>MNCI01033181.1:0-19483 GCA_015680685.1 Gnetum montanum
CCATGACAACAACAAGTAAGTCTAGGAAGACAACGACTAATTAACTCCAAGTGTTCCTTGCAGCGTTTAGGCATTTAGTCTGTGGAGTTCGACCGGATCACACGTGCTATGCTTGTTTCATATGGTTGAGTGTAGGGGTACCTCGCCACTCATCACCAAGTATTATAGAAGAATAAGAAAAATATAACAATGTCAAATTAGTATACCCCATGGAATTGAACTTGTAACTTGCACATCATAAGCCAAACAGTCTCATCATGTGATTTATATTTGGATTTCTTAATACTAGTATAAATTTTCTATTGACTAGAGCAAATTGTACTTAAGAAATCTATGCAAATGAATATAGAGTTGAGGTAGCAAGTGTGCATTTTCAAAAGTATTTCATAACCATGAGGTTTTAGATTAGTGGTAAGAGTGTTGGCTTGTAGAAACCTAAGTCATAGGTTCAATTCTAGTGGGGTGTTGAAACCATACGTAAATGAAACATAGGTATACCCCAAGATTTATAAAAGTTAATAAGTTCGTACCACTTCGTAGAATTGAACCTATGACCTAGAGTTACCAGGCTAAGACCTATACCACTAAGCTATTACCTCATTATTTGATTTAATTTTAGGGGACTACATTGAGTTATGTACAAAGAAATTCCATAAAAGGAATTCTAAAGTTGATCTAACAAATCCAAATAATCTTAGTGGATGTAAATAAAATATTCAATTTTAGTTTTAATTTCAATTAATCTTCTCTACAACTTATATATTACAAATGCATGAGATTTTTCTCTATATCCTTATAACTTTGTATTGACATTAATAAACTACAATTAGGTGCTATATACTTTTTTGATAATAGTTGATTACTAAAGCTTGCATCATGTAATGCATTAACAAAAACATTATCATGCTTAAGCTAAATCAAATTTTTAGATGTAATTAAAGCTTATACAATTTTTGATTTTTTACCTTAAATATTATGGTCTATCTAACCTTAAAATTTATTTTTGGGTACCTTATAAATCCACAATTGATGAGCTGTGAGTACCCCCTATGCCCAACCATACAAATCACAAGCATTCATGTGCATTTCGGTTGAATTTTGTCGATGGAACTAGTNAGTTAAGGTTGTACAACATAAATAATCATATGCCTCACTTTGGACTAAACTATACATCATAAAGCTACCACTAGTCCATGTGAGAAGATAACGACCTACAATCAATGTTTAACAATCTAGATGCCACACTAGTTCCATCGACAAAATTCAACCGAAATGCACATGAATGCTTGTGATTTGTATGGTTGGGCATAGGGGGTACTCACAGCTCATCAATTGTGGATTTATAAGGTACCCAAAAATAAATTTTAAGGTTAGATAGACCATAATATTTAAGGTAAAAAATCAAAAATTGTATAAGCTTTAATTACATCTAAAAATTTGATTTAGCTTAAGCATGATAATGTTTTTGTTAATGCATTACATGATGCAAGCTTTAGTAATCAACTATTATCAAAAAAGTATATAGCACCTAATTGTAGTTTATTAATGTCAATACAAAGTTATAAGGATATAGAGAAAAATCTCATGCATTTGTAANGCAGGCACTTACTAACTATTCTTTATGATTATAGAATAAAATTGCAAAATTCTAGCTACACTCCTAATCAAATGATGTTAAATACACAATAGGTGCTTGCATATTTATAAGTGAATACAGGGATTGCATCGATGAGGGTGCGTTAACATGTTTAGCTACATCAATGGGGATGCATTGATGGGGCTATGTCAATGAGGATGCATCAACGCATCTGAGATGTGTTACTAGTTAGTGCACCAACACATTCTCATTGACACATATGTGTCAACAAATCTCGCTGATGGGGATGTGTTGACAAAGTTGCCCAACATATCAAGTCTCATCAACATTGGAATATGATATTTTTTGATAATATTTACCTCCAAGATATATAGCTAAATTGAAATCAAACCCATAATTTGAAACATCCAAATCCAAATTTTTTTTCTTTTTTAGTTTCTCGAGTACTTGAAGCATCATTATATTTCTCTATAATTCTTATAAAGTCTCATGTTGGCAATATCTCTTGAGGTGAAATTATAGTCAAATTGTCAATGTGGATTTCTAGATCAAGATTTTTGGATCGGAGTTGGGTGAAAGAAGGATATGTTAAAACTCAAAATAATTTTACCACAATAAAGAAGAACTATAAAAATATATAATAATGTCTTAAACTATAATTTTAGACCAAGAGAATTATCTTCATTATCATTCAAGTATCATAGCTAACAAGTTTGAGTTTTTGTTAGAGTTTAATTCAATCTACTTGTTTCTATTTTGAAATAATAAGTGCTTATTATGCTTTATTGATCATCATCATTATCTACTTGTTAGTGAAAGATAATTTTCTATAACCCAAATATATTTTTTAACTAAACTGCCATGTAATCATGTATCTCAATTTTCCAAATTTAGCATTAACATTGTTTAGTGAATCTTCTTTATTTTATATACTTTAGACATATTCTCTTGAAAGAATAAAACATAAATTTGTTATTATTTTGGGAAATGCTCAAAATTTATCCTTGTTATTTTTCCATTCCTTCATTTTCATTTATTTGTTTATAGTTTTATGCTTTAAATTTATGTATCAAAAAAGGCCATTAAGCTAGAAAAATGTAGCTAGAATAGATAGGAAAAGCATAGTAAGAAGAAAGATCCTAAAAAACAAAGAATATATTAATAGAGAATTTATGAGGAGCATGCCAAACTTGACAAAGTTCTCTCCTTTTCAAGCTATAAAAGGAGACCATGGATCTTACTTCTAACATAATGGAGCATTATGTAGTGAAGTAAAGATGAGTTTTTTCAAGCTCTTTGTCCTTCTTTCATGTTCCATTTTCTATCCATTTGAGTGTTGGGCATAGCTTCAAGTTCTATAGAAGAGCCATTTCATCTTTTTTTTTTTTTCATTTTTGTAGTACTAATTTCAAAATTTATGTTCTTCCATGGTTGACTATAGTAGTTAAAGCTCTCATATCAATCCCTTGCATTTGTTACAATGGTTTCACACATTTCTCTCATTCTCTCAAGTCAAATTTCTTATAGCTTTCATACCAAAATGCAAACTCTCATGATTCTCTCATAAGTTTTGCTATTGTTGAAGTAGCTTATGCATCTCAAGGTTGCTACATTCTATTCTCTCATGGCCTTTCATTTATGTTTAATTTGAACATTTTTCCTTTCTAAGTTTTATGCACATTTAGTTGAAGTTCATTATAAATGATATAGAAGCAAGTATTTGTAAAAATGAAGGGCTATGTTTGTTGGCTTGAAAGCCACTATAATTGTTAAGTTTAGTTATGTCTTTTCCTTTACTAAGTTGATTATGTTGAATTGATGATGATTGGAGGAGAAATATGAATGTGTTGTGATGATATTTTACTTCATTGTGAGGTTGGATGCATTTAGGAGAGGAGGTCATTTTAATAGCTCTCTTTAATTTTTATTTGTAATGTTTTATAGAAGATTAGAAGAGACCTAAGCCTCTCTATGCTTGCGATCATTACAATGACTAAATCTAGGCACTTCCTTCTTGTATTTATAGTTTCAATTATGTTAAATATTATTGAAGGGCACTTGATCTAAAGATAAAAGCCTTATTTTTGTTAAATCCATGGGTTAATTTTTACCTTATATCTTATGACCCTTGAGCCTCTCATATTTTTGTAAAGATATGAACACTCTATTCATGTCATTGAGCTCTTTTATTAAGCCATTTTCTTTGCCAAGTCACATCCTCCAAATCCATAAAAATGAAGCTCAATTCACAATGAAGATGGCCTAAATCCACTACATCTATCCTCAAACACATAAACTAAGGGAGATTTGATGTTTAGTTTTGTGCTTTCACATTCAACATGACCTTAACACTACTGTTAAGAACTTGCCTCCCAATTCTACTAGATATAGAGAGTAGCATCACTAACAGGGTCCCTCATGCCTAGCTCATGATGTCCTTATGGTTGATATAGTAAAAGAAAGTGCATATCGCAACTCACGATAGGGTTGTGATTACCTTGAGATGGTTTAGCATGGCTCACGACCAACTCATGAATATGCAAAAAGCACAGATTATGGCTCGACATAAACTTGTGGTTAACTCATAGTTCTTAGAAAGTTAGCCATGGCCTCCATGATCTCCTATGATGAGCCTACAATAAGATAGATAAGATTACCTATGACCTTCCTCAACTTGCAACCAAGTCACAGTTCAATATTTTGCAACCACCTTAGCTTGAATCTAAAACTTTTAAATTCCATTACTAATGAGTAGTGGGTACCCCCTATGCCCAACCATATGAATCACACGTGTTCATGCATGATCCAGTTGAATTCCATGGATGGGACTAGTTGTGGCATCTTTATTGTTATGCCTTGATTGTAGTTCATTGTCTTCCCACTTGGACTAGTGGTAGCTTTGTCATGTATGGATTAGTCCATAGTGAGGCATATGATTCTTAATGTTGTTTCAACCTTATGCTACTCCTAATGATAACAAAGAAATTAATTATTTAACTAATTAATAATGGAAAGTAAAGTCTAAAGTACCCTATGGATGATGAGTGTCCATTCCCAGCTTGTCATACATGTCCTGAACCCATGTATCCACTACTAGGATTACCAAGTGCTATGCTACTAGGCAAATTGAGTAATAACACTGCTGGGATTACCAAGCAAATATGTGTTTACGCTCAAAAATGGTCATGCTCATTCCACCAATTTATAATATGCATGGAAATGTAAATATTAACTAAGTACATGAAAAGCAAATCTAATGTAAGTCAAAGTTTTGTAATAAATAAGAATCAATCTTGATCTTATTGCCATTCATTAAATGTGTCTAGGTATGTTGCCACGTGAATAAGACACCACACAACTAACTTAGATCCACACTGCAAGCACTCACTGATTGTTCCCTAATACTATGGAATAAAATTGCACGAGTTTGTCTACTCTATTGACAAAAAAATGGCAATACATGGTGGGAGTACGCATATTTATATGCAAAAATAAACACTGCATCGACAGGGCCACATTAATGCATCAAATTATGTGTCGATGGGGCCTAGTCAGCATGACCTAGTCAATGAGGCCTAGTCAACACGATTGTGTTGAAGAGGCTATGTCAAAGAGGCTAAATCAATGCAACCAATTGATGCTTCATCATACCTCCATGATTGAGAAAAAACTCATCCTTGAGTTAACAAGATAGGATCAATCTTTCTTTATAAAAAATTGTGAATGATGGGGTTATTGACTAATGCTAACTACTGATTGAGTTTGAGTGCCACATTTCAAAATTTTATTGAAGTGGATGCATGAAAAATGATAAAGTGAAAAAACTATTGGATAGACATTAAATTACAAAATTTGTAGAGGTCTTCAAATATTCGCTAAAGATGATTCTTCTTGTTGCCATTAGTAGTGGTAGACTTCCAACCTTAATTATTATGTAGATTCTTCTTTGGTTATGTAGAACATTCTTGAAGGATGGATAGAAATTTATTCTCATTGTCCCATGGATCTTTTATGTGCTACAATTTGTCCATGGGCATATCCTTTGTTGTCATCCTCTTGGCTTCATTTTCATGCCTAGCAAAAGACATACTTCCTTAGGAATTTTTGTTAGCATCACCTGTAGTCACCAAAGGATCAACATTAGTTTTGGTAAATTTTCCTTTGTAATTAGCCCTTTTCCGATCCCTTAGTTTTCGTTTAAGCACTAAGTGATTATAGCATACTATGCCCAAGGCTATGAGGTAACTAAAATCATCAAGTTGTTCACATTATTTTTATCAATTACTATTAATTACCATGATGTTAGAAAAATTTCAAAGCAAAAATCCCTAGTCCCTATGACTAATAAGCGTAACTTCAGAAGCACACAAGTTTTCAAATAATTAAAACCAAAGGTCTAATTCAGAAGATGACAAAGAAATAATAATGGATATGGATATATAAAAGTAGGAAAAATTAATGAAACAGATGAGCAGTAGTCCCAAAATCATGCATGAATTCATAAAAACCATCACTAACAAAAGTTATGCAAGTGGTTAGTTCAAAGCCATAGTCAACAAAAGTTATGCAAGTGGTTCCTCCCCAAAGCAAGCTCCTGCCATAATGCCCTTGCATATCCACTTCTATAGATGTCCATGGGCACCTTAGAAGTTAAATGTAGATCATGTCTTTGTTCCAAACAACATACAGCTATTGTGGTTGGGATGTTGCACTATACTACACAAAATGAAAAGGCTCATAATCACATGCAGCAGTGAGGTGAATAATGGGATGAGAAAAGATTGAAAATATTAAGATGTAAGGTACTTAACTATGTCTACAATAGGTTCTTGTGAAAAATGTGATTAAAATTTTTAGCATACCTATCCATCCAAGTTTAGACCAAGTCCATACCATGAACAAGAACCTTGCATTGATGTGTTCCTTCCTGCTGACTAGCATGAGTCCACAACCACCTCAAATAATAATCACCACTCCAAAAAGAGGAGAAAAGAGAAGAAGGAAGGGCCTTTGTTAGAGGGGCATCTTAAGGCATGGGAAACATGTCTTTCCAGCCCCATAATGAGTGCTTGTAGCCCATTATTGTGTCTAAGGGGTGTGCTTTGAATTTCCATTATTATATATATAATTTTCTTCTTCTTTTTTCATTTTATTTTATTATTATTATTATTTGTTTTTTTTTTGAATTTTAAATTTTTTTGAAATGAAAACCACACCATGCAAATACATAGCTTCCAATTTATTGGTTGATGAAAGAGTGATGATACATTCCAAGAGGACTCATAAACCACATGAAGGAAGTGAAGAAGAGATCCCAACAAGTCCTCTTGAGGTCACACCTATTTTCATTTCCACTTGGTCATTTCCTCTTTCTTCAAGATATAATGAACATTCATTAATTTTAGTTTCATGAAAGAAGAGCCAAATTGTTTCTATGAAAAAGACCTTTTATTTAGAGAGCTAGAGGGATGGATGAGATGGTCTCATTACTTTACACAATTACTTACCCAATCATCTTGATAGCATGGAACAAAAACCCAATAGATAGTATTGACTTCTACATCATGACCTGGAAATATTATTAATAGAAACATAAAAGACATCCATAAAAATAAAAAAAATGACTTAGGAAAGAAGAAGATTATATAGAAAAGAAAAGAAAAAAATTAAGAAATGGAAAACATATGGAGAATCAGAAAATTTTGGAAGAAATAAGAAAATGATAAAAAATTGTAAAATAAAAAATGTGAAAAATACTTATTAGTTCTTGAACCAAGATGGAGCATCTCCTCCATGACTAATCTTATGGTTGTACATTCGGGAGATGGCCCACAAAATCCCCTTGTTATACATCACTAGTTTCCCATCTATCATTGTTATTGATTTAATTAATCATGTGGTAGCACATCTAACATTGGTGATAGTTTCATTTGGAGATGTATGTTTATCTAAACTTGAAGGTATTTCTATTTTGGGGGATCTAGATGTGTTTGCTTCTTTTTCTTGATTTTCTATTTTAATTCTTAGGTCTCTATGTTTAATATTCTTTCCGATGTATAATTAGAGTGTAAGATATATGCATCTAAGTCCTCTGTTTGGTCCATTTTCTTAAGTCTAGAACTAATAAGCAGATTCATTTCCTTCATGCATCTTTAAAATAATTTTATATTCTCATTTTCAAGCCATTGTGTGTCTTCTGGTTTAGTGGCTACTACATAGATTGGTCTCTACTTACACACTTGCTTGTGAACTTTGTTGTGGACTATGTTAATATTTTAAATTTCTAGCCCAAAACTATACCCTTTACTATTAGTAGTGATCCATGGATTCTTCTATCTCTCCACAACGATAGGTTCATCGATTCTCTTAGGTGTTGGAGCAATGATGGATGTTGGCCTTTGTGTATGATTGAAAGACATTGGTTGTGAAACTAAGGATGTTGCACTAGATTGGCATTATGCTGGTTTTGATGAGTTAGTAGGTCCATGAGTGTTGTGCTTATGCATGGGAATTGTCCTAATGAAAGGACATTTTTGAGATTGTGGTGAAGTTCTACTGGCATTATCATTTCTGTGTATGTTAGTTGCACAAGTGACATTCTCTTGTTGATGTCATGGTGTTGAACCTTCCTATGTTTTTAGTGGTGACATATGGTGGAGGAAAGTATGAGAATATTAAGGATATGATAAAGGATGAGAGGTGTGAAGTGGTGACCTCATAGAAGATGTTTTGAGATGATGATATTAGAGAGAGTAGTAGTAGTAATTTAAGGTAGAGAAAGTAGAAGTAGTTGGTGAAATAGGTTGTTGAACATAATATCCATATCGGTTTCACTGATAATAAAGGTAGCATTGATTTGATGATGGCCTCCCCCATGACTGTGGGTTTTGCCACTATTGTTGATAGTAGTTTTGAGGCTGATAAGAAGTCCCACTAGGATGGTATGGTTGGTTGTAGGACTATTTATAATTACCTTGTGAGAAAGTAATTTCCTAGGCATTTTCTTTTATACAAACTTAAGATTTAATGAAAAAGTCCAACACTCATGTAGATGTAACATGACTGGGTAATAGCCCTTCAAATGATCATATATGCAGATGTCACATCCATCATCTTCTTTGGTGGTTTAGTTTAAAACCTTTTCTTCTACAACCATTTCCCCTTTCTACCAATCAGTGTTCTTACTTGTATCTTGGTCCCTTTTTCTCCTTTTGTTATGGTAGTTGATTTGTTTTGCAGTACTCTCTCCTCTATGATTTCTACACAAGTTGTAACTTTCTCATTTATCCATTCCAACATCGTATCTAGCTTTGCTTTAAGCTCATCTATAGACTTTTGTATTGGCAAGGTTTGTTGTGAAATCACCTCGTTGAGAGCTACCTCTTCCTCATCATAGATATGGACCCTCTTCTTTTGAAGAGTTGGGTCCAAATGATATTTCTCAACATTCTCTCATTTACATAGCTCTTCTTCTTATTTTTCCACATGCTTGATTAACTTCTGGATCTGATGGATTACTAGTTTATATAATTGATCTTGAGCATACATTCCAAGGGTCTCTTGCGTTTGACTATTAAGCCCATCTATGATTTGGAAAAGATGCTCTTGTTGAGAGAAACCATAGCCTAAACATTTATTCAATAGAGAATAGTATCTATAGAGCCATATCCAAGGGTTCATGTTATTCTTGTTTCTATCCTTGGATTTGTTTCCTTAGGTTGAACACCCTCGCATAGGTTTGGTATTTCTTATTGAAGAGTTTTGGCATTGTGGACCATCAATGGATTGAATTTGGTTTCAACGCTTTAGACCACACTTTAGCTTGGTCTATTGGTGTCCTAGGAAAGAGCTTTAGCTTTTACCATCCACTTTCAATGTTTTGTAAGATGTAGGCATCATGGAAGGCTTGCAAATGATGTTATGGATTAGAATCATAGCCTTCAGCAAATTTAGGGATGTTATAAATATCAAGCCTTTTGATGCAACTTTCCTTGCTATGCTTATGAGGTATTTTAACTACCTTTGTGATCTGCATCATGATCTTAGTGGCCAATAAGGATTCACTGTCATTAGACAAGTCATGGTGAAAATTTATATTTCTATTTTTTTGATTGTGATGAGTTTGTCTATGCTCATTTTGATGTCTTTGATTTTATCCTTGGTTTCAATTTCCATTTTTATTTCGATCCCATAGTGGAGCTCTATCTCTATACCTATGTTCATCTTCATCAAAACTAGATGTTGAAGAGAAAGAGAAAGATAAGGAACTAGGAGAGTCTCCATCGCTTCTATATTGATCCCCATGATCCCTTGATTTATCTTTTTCAAGCTTTGAGAAGGTCCTAGGCCCAAAGGCCTTCCTTGGTCTAGGACTTACTTCATATCCTCTAGGATTGTCTACCTTAGGTGAATGTAGTCCTTGAGTGTAGTTAGGGTGGTCATGAACATATGAAACTCCTACATAAGGTTGGTCACTTCAATTTTCTTTAATATATATCTCATTAGTTCTCCAAGTAACGTTCTCTCCATACGATGCATTATCGCTTCGTTGTGAAAGAGACATTTTTGTTAGTTAATGATGTGTGTGACTTAATATTTTTTGAAACATAAATCATTAATGCATTTACAATGATCATGTATTATATAACTAATCTAGATAACTAGCACCATCCCTAGCAACGAGGCCAATGATGAGCAGCAGGTGCCCCCTATGCCCAACCATATGAATCACAAGCATTCATGCATGATCTGATCAAATTCCATGGATGGGGCTAGTTGTGACATCTAGATCGTTATGCCTTTATTATAGTTCACTATCTTTCCACTTGAACTAGTGGTAGCTTTGTCACATATGTATTAGTCAAGAGTGAGGCATATGATTCTTGATGTTGTTTTGGCATTATGCTACTCCTAATGATAATAAAGAAATAAATTATTTAACAAATTAACAATGGAAAGTGAAATCTAAAGTAGCTTATGGGTAATGAGTGTCCATTCCTAGCTTGTTTTACACATCCTGAACCCATGTATCCACTATTTGGATTGCCAAGCGCTATGCTACTAGGTGAACCAAGCAATAACACTACTGGGATTACCAAGAAAATATGTGTTTACACTCGAAACTAGTCATGCTCATTTCACCAATTCATTAATATGCATGAAAACGTAAATATTAACTAAGTACATTAAAAGTAAATATAATCTAAGTCAAAGTGTTGTAATGAATAAGAATCAATCTCAATCTTATTTTCATTCATGGAATGTGTCTAGGTACATTGCCACTCAAATAAGATGCCATACAATTGACTCAAATCCACACTGTGGGCACTCATTGATTGTTCCCTAAGACTATGGAATAAAACTGTAAGAGTTTGGCTACTCTATTAACAAAAGAATGCCAATACACGATGGGAGCATGTGTATTTATAGGGAAAAATAGACATTGCATCGATGGAGCCATGCCAACACATCAAATCATGTGTCGATGGGGCCTAGTCAACATGGCCTAGTCGATGGGGCCTAGTTGATGCGGCCACATCGACATGTTTGCATTGAAGAGGCTATGTCAAAGCAACTACATTAAAGTGATTGCATCAAAGAGGCTATGTCGATGCAACCAACTGATGCTTCACCAATTATACTTTGAGATCCACCATGATTTTATTCTTCCTAATGATACATATGAATCATTGATTGTTGATCTTACATCATGATATATGTGTATTTAAATTTTGGATTACTTGCCTTATAATCAAAGTTTCACTTCATAGTAAACGATGTGATGCAAAAGCATAACATTCAAGTCATTTATATCAAAAACTATTTTTGTGTTTTTCTACTTGTGGAGCTAGGTAATGCTTCAATGATGCAATATTTCCTAAACATAAGCTTTTTATACATAAGCATGTAATATATATTGATCATTCACAAGTGGACTATAGATTTTAATGCCCAATTGGAAGAATATTCTAAGGTTTCATGTCTTGTCAAACTATTTAATCATTTGTTTATTTTTTGGAGAATTGAATAGCAAATTGCTAATCTTCTTGATTCCATTAAGCATATGAAATTTGCTTCCATACCATTTAGTTTTTATAAATGTTTTTTTTTTGTTGAAATTAATCTTCTTAATTGTAAAAAAGAGTTGGTATTGCAAAAATGCAAAAAAAAAAAAAAAAACTTACATGTAGCCAATTACATGTTATAATCTTCTATATTTTTGCATACTTTTGTTATCATGAAAGACATTTATCTAATGCTTACCCTTTTTTGCTTAAAAAAAGATGCAAATGAAAAAATCGTGTTGCAATTGAGTGTATGAAAATAATAATACTTCTACTACTAATAATAAAGGTAATGTTAATATAAGAATAATCAAATGACAATAAAGAAAAGGTATAATTTAAAGTAGATTATAGCTAATGAAAAATATTATTGATATAATGTTAATGAAGCAATAGTAATGCAAAAGATATGGTACCATTTCCTTCTATATCTAGCTTTTCTACAAATGCTAATATTTCATGATACCTTTCTATTACTATGCCAAATCTTGTTGTTATTTTAAATTCAAGCACAAGTATTGAAGGTGATGTAAATGCTACTAGGACCAAGACCATTCTTCCTACTAACAATTAATTTTTATGTTCACGTTTTCAAAATATCCATTGTATGACAATCTTTTGGGCTTAAGTTTTTATGAAAAAATAGATTTTGGGGAAGACCTTTAAGTTGACAATCCTAGGTAAGCACAACTAAACTTTTATTAATGTAGATGGTTTTATATGTGCAAGCCATACAACTTTCATAGAAGATCCAACTATGGATGCGAATGAAAGCAGAAGGTCTACTTCTATAAGAGTAGAGAGTGAATCTCAACTTTGCCAAATGTTTTGCTTGATGTAGTCATTCAAGCTTTCTTGAAGCATTATGCTATTAGAGTTTTTGCTGAAATGATCCTACTTGCATCAATTTTGAATGATTGGATGACACCTCATTGGACCTATTAAGGTATTCAGAATGTTCTTATTCTAAATTTAACTAAGGGTTTTTGTTCTTTTCAATTTAAAACTGAGGAACAAATAGATAATGTGATTAAGAATACACCATGGTTTATGCATGATACCTTTTTAGTATTGCATAAATGGCCATAAGTCTTTGATCTTGCTAAAGCACAAAAAATTATTTTGCTAATTTAGATTGAGTTCTCTAATTTGCCGATGGCTTTTTTTTCCTTTCATCATTGATATTGCTTGCATGAATAGAAAAGTGTTGTATTTAGAGAAAAAAAAAGGGTTTCTATGCTCAACCAACCAGAAGGGTTTGTGTAGAACTGAATTTAAGCAAAGAACTTTTGTCTTCTATTAAGCTAGCATACAAAGGAAAGATTTTGATAAAACAATTTCTTATCTTGCCTGTCCTAATGCATGTTTTTATTATCATGAAACATCTCACAAGGTTCTTAAGTATAGCAAGCTAATCACCAAAAGAGTTGCTAAAGATAAATTAACTGAATAAATTAAGACTAAAAAAGTTGCTTTACAAACTTTTGATAAAGGATTTGTGAATGCTTCAAATGAAATATTAGAAAAGTAAATGAATTCTCAAAAATATGAATGGATAGAGATAAATTAACATAAAAAAAAATAGAGAAGGTACCACCTTCAAATTATATTGTCTAAGAAAGATCGTAAGTCTCTAAGAACAATATAGTGCTTTTAGGAGCTTCTCATACTTAGAGAGAATAAAGTAGTACATTATATGTAGCAATCCTAAAGTCAAAAAGCTCAGGAACTTTAGAGAATATTACTCATCGAACTTGTAAGATAATTGTTTCTAATTTTAAGAAAGTTAACCCTTTTTATTCTATCATGGATATCAAAAAAGAAACTAAGTTAGAGATTGCGCCCTTATGAAATTTGTCTCTTGGAATGTTCAAGGATTATCGGACCCATGACGATAGGCAGTTTTCTTATATCATTATCAAAATTTTGATGTTTTGATTTTCAAGGGGTTAAAATAAATGGTTTCAATTTGACTTTAGAACCTACTTTTTTTATGCCTAGGGGAAGATAGTTTTTTGCAAATCATGAAGTTGGAAGATGTGGTGTTCTTATTTGTGTTGCTTAAAAATATTCTTCTTGCATCCTTGATTTTAGTTTTATTTCATAAACTAGAGATGTTTAGGTTTGCTTAGATGTTTTTACTGTAGTTTTTGGCATTTGCAGTATATATGCTTCATGTGATTGCTAAGAAAGAGCTTTGCATTGGTATCAAATTAATACAAGTCTTCTTGATGTTGGTTGGTCAATTTGTGGGGATTTTAATATGTCAAAAAATGACTTGGATAACATAGAAGGGATACCTTTTACTTGTCAACAAGATGAATGGAGAACTTTGCCTTCCTTTAGGAAGTGGTTTGCATTTTCAGATCCTAAAGATTGGTGGGAATCATAAAGATCCAGGTTGGTTTACTTGGTCTAACTATAGATTAAGCTTGGTAAGTGTTGGTGACTACTTGGGACTACCAATGTTGGGCCTTTAGTCTTGTGACCTTGGGGTCACAAGAAATGAAGGTGTTCTTCAAACAAGGTTTATGTGCTTGTTGGTCTCTGGAGACCAAGGCCTAGATACCTCCAAATAGACTTAGTGGTTATTAAATGAACTAAATGTGAGCATCTGTTTGCTGTTGTGAATGTTGAAATGGTGTGGTTGTGTATGAAATTGTAATTCGTCATTGTAACAGAAATTCAGCTAACTTTATCAAATACTATGATTTATTGAAATTTTCTATTTTGTCAAATCACTTAGTCTATATAGTCCCTATAGTACGCTATTTGTAACAAATAAAATTTCACAAAAATGTTTGAGCACAATTCTGCCAATCTACTCCTAATTTCCTCCAAAGAGAAAGTTCCATAATAAAACTAAAATAGAGCAAGATTCAATGCCCTTTAGAAAGAGAAAAGAAAAGAAAGCAAATTTGTGTGGGATCTTAAACATTTAAGCAAGATAAATTGACATGAGAAAACACTTCACAATAAAGTTATTCCAAATCAATCTAACTACAAATTATTCAAATTCTTTGAGCTCAACAAGCAATTTCGTAAAAGACAATCTTATTACACTATCAAAAATGATACATAAACGATGAAGTACGAGCTTCTATTTTCGCTAGTTAATAGTTTTCAAGGATTACATTCAATAGAGCCTCCAGAAAAATTTGACAATTTCAGGATTGAAATACTAAGGCAATACACTTTAAAAGAATGAAGCTAGTTCAATCATCTCAAAATATCAAAGATTTTCCTAAATCTTTTATGCTCAAAACAGGCAATTTCATTAAGACATTACTATTAAATTACTCAAGATGCTTTCCTACAACATAAGCTCTTATATGAAAAACCTTGATAGAAGTCTAATATTGTGCAAAAATAGAACTATAAAGACAACTTAGAAAAATCCCAAAATTAAATACCAAGCACAATACTATCTAAACCATTAGCTAAGTAACTACAAAAAATAGGAAGAAATAAACTCATAGGATTAAAACAAAGTAGTTGAATTGATATCTTTACCAAGAAATGCTTTATAATGAATCTTCAATATTCTTCAAAGTTGCTCCACCTAGAATCTTCTTTTGAATTCTACCTTTGAAGATTCTTTTATAGTGACCTTAGGGTAGTTACAATAATCATGAGAAGTTTAAGGTATTACAAATATCTAGGGAATTTATTCCTAACTACCTTAAGAAGTCATAACTTCTATGAGAAAAATAAGCCAAAGTTGGAAAGTGTCTTTTTTGGTAATTACAACCTTACAAATATCAAGGGGATCTAGTTGTAACTTCTATAGGAAGTTATAATTTCTATGGAAATTTTTAATCCCAAAGAAAATAAAGTTGTAATTGAGAAATGTTTATAAATTCTTCTTTTAAATGGAAAAAATCCCTTTTTATGTTTTTCTAAAAAATCTTGAACATTGTAATGATGATAATAATAATAATGAAAAATATTTAGGCTATGTGGCCTTAAGGCCTGGTGTATTTGCATGTTTATGTTTGATGTGTAGGCCTTTGAAGGTGCACATAGGTCACATGGCTTTCATGCTAGATGCTGCATCACCTTGATCATGTGCTAGAATATAGTGCCATTATTAGCCATTGCCTATCTACCTTTGTTGCCCCTTTTTTTGCACACGCTCTTGGATCCTTGGCTACTGGAGTCTCATAGCTGCACCTATGGTAGTCATTACAAATTTTCCATTTGAATATGCACCAGTAGTGGTGTAGGAAGAGTTGCATTATTGTTGCTCTTTTTCCACCAATGGATGAGCTATCTCCAATGGCACCATCCATCTTCTTCTGTTGCTTCTACAGTTGTCTTCTTGCTCTGCTTTGAATTTTATTTTGTTTTAGTAGAGAACCCTGCATTTCATGTATGATTGCTAAATCTTGAAAAAATGACAAAAAATAGAACTTCTCCAATCTTGAAGAATTGCTCTTGTTGCTATTGTCAAGCTACAACGAGATCATTAGAAATGTCAGTGCTCTAGGAACTTGTTGTTGCTTGTCATTTTCTTCTTCCCCTAGTTACCTGAATTCATGTTTTGATGAGGAGTTTGGGAGCATGAATAGAGTGTGAGAATGTCAATGACATCTTTATTTTTGGTTTGGAGCTTACCCTTCCTAATTCCAAGGTATAAAAAACTATTTTATGTTTATTTCTATTGCAGATGCTTGATACAATGGAGATTAGGGTTTCAACTCTATATAAGTAAAGACATATCTCATGATGTTTACTTGCTTAGTGCTTACCTGTATATACTTGATTTGAGTAGGGATGGCAGGTGTAGAAGATTGGCATCTAGTAGCAACTCCAAGATTTTTAAAAATAATTTTGATGAATTGAGAACCAATAGTAACAAGCACATCAACAATCTATGTTATCAATAGATGTGAATCTTGGGTTTTGAATTCTTGTTTCAAGCATGTTGCATGCAATAATACTATGAATTTTGATTCTCCCTTTTGATGGAATAGTTAACTATGGTAATCCAGTATTGTATCTTTGTTTTTAGTTTCACAATTTATGCATTTTTCTACACAATTTTGGCTCTATACATACATTAGATGACTTCTAGTTATGATTCCATTGATGCATATGATAGCATTACAACAACTATTCATCTTTATCACATCAATATATTGTGCATAATACAGTCATTTTTGCAACTATTTAGAGAATGAATTTATGTGTTTCTTAGCATTATACTTTGCATACCATTTTCTTAGAGATCTGTTGCAAGTATCTATATAATCTGTGTATAAGTTTCACATAAAACCTTTCTATTTTTAATCATATTTACACTTTCTTAGGTTATCCTCCTTGAATTTCTTTTTACATTACTACACAATGTATTCTCATCAACTCTACTTCATTATTTCCCAATATAATAACTTGATTTTCCATTCAAAAATTTTATTCTAAAAACATACTATTGCAACCACTATTAGGAAATCCAAGACAAATGTCCATTTCGCTCACAACCATAGATATACTAATATATGAAGGGTAAACCAAAGAAGTCAGAATTAAAAGAAACTAGTAATCCAACTAAGTAACAACTATATCTAGAATATACTCATTCCACAGTGAAATGATTAACTGGTCTCATGATTTCATCATATTTGAATTTAAAGAAGCCTATGTATCCAACTTAATCAAAATAAAATTATTCTATTGTACTAGAATAATTTTAAGGAAATAAGATAATTGTTAAAGTCTCCTCCATCAAATGGTATAAAGTTGACAACATTTCTTAATGTTCCCCCCCCCCCCCCCCCCCCCGCCCCCCCNCCAAATTCCTTAAAGATTTGAAATGTTTAAGATCATTCACCAACTAAATCAACATCAAAACAAGAATTTATTCAACATTTTTACAAAAATTAGAAATAATTTTTAAGTAAAACTTCCACCAAACTTAAGGTTTTATGAAATAAAAACCTCACTTTTAATAAAACGTAGGAAATTGTACAAACAAATTCTTATACAATCTATTTTGTAGGTGGGAATAAAATAGTTAAGGTAACTCTTTTAAGGACCCTCATATCATGAATCCTCTCATATTTGATTTTAGTAGTGATGAATGCTCTTCTTCCTTCTTGCCTAGTTGAAGCTTGAATTTGATCCTCTTCAACCTTGTTCTCAACAACTGTCTTTGTCTCTTTCTCATCCAACTTTTGGTCCACTAATTTTTGAGGTTCTTTCCAACTAGTTTCTTTTGTGTTTTGAGACATGAAATCCTTTTCCCAAGAATCTTCTTGATTGGACTCTCCTTGGTATTTAGCTTAAGTGGTGCATTGGTGAAAGTTGCCTTAAATTTTAAATTGTATTGAACAACCACCAGTGAGGAAACTAAACTCATTTAAAAGCCAAAGTGAGAAAGGGCTTTCACTAGATGCTCCATGGTAGTTGTCTTACAATAGGCTCTCATGACATGCTCTAGGTAGCATCTCGTAACATATGGGATAAAAGGCCTTCTTGTTTCCATCTCTCCAAGAACCATCTTTCTACCTCACAATTAAACTTCACTTTTTTTTCTCACCCAAGCATTGAATTGAGAGATGTTATGTTTCCAAGAAATTCACATCTCTTTATATAGTGTAAGATAAATTTGAAATTCCTAGCAATTTCAAAAACCAACTTTCCCACTTAGCCAAAACTTATTTAATTTCCATCATCATATGGTTGGATAATTCAAATTCTACTATTTAGTCTTTAAAATTAAGTTACCACTAAGTACTTATCTAAACCACCACTCCCACTTACACACATCACAAGTAATAATTACTTGAGATAGTATAAATTTAATATTTGAAACTAAAACTTTCAATTAAATAGTTTTGAACCTATACACTAATGTATACATATTTTAATATACCATATATACTTACCTAAACATATTCATAAGGTATACATACATATATTATGGTTATATATGTGTATATATATATATATATAAGTTATGGGTGGTTGTCCAAAGTAATGTTTTATATGTAAAACATTATATGGAAACTATAATTCTACTCCACTTAATGTGGATAACTTGTATGTATCCTTTGATCATGGTTTCTTCATTTGAAGTGGACTAGTTCATATTGTTGAAAATTTATTTGGCTTCTTCATATTCCATAATAATACCATATCACCAATTTTAAAAGTTATTTTCAAAGCCTTTCTATTGAACCACCTTATGACTTGGGAAGCATTCTTTAATAAATTATCTGTAGCTCTATCCATTTCAACTTCTCTTTTGATAAGAAAGATCATGAAACTTCTATCTTTATCAGTTTTTTTCCTATACTTTTGCACAAAATTAGAGGTTAAGTTTATAATCTTGTTCGTAATTCTAATGGGAAAACCATAGACCAAGTTATAAGTTGATGTCCCGATAGCCTTTTCAAATCTAATACAGTCAATGTATAATACAAATTGCAAGTGATCAATCAAATTTTCTGGATTCCCATCCATCAACTTTTTAATGTAGTGATGAGACGCGGATTGCACATGCGATATTGCGGCCGACGCGATATCGCATCCTTCCCTACGATATCACGTACATGATATCGCGGTCTGTCGCCATATCTATAAATAAGAGGTAGCACTCCCTTCATTTCCTATCGTAGGCATAAAGTAGCGATGCTTTGGTGGATTGATCACCCCAGAGATAGAATATTTTCCATGTGCTCGCAGTAGGAGTCCCCCAAGTGAACGGTTCTTTATTCGAGCAGCTTTGTACCTGAACGCAAGTTGTGTATGACAATAAAGACGAATTTTGTGGATAAACCTTGTAGTGCATGGATAGGTTTAATTAATGTTATTTACT
>MNCI01033181.1:21184-68799 GCA_015680685.1 Gnetum montanum
AGGTTGGAAACAAGGTGCTTATGAACCCTTGGATGCTGCCATGGCCCATTACTATACACTGCTACATCGTTGCCTGGGCCATGGGTACGCTAAACGGGATCAACTTCGCCACATCGTGGATGGGCTAAGGAATGAAACGAGAAGAACTCTTGGGACTTACGCCCAAGGGAGACTTTCCCAACTGAGAGCCCATGAAGTTGAAAGTTTGTTGGGACAAGTAGAGCAAGAAGAGGATGAGCTACGGAAGAGAAAAAGTGCGGAAGAATACAACCGTGATCCCTCCGTTCGCAAGAAGAGAGTGAAATTCTGTGATGAGGAGGATGAGTCACCACTTGAAGAGTTGGTGAATCGGAAAACCGTGCCGATCCTAAAGTTAACAACCGAGGTATCAGCTAAGGTAGACCAAATGTGGGATTCCTTAGACTCATGAATAGAAACAGTCTTGAAAATCGTAGAAGAGTCTAAGGTAGAGCAAGGTAGTGACAAAGGAAAAACTAAGCGGAGAAACTTAAGCCCTGCACATAACAAGGGTAAGGGGAAAATTCCTATCTCCGATGAGGTTGTAAATTCTGGTTCAGACAATGATAGTGGATGTGAGGTCTACTACTATGACCATCCTAAGGGATGTTGCCCAATTATCTCACATCTATAGGAGTCTAGGGTGTATGCATTAAATCCAAGACTTAATCAACGACAAACACCCTGAAGGTTACCTTACCCACAAGGTAACCCAAGGCAGTTCCACCAACCCTTGACATATTATCTAAGAGGAACGCCTCCACAGCCCATTGGATAACACTAGTAGTGGCAATACCCACAGTCATGGGGGATGCCACCGCCAACATAACGATACCCTTACCGACAGCCCGATCCTTACGGTTATTATGTGCAACAACCAGTTTCTCCAGGTGACTCTATGGGGCACACTACCCCCCAATGTCACTACCAAGTGTGGGAGTACTTCAGAAGGACTCCTTCTCTTCTGGGAGACATCTCACATTCAGTCCATCCTCTAACTCCACCCGCACCTCTTCCTCCGGTAGTTCCCATACAACCTGTTCCAACAATGCAAGGGGAATTACCTACCCAACCACAGCAACGTAACGCCGCGAGAGCTGTAAATATTCAGCATGTAAATATCCAACCGGGTGCTAGTTCTAGCGACAACTGTACAAAGAAGAGACCCTTTTTCAGAACTAGGAGCCCAGACAAACTTTCGCAACAATAAGCGGACAGGTACATGTATAGGCCTCTAACCACTAATGCTTCGAAGAACCCTTCAGTCCAAAAGAGCCTAACGCATACGGTTATGTTAACAGATACCGTAACTGACTGGATCAAGGTAGGCCACCTTCCCAGGAAACTAACTAACCCCAGGAGTCCCTTTATTTATTTGTAGATCACTGGAAATGCACCACATCGAGCTCTTCTTGACTCAGGTTCCAGAGTCAACTTCATTGCGCAAAGGATGTATCACACTTGGAACCTGCCACAACTTAAGAAGAGCAATATCCAACTAGAGTTGGTAGACCAGTCCATCACCATTCCCTTAGGATTGGTGGAGGATGTTATTACCACTATGTGTGGTTGGTCCTACCCAACGGACTTTCTTGTGATCGAAGTGAACAACAACGAAGGGGACTTCCCATTTATAATGGGAAGGGAATGGCTAAGCACAATAGATGCATGCCTTAGGATGCGCGATCTTTCCTTGGAAATCTCTAAGATAAACATATGTGGAAAGATCAAGAAGAGGATAGTTCCATGCATCACATACAGTGATTCATCGGGTGATGACATGGAGGAAATGTCTCCATGTAACAAGTGTGCCCAAGAAACTCTGCAACAAACATGCCTGTATGTAGTAACCACACAAGAAGTAGTAGACACCCCATGGTTGATAGCTCCTCGTAGGAGCAGAAAAATATGCATGGAACGAACTGAGGAAAGTCATGCCAATAACCATGGCATAGACGCATTGGAATGTGAGCGTCACCAACTTCCACCCCTCAACTTAAGATCATCAATTGGGAGAAGTTGGACACTTCTTAGAAATTAAAATAGACGCTCACTATTTTTGATCTCTCCCTTACAACTCAGTCATGGGGGAGATTGCTACCTATGCTAACCATTTGGGGTCCTCAGTTCTTTTTTAGTTTTTGTTTTACACATTTTTGTTTTACAAATTTCTTTAACTTTTCTAATTTTTGTTTTACACCATCGTTATACTTTTCTATTTTGTGTGTGTGTGTGTCATCCACCATGTAAGTTCGTCACACAATAAGTGTTTAGGTCGATGGTATGAACTATTTTCATATTGATTGCTAATGTTTGCTTTTTACCTTTAAGTTACAATGTTGATACTAAGGTATGTTCTTTTGATATGGCAGGCAATGAGATCACTTCATCCATCCATCCATCAAAGTCCATGGTTTCTCTTGGCTTGGAAATGTACAATTCCCTTCCAAAAAAAACTTTAATTAACCGGTGAGTGGGCATTTCTCAAACTAAGGAAGGACGCAAGGATTGCAAAAGGGGTGACTTCAAGGGAACTTGATGCTTTTATGTTGATCATTCTCTTGGGTGCTTGGATGTTTTCTTCTTGAGTTTTCTTACCGTTCCGATTTTACCCATTATTCGAAAGCTGAGACAATAAAAATAAGAAGTCTTTGCATGGTGTGGTCCCCATGCATAAAAACACAAAACACAAAACAAAAAAAAAAAAAACAAACCACGTGAGGATTCAAAGCACACCCCTTAGATGGAATAATTTGGGCTACAAGCACTAGTTATGGAACCAAACTGTTCCCTCTAACTAAGGCCCTTCTTGCTTCCCATTCTCTCCTTTGTTTCGTCAAAATGGTGGTGGCTCTTTGAAGATGCATCCTTGTTATCCATGTGGATGGTTTAACCAAATTCATTGATGTGAAGTCACTGGAAGTGGTTGGTTTGAGCCAGAGTTAGAATGAGATTTTCCAAGTCGCATTAATCATAAAACACACAAGGGGCTGTACACCACCTTGTCCTTGGGATTCCATTTCGCTCCTCTTCTCTCCATCCTTCTCTCCATTGTTCACCTCATTGCTGGTTGTATCATTAGTGTATATATTTTGGTTAACGCATTATTTTCTTTTTGGTAAATTCTAGTGGTTAAGACTTTAACTCTTGTTCCAAAGGACATTCCCAGAGCCTATGGACTCTTTGAATGAGGGATTTGTCAGGGCATTAAGGGCATGAGCCTGCTTTGGGGAGGACCCACTGACACTCCTATTTGGAACATTAGTTAACTTCTTTTCCTTAACATTTTGCAATTAATTCTTATTTTGTTCATTACCATTTTGACATCCCTTTCATCGATGCCATAGTTGTCCCCTTTTACCTACCTTTCTTACTTCTTTTTCTTTCTCCATTCTAACGCTACCGGAGGTTTGCGATTAGTCATGGGGATACGGGGCCTGATTTTTCAATTTTTCTCCTAAGCCCCAAATTTTTTTCATTTATCTTCCTAACCCCTACACCTTCGGTAGTCATCATCTACATATTCCCAGGTCCATATCAGCCATACCACAACCTAGCTAATGAACTTACACTGAAGCAAGGTATTAATTACTTAATGATTCAATTACCCTTGCTAATATATGATTGTGTTGTGTGTGCAGATGGCAATCATACAACAACAGAATGGATCCGGAGCAAGCACTTGGAATGGAGAAGTGCTGAAGCAGCTATGCAAGGAGTAGAATTGATGATGTGCTTACGGATGGACAATGGAAGATGCAATCTAGGTGTTGGCAGCAGCAAGACTCTTCTCTCTTCTTCTCTTCTCTTCTCTCTCCTCTTTTCTCTCAGCTGCCAAATGTGACCTGATGCCATTGTAATAAGGTGTTCACCCTTGTTGTCATGAACACCAGTCTTGTCAAGTCTTGTAATAATGAACCGTTCACATGTCATTCCATTAGTTCCATTCCCCTCAATAATCCCATACCTACCTGATATCATTGTAAGGAATTCGAGGACGAGTTTTCATTCAGTCATGGGGGTATGATGAGACGCAGATTGCACAAGCCGCGATATCGTGGCCGATGCGATATCGCGTCCTTTCCTGCAATATCACGTACGTGATATCGTGGTCCGCCGCCATATCTATAAACAAGAGGCGGCACTCCCCTCATTTCTCATCCTAGGCGTAAAGTAGCGAAGCTCTGGCGGATTGATCACCCCAGAGATAGAATATTTTCCATGTGCCTGCAGTAGGAGTCCCCCAAGTGATTGGTTTTTTATTCGAGCAGCTTTGTACTTGAACGCAAGTTGTGTATGGCAATAAAGACGAACTTTGTGGATAAACCTTGCAATGCATGGATAGGTTTAATTAATGTTACTTACTGCTTTTCTAGTAACGCGGCATGAGTACGACTTGGTTACGAGCATTGACGAACGTGTACGGCTAGCCAAGGAATTGGCTACTCATCGCGATTAGTTTCTCTCACCCTTTCCTCCTAGAACGTGGGACAAGTACGACTTGATTACGAGCATCTATGAATGTGTATGGCTAGTCAAGGAATCGGCTGCTTGTCACACGTAGGTTAGTTAAGTGCCTCAGTACGTGTGGTAATCCCAGTAACGTTACGTGTGGGAATCGGCTGCGTTACGTGTGGTAATCCCAGTAACGATTAGCCTTTGGTAGCCACAGTTGCACAGTTCAAGGTGTCCCCCGCAAGTGGGAACGGATGCTGACGCTAGGACTTAGTGTTGCAGTTAGAATTAGTTTAGTTTCTCAATCCTTCACCGTTTAGCATAGGAGATAAACCAAAAAATACCAAAAAAATCATATACCTCAGACTTTCTTAACCATACATCGTGACACATACAAGCAAGCTTGGGAAGACAACGAACGATTAACCCCAAGTGTTCCTTGTGGCGTTTAGGCATTTAGTCTGCGGAGTTCGACCGAATCGTGCGTGCTACGCTTGTTTCGTATGGTTGAGTGTAGGGGTACCTCGCCACTCATCATGTAGGAAATAACTTTTTTATTTGTAGATTTAGCTAAGCCATTCCCTTGGGGATAATAATTTGAAGAAGAAAATAGAAAGATGGATTTTTTTATGCCCATGTTATAAATTCTTTAGATTGAAAAGTAGGTCCATTATCAGATACCAACACTTTAGGTAGACCAAAATTATTTAGAATATGATCTTCCAAGAACTTAATCATGTTTGATGTTGAATGTTTTCTTAGAGCTTTTGCTTCAAAACATTTAGTAAAGTAATTAGTAGCTGTGAGAATAAACTTATGTCTAGCTCTCAAAGGAGTAATTGTGCCAATAAAATCTAAGCCCCATTACTGAAATGGTCTATCCACAATTACTGGTTTTAATGAAGCTCTAGTCTTTTTGATTTTCAGTTCAGGAATTTGACATTTGTAACATTTTTAAATCCTTGAACTAATATCTTGGTACATACTAGACCAATAAAAGCCATAGTGGAGTATATGTTGCATAGTGGACTTAGGAGACTCATAAAATAAATTAGAATGATCCTAGAATTTTTCTAAAATGGGATTGATTTGATCATTATGAACACATTCCAACAAAACCCCTCTAAAATTATTTCTTTAAAATATTCCATCTTTAACCACAAATTTATTTTCTCTTTTGAAGAATGTTCTCCTTTGACTTGTAGTTAGGTTATTTGGAACTTTTCTTGTGTTAAAGAATTCTAGAATTTCATCATACTAGTTTCCTTCATAAGTCTTAAGCACACACTTCATTTTCTCTAGCCATTAACTTTGCTAATCCCATTCCTTTAATGGTTTTTCATATTTTCAATGAAAACCTAAAACATTGAAGTTTTATGAGCCACTTCCCTCTTTTCAATCCAATTGCATTTTGGGCTAGGAATTGTTTAACCATCGGCTCTATTAGTATACTATGAACTAATGAGCTTTCTAAGTAATATTCGAAGTGTTGAAATGCTTTAATGACTATGAATGCCTATTTTTCTAAGTTCAAATAATTTAATTCTAAACCTTTCAATTGATACTCAAAAAATCCAATCAGTTCATCTTGACCTTCATCTTTTTGAGTTAAAACAGTAGCAACTGAATCATTTGAAGCAAAAGCATATAATCAAAAATCTTCCTTTAATTTTGGTTTTACTATGTAAGGAGCTTTTTGAATAGCCTTTTTAATTTCTACTAAAGCATTCTCTAATTTTGGTGTTTTCTTTATTGGGATATCTTTCTTAAACATATGCATTAGAGGTTTAGTAATTTCAATGAATCTAGGGATAAATTTCTTGAAAAAAATTATTTTTCCAAAGAAAGATTTAAGAAACTTTTTACTTGTAGAATGCTTGATATTTTGTACAGCTTGAATTTGGTAGTTATTTATAGTAATTCCTTCTTGACAGATCATGTAACCTAGTAAACTTCCAGACTTAACCCCAATGATACATTTCTTAAGATTTATTGAAATAACATGCTTGCGACATCTCTCAAAAACTTGTTGAAGATGACCATTATGATCTTCCTTCCTTTTTGAAAAGATTGTGATATCATCCAAATAAACCATGAAAAACTCAACTATTAAAACTTTAAAGGCTAAATCCATTACTCTTTAAAAAGTAGCTCCTGCATTTGACAATTCAAATGGCATTCTTTGATAAGAGAAAATTTCGTACTTGGTGATAAATGCTATTTTATATTTGTTACCCTTATCTGCCATGATTTGATTATAGCCTGTAAAACCATCTAGGAAAGAATATACTTAACAACTTAATACTTTGATCAACATTTCATCAATTCTAGAAAGTGGGTATTTATCCTTTTCAGAAGCTTCATTCAAATACATGAAAGCTACACAAAGTCTAATATTGCCATTCTTATTTCTTAGTGGAATAAGATTAGCAAGTCATGTCAAATATTAGACTAGATATATAATTTGAAATTGCAATAACTTTTTGATTTTGGCTTCCATGGTTTGTCCAAATGATGGATTATATTTCCTTTATTTTTGTTTAACTATCTTATAATCATTTACCATAGGAATTTTATGTGTCTTCACATTTGGTCTAAAAAATTTAAGATCATTGTAAGACCAAGCAAAATTTTCCAAATTATTTTAGTAATAATAAATTTTTCTTAAAGACTGAATCCTTTTCCTTTGAGACATTTAACATTTTTGGTTTCTTAGTAGATCAAAAATTCACTGCATCGTAAGCTTGATTATTTGGATTATTTATATCTTTTCTGGGAAGCAAATTTTTGCTAAACACATGTTTGTAATCAATCATCTTTTTTGGAATGGAATTTGTCTTAAACCTTGATGTTATTTTAGGTATGATTTAACTTTTGAATTCCTACTTATTCCTTAAGAACCTAAGCAATTGATCATCATCTTTACATACTTGTAAATGCTTTATGTTATCTGGTATTGATGGCTGATGTTCATTCCCAATCACTACCCCTTCGTACCTTTCCGTCTTTTTCACATCTAATGTTGAGGCTACCTTTGCTAAATCATCTACTACATAATTATCTTCTCTACCTATATGTTCTATTTTATAGTGATGAAATTGATCTAGTAGTGTATAGACAAGTTGTTTATAGGGTCTCAAGAATGAGTTTTTTACTATGTAATTATCTTTAATCTATTCACAAACTAGTTTTGAATCTCTTTTTATGGTGATTTTCTCGATTCCTTTTTTCCATTGTTTTAATTCCAATACTCAAAGCTTCATATTTATCCTTGTTATTACTACAATGGAAAGATAGATGAATTTCCTTTAAAAGTTTTGGGGAATCATCCTTTACTAGAACTATTCCAGGTCCTACATCTTTGGAGTTACAAGAACCATGAAAGTATAGTTCCCACTTGCTCTTATTTTGAGATTCCTCTTTTTTTAGAATTATAAATTTCTTGAAATCTACAATTTTTGGATTTAAAGGCTTTTGTTTCGACAACTTTGTTTTTTCTATTCAAACTTATGTGTTCCATCATCAAAGGCTTACTATACATGCATATTTGATTTGGCTCCCCTTTTCAAGGTAGTCACATATCAGAATAATTCATTGATATGTAACTTGAGAAATTTTTACTCCAATTTCTACTTAACAAAAGGCTATGTGAATCCAAGATATTTGCTACTTGAATAGTTACTCTACTTTTTATATGGGGTTCAGAAGCGATTTCTAATAGAACATTGGGCAATTGATCCACAATCGTTACTCTACGTTTTTCCACTTGAACAATCTTTTTCTTGGATTTTTTAGGAATCAAACTAATTTTTTTGCATATAGATAATGACATAATAGAAGATGTAGCTTTAGAATCAACCAAAAAATTGTGAAGATATTTGTGTTTTAACTTCATTGTCAATAGAAAAGGAGGAGCTTCTTTATTAGGAGTACACTCATAACTAGTTTTTGTTGTGCTATCAATATTAGATACATAAGTTAACTCTGAATCTCCAATTCTCCTTTTACCTTTAGTGAACTCTAAAGCTTTTCTTTGCTAATCTCCTATTTATAACAATTGATATATACTAATATTGGACTTGACATGCTTAATATCTTCAATTAAATTGTATTCTTGATCTCCATAAAACCTAATTTCTTCATCCATTTATTAAAAGTTTGATTTTGAGTACCTTGATCTTCTTTACTTTTATTTTTCTTTATTCTACTTATTTCAAAAGCCTTTCTCTTAATGAATGGATCAAAAATGACATTTGGAGGTCTAGAAGTAGCTAATCTTTCTTTAGATCACATATTATATCCATTTTCTTCATTGTTATTACACTCCTCACATGATGATATATCCTCTTCAAAGATTTGCTTGCATAATGAACACTAGATAGCTCATTATTAGATTCAATATCAAGGAAGTTGGTCATAACAACATTACTCTCATCCTCATCTTCTACTAAATTAGTATCTTGATGTTTATATTTTCTATTTTTTCCTTTCTTTCTTGATCTTAACTATTGCCAAAGCTTTTTTTAGTTTCACTACTTTGTTGGATAAGTCTCTCATTAATTGTCCTTTTTTAGATTCTTTGCTTTCTAACTCTTGTTTTGCTTTAATATGAGATGGTCTTGGTAATGCTTTAAGTTGAGCAAAATCTTGTACATGAATCATCATCTTCTCTTCTCTTTTTTGAGTTGTGATAATCTCTTCATTATTCAAGTTCAATTATCTTTGTAATTATACAGGTTCACTAAAGTAGTCATTTAAGTTAGCAAGTTTGTAGTTCTTCTTAACCAAATTGAAATATTGGGACTTATAACATTAAGATAAGTATCTCTATGCATTTATTTCGATGGTCTATATTGCCTTTGAAAGAGCCCACAAATTATTTGAAACTTAATGTTGAAATCTCTAATAGACTCCTTAACTCCTTGCTTAGCTTTTATTCGCCCAGAGGACAATTATTGTTGATTCAATTGATTTCCAAACTAGGCCAAGAAAAGACTTTTCATATCATCGCAACTTGTGATACAATTGCTTGGCAAGTTTGAATACCAAATTTGAGCCATATCCTTTAAATTTGATACAAATAATCTATAAGCTTCGTCTTAATGTTGAATATTTACATGAGCTAAAGCTAACTCAAATAGGTGAATGTATTCTTCAGTCAGTAAGCATTTTCAGGAATAAAAGGCTCAAGTAAATATTTGTAAACTACCTTAGGAAGATCGTTGTAATTTTGAAATCCTAATGATGTAACTCTTTGCCAAGGATTTTCCATCCTATTGGAATTCCTTTTGATCATTGAACTCTTATACTTCTTTGACTTTCTCTTATAGACTAATAAACTAAACAAAAGGGATGATCTTCTTATCCTTCTGGTCTTTATTCCATGACTTTTTCCAAACTCAAGAACCTTCTTCAATTATTCTATTGATGAGAAATCAGTCTTATAATCAAGAATTTCTTTGGAACCTTTGAAATCTTTCAAACTATTAAGCTGTTTGGTCATGAACCCAAAATAGTATCTAATTTCCTAAGCCCTCCTAGCAACCAAAGAATTATTGGTGTGCTAGGACTATCAAACTCTTTGAATAAACTATTTACTTATGAATGTAGGTGATAAATTCTCCTACCCTCCTTTTAGAGCCAAAAGAACTATTGGCAACTGTTTGGGACAACCAATGTTATGCCTTTGGTCTAGTGACCTTGGAGTCATGGGAAATGAGAGTGTTCTTTAAATAGGGTTTAAGTGCTTTCTGGTCTTTGGCAACACCAAGGCATGGATACCTCCAAATAAACTTAGTGGTTATTAAATGAACTAAACGTGAGTATGTGTTTGCTGTTATGAATGTTGAAATGATTGGGTTGTGTATGAAATTGTAATTGGCTATTGTAACAAAAATCTAACTAACTTTGTGAAATACTGTGAGTTGTTGAAAGTTACTATTTTGTCAAATCACTTAGTATATATAATCCCTATAGTATGCTACTTGTAATAAATAAAATTTCATAAAAACATTTGAGCATAATTCTACCAATCTACTTCTAATTTTCCCCAGAGAGAAAGTTCCTCAAGAAAACTAGAAATAGAGTGAGATTTAATGGATTTTATAAAGAGAAAAGAAAAGAAAGCAAATTTGTATGGAATCTCAAACATTAAAGTAGGATAAATTGACATGAGAAAACACTTTGCAATAAAGCTGTTCTAATTCAATCTAACTACAAATTGTTCAAACCCTCTAAGCTCAACAAGAAATTTTGTAAAAGACAATGTTATTACAATACCAAAATGTTGTGTAAACAACAAAGTACAAGCTTCTATTTTGGCTAGTTAATAGTTGTCATGGATTGCATTCAACAAGGCCTTTAGAAAAATTTGACAATTTTAGGATTGAAATGCTAAGGTAATATGGTTTAAAACAATGAAACTATTTTAATCATCTCAAAATATCAAAGATTTTCCTAGATCTTCTATGCTCAAAATAGGCAATTTCATTAAGACATTATCATTAAATTGCTCAACATGCTTTTCTACAACATAAGCTCTTATATGAAAAACCTTAATAGAAGTCTAATATTGTGTAAAAGCATAGCTATAAAGACAACCTAGAAAATCCAAAAATTAAATATCAAGCATGATACTATCTGATGGAACACAATATCGCATGGGCCGCGATATAATGTCATCCCCCGCGATATCGCGGTGCATCGTCAAATCTATAAATAAGAGGTGGCTCTCCCTTTTTTTCTCATCCTAGGCTTAGACTATAGCAAAACTCTAGTAGTTTGATCCCTCCAGAGATAGAATATTTTCCATGTGCCCGCAGTAGGAGCTCCAAAGTGAACGGATCTTTATTCGAACAAATATTGTACCTGAACACATGTNGTGTGAACAGTAAGTGGGAATAGATGTTGATGCTAGGTTAATTCAGACTTAGTTAATTAGTCTCTTCAACCCTTTACCTTATCAGCATAGGAGATAAAACATAAAAGACTATAAAAATCATATACCTCAGACTTACGTAACCATACACCGTGAAAAATATAAGTAAGTCTGGGAAGACAACAAATAATTAACCTTAAGTGTTCCATGAGGCGTGTAGGCACTTAGTCTGTGGAGTTCGACTGAATTGTGCATGTTACACTTGTATTCGTATAGCTGAGTGTAGGGGTACCTTGCCACTCATCATTGGCATTGTTGCTAGGTATTAAGTGTTTGTGCGCTAAGTAGAACATAGGAAATCACTCAAATAGTTAGGAGCTTAAATGAACCTTAGGGTTAATTAAATGAAAAATTATATAACGGTTAATTAGCACACCGAATAATAAACATGTCTTCTTCTTCGAAAAAAAGCAATTCACCACCTAGGGATCATACAAGAAATAGTCGGCAGTCTAAAACACATTACAAAAACCCACCAGTTCCTCAGCAATATAGGGTGGTATATACTCATCCCAATGAGTATATACTTGATTTTACTTTTATCCTCCATCAGGATGAACAGATGTGTTGGAGAGATTTGCAAGGTAACATAGTGTTACCTCCAAATCGTGCAGTCCCTAACATGCTCCTCCATGCCCTGGCACAGATAAGTATGACGGAATTATACGCTGAATATGTTATAGGTGATTTCGACACAAGGGATTATCATCCCACATTAGCACAACGTATAAGGGACTCAAGGTAGGAGAGCCATCATACACTGTTGAAGGGCAAAGGGGTCCTGCACATCCTAAGTGAAATTGAAGATGGTGAACCACTTATAACGGGTTCTCTATCAAACGATGTTTCCCCTCCTAACAATAGTGAGGAGGTGGGGTATCAGAACCTATGCTCCACGATACACAACCATGGTTCTGATCCCCGTGAATGCCAACTGTTCACTAAGGGAAGAACAACACATGGCAAGGACGGGCACTCAGAAGAGAAGGTAGGAAACATTGTCATGGCGATGGTTCTCCTTCTTCTTCTCCTTCTTCACATCATTCACCCTCTCCTTCCACCTCTGGGTTCCGTCATAGAGAGCATAACAATGATGATAGAGGTAGAAAAAATGAGAGACCTCGATGGGAAAGTTGAGAGAGAGGACAAGGGCATGAACGAAGGGAAAGTAGGGAACAACATAGATATCATAGACATCATGAAAGAGATGATCATGACGAGCCCCTACTTGCAACCCGAAGTATGCTCGATATAACGGAGGCAGTGAGAATACCAACAAGGCATCAAAAAGATAGTCGGATCAAGCACTTAGACATGAACAATATTGCACGCTTCGAAGGGGGATACAACGCAGATCTGAAAAATCATTTATAGGCATTCCACGATACCTGCGCCTTGCAAAACATAGAGAACGAGTGGCAAAAATTGAAGTTGTTTCCTAGGATACTCATTAAGGAAGCAGAGAGTTGGTACCAGTCCTTAGAACCGGAAACCATTTGGAGGTGGAGTACAATGTTAGAGTTGTTTAATGATAAATATCAAACGTACTCTAAAGTGTCTAACTTACGTAAGCAAATCCAAGGATGGAAGCAAGGTACTCATGAACCCTTGGATGCTACCATGGGACGCTACTATGCATTGTTACATCGTTGCCTGGGCCATGGTTACACACAATGGGATCAACTTCACCACATCATAGATGGGCTAAGGTATGAAACTAGGAGAACACTTGGGACTTATGCCCAAGGGAGATTATCAGAACTTAGATCCCATGAAATTCATTGCTTGTTGGAACAAGTAGCCAAAGAAGAAGGGGAGCTATGAAAAAGAGAGAGCATGAAAGAATATAACCGTGATCCTTTCCTTCGAAAGAAGGGAGTGAGATTCTGCGATGAAGAGGATGAGTCACCACTTGACGAGTTGGTGAATAGGAAAACCTTGTTGCTTCAGAAGCTAACAACAGAAGTATCGGCTAAGGTAGATGAAGTATGGAGCTCCTTAGATAGTAAAATTGAAACTTTCCTAAAGATTGTAGAGGAGTCTAAGGAGAAACCAAGTAGTGACAAGAACAAGACAAAGCAGAGAGATTCAGGCCCTACACGTGACAAGGGTAAGGGGAAAATAACTATCTCCGATGAGGCTGTGGACTCAGACACAGAAAATGATGGTGGATGTGAGATCTGCCAATATGACCATCCTAAGGGATGTTGTCCAATCATCTCACATCTACAAGAGTCTGGGAAGTATGCACTCAACTTGAGACTTAATAGCAGGCAGACACCCCAAAGGTTATGTTATCCCCAAGGTAACCCAAGGCAGTTCCACCAACCGTTGACATACTATCCAAGTGGAACTCTACCACAACCCATCGGGCAACATCAGCAGTGGCAATACCCACAGTCATGTGGGATGCCACCGCCTAAACATCAATACCCTTATCAGTAGCTAGACCCATATGGATACTACGTGTAGCATCCAATTTCTCCAAGTGACTCCATGGGTCACATAACTCCCCAACATCACTACCAAGTTCGGGAGTACCTTAGAAGGACTCCTTCTCCTCTAGGAGACGCTTCACATCCATACCATCCTCCTAATCCTTCCACCTCTCTTCCACTAGTAGTTCCCATACCTCCTGCTCCAACAATGCAAGGGGAACTCCCCACTCAACCGCAGCAACGTAATGCTACGAGAGTCGTAACCATTCAACCTGTTGTTGGTTCTAACAACTGCAAAAAGAGAAGACCTTTCTTCAGAACCAAAAACTTAGACAAGCTCTCGTAACCACAAGCGGTTAAGTCTAGGTACGCTCCTCCAATACATAAGGCTTCAGAGCACTTCAGTCCAACAACAGTGCTTAACACATACAGTTATGTTAACACATACTGTAACTGACTGGATCAAGGTAGGCCACCTTCCCAGGAAATTTTCTGACCTTGGAAGTTCCTTAATCTATCTACAAGTCACTGGGAATGAACCACATAAGGCTCTTCTTAACTCAGGTTCTGGAGTCAACTTAATATCATGAGAGATGTATCAAGCCTAGAACCTACCCCAACTTAAGAAGAGCAATATTCAACTAGAGCTGGCAGACTAGTCCATCACCATTCCCTTGGGATTGGTGGAGGACATTGTTACCACTGTGTATGGTTGTTCATACCCAATAGATTTCCTAATGATAGAAGTTAACAACAATAAAGGGGACTTCACAATTATAATGGGAAGGGCATGGCTAAGCACAATAGATGCATGCCTAGGGATTCACAATCTTTCCTTAGAAATATCTAAGGTAAAAATTTATGGAAAGATCGAGAAGAAGAAAGTTCCGTGCATCACATACAGTGACTAAGAGGTTGATGACATGGAGGAATGCTTAGCATCCCTTCCATGCAACTGGGGTGCCCAAGAAACTCAGATACAAAAGTGCCTGTATGTAGCAACCACACAAGTAGTGGACACCCCATGGTTGATAGCTACTAGAAAGAGCAACCCATCAACATGCATGGAACGAACTGGGAAAACAACCCACACTCTTAATGAAGGCTTAGACACATCGGAATATGAGCGTCGCCAACTTCCACCCCTTAATCTAAGAACATCAATTGGGAGAAGTTGGACACTTTTAAGAAATTCAAATGGCGTTCATTATTTCGAATCTCTCCCTTTCCATTCATTCATGGGGGAGATGGCCACCTATGCTGATCATTTGGGGCTCTTAGTTCTTTTTAGTTTTTGTTTTACACATTTTTATTTTACAGATTTTTGTTTTACAAATTTCTTTAACTTTTCTTATTTTTGTTTTACAACATCGTTCATACTTTTTCATTTCTTATGTGTGTGTGTGTGTGTGTGACTTATCCATCCTGTAAGTTTGTCACCCAATAAGTGTTCTTCCTGATGGTACGAACTATTTTATATTGATTGCTACTATTTGGTTTTCACCTTTAAGTGATGATGTTGATACTAGGGTATGTTTCTTTTGATATGGTAGGCAATGAGTCCACTGCATCCATACAAACACAAAATTCTATGGTCTCTCTCGGCTTGGAAATGTACAATCCCTTTCTAAGAAGACCTATTAACGAATCGGTGACTGGGCACTTTTGAAACTAAGGAAGGACTCAAGGATTGAAAAGGGTGTGACTTCAAGGGAACTTGATGCATTTTTGTTGGCCGTCCTCTTGGGTGCTTGGATGTTTTCTTCTTGAGTTTTCTTGTCGTTTCAATGTCACCCAATCATCGGGAAGCTGAGCAATAAAAATAACAAAGTCTTTGCATCATGTGGTTCTCACGTATAAACACATAAAACAAAAAAAAAACTTGTGAGAATTCAAAGCACACCCCTTAGATAAAATAATCATTTGGGCTAAAAGCACTAGTTATGAAACTAAAATAAAAATGTTCCCTCTAACTAAGGCCCTTCTCGCTTCCCATTCTCTCCTCCTTATTTCGTCAGAATGGTGGTGACTCTTGGGTGAAGGAATTCTTGTTACTTCCAGTGGATGGACTGGCCGAATGCATTGATGCGAAGTAACTGGATGTGGTTTTTTTGAGGCCGGACTTAGAATGGGATTTTCTAAGTCACATTAATCATGACACACAAAAGGGGTTGTACACCACCTTGTTCTTGAGATTCCATTCCATTCTCTTCTCTCCATTCTTCTCTCCATTGTTCACCTCATTGTCGATTGTATCATTAGTGTATATTTTGGTAGAGGCATTGTTTTCTTTTTGGTAAATTCTTGTCGTTAAGACTTTAAATTTTGTTCCATATGACATTCCCAGAGCCTATGGACTCTTTGAATGTGGGTTTGTCAGGGCATTAATGGCATGAGCCTGCTTTGGGGAGGACCCACTGACATTCCTATTTGGTGCACCAGTTAATTTCTTTTCCCTAACATTTTTGCAATCCATTTTATTTTTTTCATTTCCATCTTGACATCCATTTCATCAATGTTATCGTTGTCTCTTTTTCTTCATCTTTCTTATTCCTTTTTCTTTTTCCATTCTCTCACTATCAAAGGTTCGCAATTAGTCATGGGGGTACGGGGCCCAATTTTTTCAATTTTCTCCTAACCCCTACACCTTTGGTAGTCATCAATATTATATCTCCAGACCCACAATCAGCCATATCACAACTCAGCCAATGGACCTTTCACCAAAGCAAGGTATCCACTGCATTGAAATTCATTTACCCTTACTAATATAAAGACTGTGTTGTATGTGCAGATGGCAATCATACAACAACGGATTGGATCTGGAGGGAACACTTGGAATGGAGCAGCGTTGAAAGTAGTTATGCAAGGAGCAAGATCGAATGGCGCACTTACAGATGGATAACGAAAGGCGTAATCTTGGCATTGGCAGTAGAAAAACTTCATTTTCCCTTTGTTTCTCAGCTACCAAATAAGGCCTGATCTCAATGTAATAAGGCCTGATCTCAATGTAATAAGGTGTTCATTCTTGTTGTCATGAACACCAGTTTTGTCTTGTCTTGTCATGATGATTTGTTCACATGTTATCCCATTAGTTCCATTCAGTCAATAATCCCATACCTTTCCAATATTTTGTAAGGAACTTGAGGGCGAGTTTTCATTCAGTCATGGGGATATGATGGGATGCGATATCGCATGGGCTGCAATATCGCATCCCACGCGATATCGCGTATGTGATATTGTGTACGCGATATCGCGGTGCATCATCAAATCTATAAATAAGAGGTGGCTCTCCCTTTTTTCTCATCCTAGGCTTAGACCGTAGCAAAACTCTAGTAGTTTGATCCCTCTAGAGATAGAATATTTTCCATGTGCCCGCAATAGGAGCTCCAAAGTGAATAGATCTTTATTCGAGCAAATATTGTACCTGAACACATGTTAGTGTATGGTAATAAAGACAAACTTCTTGGATAAACGTTGAAGTGCATGGAATAGGCTAAATAGGACTTTATTTACTGTTATTTATTGTTTATCATTTAAATGCTTTATTAGTTTTTAAATCTCTCTCAACCCTTATCTCCTAATTAAGTGCCTTAGTACGACTGCTTTGAGCACGTGCGTTACGCTTGGTGATCCCAGCAACGATTAACGTTTAGTAACCAAGGTTGCATTGGTTCAGGGTGTGAACGGTAAGTGGGAACAGATGCTGACGCTATGTTAATTCAGATGTAGTTAGTTAGTTAGAGTTAGTCAATTAGTCTCTTCAACCCTTTACCTTATCAACATAGGAGATAAAACATAAAAGACTATAAAAATCATATACCTCAGACTTACTTAATCATACACCGTGACAAATACAAGTAAGTCTGGGAAGACAATGAATAATTAACCTTAAGTGTTCCATGAGGCGTGTAGGCACTTAGTCTGCAAAGTTCGACCGGATCACGCGTGTTACACTCATATTCGTATGGTTGAGTGTAGTGATACCTCACCACTCATCACTATCTAAACCATTAGCTAAGTAACTAAAACAAATAGGAAGAAATGAATTCATAGGATTAAAAGAAAGTAGTGTAATTGATGTCTTTATCAAGCAATGATTTACAAGAAATCTTCAATATTCTTCAAAGTTGCTCCACCCAAATCCTCCTTATGAATTCTACCTTTGAAGGTCTTTTATAGTGACCTTAGGGTAGTTACAATAATCATGAGAAGTTAAGGGTATTCTAAATATCTAAGGAATTTATTCATTACAACCTTAAGAAGTGATAACTTCTATGAGAAAAATAAGCCAAAGTTGGTAATTATCTTTTTTGGTAATTACAACCTTACAAATATTAAGTAGATATAGTTGTAGCTTCCATAAGAAGTTATAATTTCTATGGAAATTTTTAATCCCCAAGACAATAAAGTTGTAATTTCTAAATGTTTATAAATTCTTCTTTTAAATTACAAAAATCCCTTTTTATGTTTTAAAAAATATCTTGCACACTATAATGATCATAATAATAATAATGATAAATATTAAGGCTACATGACCTTAAGGCTACATTTATGTTTGATGTGTAGGCCTTTGAAGGTGCACATTGGCCCCATGGCTTTCATGCTAGGTGCTGTGCCACCTTGATCTTATGCTAGAATGTAGTGTTGTTATTAGTCATTGCCTATTTGCCTTTGTTGCCCCTTTGTTTGCACATGCTCCTAGATCCTTGGCTACCAGAGTCTCATAGCTACACCTTTGGTAATCATTGCAAATTTTTCATTTGAATATGCACCAGTAGTAGTGTAGGAAGAGCTGTGTTATTATTGCTCTTTTTCTACTAGTTGATGAGCTGTCTCCAATGACACCATTCATTTGCTTATGCTGCTTCTGTGGTTGTCCTTCTACTTTGCTTCAAATTTTATTTTTTTCAGCAAAAAACCCTACACTTCACATATGATTGCTAAATCTTGCAAAAATGACAAAAATCAAAACTTCTTCAAGCCTAAAGAATTACTCTTGTTGCTACTGTCAATTTGCAATGAGATCATTAGTGATGTCAGTGCTTTGAAAACCTATGTTGCTTATCATTTTCTTCTTCCCCCTAGTGACCTAAATTCATGTTTTGATGAGGAATCTGGGAGTGTGAATAGATTGCGAGAATATCAATGGCATTTTCATTTTTGTTTTCTTTTTTGATTTCAAGCTTACCCTTCCTAATTCTAAGGTACAAAAAATTATTTTGTGTTTATTTTTGTTGCAAAAGCTTGATACAATGAAGATTAGTGTTTCAACTTTATATAAGCAAAGACATTTTGCATGATTTTTGCTTACCTAGCACTTGCTCGTATATACTTGATTTGCATAGGAATGGAAAAAGTGCAAAACATGGGCATCTAGCAGCAACTCCAAAATATTTAAAAATAATTTTGATGAATTGAGAACCAATAGCAATGAGCACATCAACAATCTATGTTATTAATAGATGTGGATCTTGAGCTCTAAATTCTTGTTTCAAGTATGTTGTATGCAATAATACTATGAATTTTTATTCTTCCTTTTGATGGAATCATTAACTGTGGTAATCTAGTATTGTATCTTTGTTTTTATTTTCAAAATTTATGCATTTTGCTACATAGTTTTGGCTCTATACATACATTAGATGACTTCCAGTTACAATTCCATTGATGCATATGATAGCATTACAATAGCTATTTAATCTTTGTCACATCAATATATTGTGCATAATACAATCATTTTTGCAACTATTTGGAGAATGAATCTATGTGTTTCTTAGCATTTTACATTACATATTGTTTCCTTGGAGATCTATTCCAGGTATCTATATAATCTGTGTAAGTTTCACATACAACCTTTCTATTTTTAATCATATTTACACTTTCTCAGGTTATCCTCTTTAACTTTCTTTTTACATTACTGCACAATCTATTCTATTAAACTCTACTTTATTATTTCCCAGTATAATAACATGATTTTCCATTCAAAAATTTTATGCTAAAAACATACTATTGCAATCACTATTAGGAAATCCAAGACAAATCTTCATTACACTCACAACCATATATATGCTGATATATGAAGTGTAAACCAAAGAAGTCATAATTGAGAGGAATTGATAATCCAACCAAGTATATATTGCACTCTTTCCAAAAACCATATCTAGAATATGCTCATTCCACTATGAAATGATTAACTAGTCTCATGATTTCATCATCCTTGAATTTAAAGAAGCCTATGTATCCAGCTTAATCAAAATAAAATTATTCTAATGTACTAGAATAATTTTAAGAAAATAAGATAGTTGTTAAAGTCTGCTCCATCACATGGTATAAAGTTGAAGGCATTTCTTACCCCCTCCCCTTTCCAAATTCCTTACAGATTTGAAATGTTTAAGATCATTCACCAACTAAATCAACATCAAAATAGGAATTTATTGAACATTTTTACAAAATCACAAATCTTTTTTGAGGAAAACTTCCATTAAACTTAAGGTTTAATGAAATAAAAACGTCACTTTTAATAAAACTTAGGAAACTGTACAAACAAATTCCTATACAAACTATTTTGTAGGTGGAAAGAGAATAGTTAAGGTAACCCTTTTAGGGACCCTCATATTGTGAATCCTCTCATATTTAATTTCATTAGTGATGAATGCTCTTCTTCCTTCTTCTTACTTAGTTGAAGCTTCAATTTGATCCTCTTCAAGCTTATTCTCAACAACTGTCTTTGTCTCTTTTTCATCCAACTCCTTGGCCACTAATTTTTGAGGTTCTTCCCAACTAGTTGCTTCTATTTCTTGAGACATGAAAGCCTTTTCCCAAGAATCATCTTGATTGGACTCTCCTTGGTATTCAGCTTAAGTGGTGCATTGGTGAATGCTGACCTAAACATTGAAATGTATTGAATGATCATCCGAAAGCAAAAATTAGAAAGGGTTTTCATTAGATGCTCCACGGGTGGTTGTCTTATAATAAGCCCTCATGACATGCTCTAGGTAGCATCCCATAACATATGGAATAAAAAGCCTTTTTGCTACCATCTCTCCAAGAACCATCTTTCTACTTCACATTTAAACATTTGACTTACCTTTTTGATCTAAGCATTGAATTGAGAGATGTTATGTTTCCAAGCAATTCACATCTCTTTATATAGTGTAAGATAAATTTGAAATTCCCACTAATTCCAACAACCAACTTTTTCAGTTAGCCAAAACTTATTTAATTTCCATCATCATATGGTTGGCTAATTCAAATTCCACTATTTGGTTGTTAAAATTAATTTACCGCTAAGTAGTTATCTAAACCACCATGAAGGTTAGGATATTCTCTTTATGAAGCTTGATTATGCAAAGATTTACAACAACATTAAGTAGAACTCCATTTTTCATATCATGACTATGACATCTCGTTCTTAGATGTCATGGTGATGAGTGGCGAGGTACCCCTACACTCAACCATACGAAACGAGCGTAGCACATGCGATCCAGTCGAGCTTCGCAGATGAACTAGTTGTGGCACCTAGACAGTTATCCTTAGGTCGCAGTTCGTTGTCTTCCCACCTGAACTAGTATTATATTTGTCACGTATGGTTTAGTCTAGAGTGAGGTGTATGATGTGTTCCTAATTCTAACGCTACTCCTGAAGGCAGTGGAAAATAATATTAACTAAGCTAAGCTAGGAGGAAAAGGGTAAGAAAATCTAATCTAGCCTAAGTGCAATGAGCAACTGATTCCTTAATCAACCGTACACATCTTGGACCTCGTGCACGACTACCACTGGGATTACTAAGCGCAGATCCTAGGTACGCCACTAGGATACCAAGTAGTCACACTTAAATGCTTGTAATCAAGTCGTACTCATTCCACGTTGCAATGAGCAGCCGATTCCTTGACTAACCGTACACACCCTTAGATGCTCATAGTCAAGTCGTACTCATACCACATTCTAGGAGTTTAAGGATGAGAGAGAAAGTAGTAAATAAAAATTAAATAAATAAATAAATAAATAACGAAGTGAATGCTGCAATGATGAAGTAATCTCAATCTTTATTGCCGGTCATGTGAGTGTCCAAGTACATCACACTCGAATAAGACACCGTACAATTACATTCACCACACTGCGAGCAGACACGGGAAAAATAATCTATCTCTGGAGTGGTCAAAGTACCAGAGCTTCGCTACTTCTATTCTATCTATGCAAACAAGGGAGAGTCATGTCTTATTTATAGATATGGCGGTGGACTACGATATCACGTACACGATATCGTAGGGAAGACGTGATATCGCGAGGGATGCAATATTGTAGCCTATGTGAATCGTGTCTCACCACATGGTAAATGTCAAAGATATGTTATATTAAACATTATGTATAAGAAGATAGTAGGCCAAACTTTAAATATATGTAACATTCAACATTATAAGTAAGTGAAATAACAAGGATAATGCAGAAAGAGAAAGAAAAGAATGCTTTATTGATATGAAATAAAGTATTTGGATCATGCTCTAAGAATGTTCATTATGGTTTTCTTACTTCATCATCTATCCCTTAGAGGCAATCTAGCACTACCACCATGGTTAGGCCTACCATTGGCCAGAAGGGATGGCCAGTTCTCTTCCTGTCCTACTTCACCCAGCACTTGTGACTTGCCTTTTACTAACTTCACCATGCCAAGCCTAGCATGACCTCTAAGCCCAATTATAAATGCCTTAGGTTAAACCCCCAAAGGTTACCTTAAGAGACATGTTCGTTATTATAATGCATCCTTTTGAGTCTTAATTATAATATGTCCTTTCAGGTTTTGTTATGATAATAATAATACTTGTTATAAAGAGGCACCATCTTTGTTATGCAGTAGCACCATTTGGGAATAGGGACATGACAATCTACCCTCCCTTAGGTTTCATTTGTCCCTAAATGAATCCATGTTCATAATCTTTTTCTAGCTCCAATGCTTCTATTATGATCCTGTGCTCCAATAATTTGATTTCTCCTTTGAACTTGAAGTTGTTTCTTGCTTATTCTAGAAACAAAATATCTGTAAGAATAATATATGGAAAATTAAATATTACTTCTTAATACTTACCTCATTTTCTAAGATAATGACAAGAGGTGAATTAAAGATCTACCAACCATTAATCACCAGTCCTTACTAGGGTCACATAAAATGCAACTCATATATGGTTACCCAAGTGAAGGCAAGGCAAATCCTTTATTTCCAACATCCATTACCTTATATATTTTATTTATCTAATTAATATAAAGTAAAAAAAAATAATATTTATCAATAAAAGTAAGGATGAGATACTTCTTGATTCATGATCAACCTTATGAACTAATGAAAGTAATTGTAATTCTGACATAAGTGGTATATGATCAGATGGTCTTGTTCAAGATGGCAAAGCTTGATCTTGATTCTTCTCCACTTCTTTTTTAGAAATTAACTCTAGTAATTTGGTAACTTGGAAGAATCAGACATCATACCAAATATAATCTAAAGTCTCAATGAAGAATTTTGTTGATCCATTCTCATTAATCATAAAAGAGTAATAGGTAAACTATGGTTCTTGATGAGTACCATCCATCAACATCATCTATTTATTAATTTTGGGATCCAATTTATCCATTGAAGATTCAGAGTAAGAAGAACATGCACTAGCCAATGGAATTGCATGTTGAATTGATTGAAACATCTTCCTTAAATCAGGTTCATCTTCCAAGGATTCTTTTACACACCCATATTTTAAGAATTGATAGACAACACTTCCAACTTTTGCATTAAAGTCTTTACAAAGAACAAATGGTACTAGATTGGTATAACTTAAGAATAACTTATTCTTCAAGTTTTCTTCTATTTAATCAAGTATGCTTCTTGGCATAGTCTAACATCTGAACATGTTGATTTGGCAATTAAATGTATGTTGACTATACATACACATCTCCTTGATAGATGGATTTTTTGAATCACTACCAAGGCTATGTGATTTTTTTTTGAAATCTTGATTGTTCTTTTTTTCCCATCACTTGAAGTTCTAGAATTTCAAATATCATAGTTTCTAAATGTTAGCGACCATTTGGGACTAGATCGCCAACGTTGGTGATGCCTCACGGTCTTGTGACCTTGGGAAGTCACGAGATCATAGGGTTCTTCAAATAGGGTTTAGGTGCTTGTTGGTCTTTAGAAACACCAAGACCTAGATACCTCCAAATAAACTTAGGAGCTATGAAACATACTAGATGTGAGTATGTGTTTGCTGTTGCGAATGTAGAAATGGCTGAGTTGTGTAGAAAACTATAATTGGCTATCACAAAAGAGATTCAACTATCTTCATCAAATACTATGAGTTTTTGAAGATTCCTATTTTGTTTAATCACTTATTCTATATGGTCCTTATAATACGCTATTTGTAACAAATAAAATTTCACAAAAAAATTTGAGCATAATTCTGCCAATCTACTCCTAATTTTTGCTAGAGAGAAAGTTGCACAAGAAAAATAGAAATAGATCAAGATTTAATGGACTTATAAAGAGAAAGAAAAGAAAGTAGATTTGTGTAAAATCTCAAATATTTAAGCAAGATAAATTGATAGGAGGAAACACTTCACAATAAAGCTATTCCTAATTCAATAACTATGAATTGTTCAAACTTTCTAAGCTCAACAAGCAATTTTGTAAAGACAATATTATTATACTACAAAAAATTGCTGCATAAACTACAAAGTATGAGTTTCTATTTTGGCTATTTAATAGTTGTGAAGGATTGCATTCAAAAGAGCCTTCAAAAATTTGACAATTTCTAGATTGAAATACCAAGGTAATACACTTTAAAACAATGAAGCTATTTTAGACACCTCAAAATACCAAAGATTTTCCTAGATCCTCTATGCTCAAAACATGCAATTTTGTTAATACATTACTATTACCTTACTCTTGAGGATTTTCAACAACATAAGCTCTTCTTTGGCAAATCTGAATAAGAGTCTAATATTGTGCAAAAACAAAGCTATAAAAGTAACCTAGGAAAAATAACAAAATTAAATGTTAAGCACTACACTATCTAAACCATTAGCTAAGTAACTAAAACAAAATGGGAAGAAATGAACCTATAGGATTAAAAAAAAGAATTTGAATTAATGTCTTTAGCAAGCCATGCTTCTCTAATCTTCAAGTTGCTTTTGTCAATCTTATTCCTCCCTTCAGAAATCCACCTTTGAGGTGATGAGCATCAAATTATTGCATCGACGGGCCCTTGTTGACATGGCCTCGTCGATGGGCCCTTGTTGATGAGGCCTCATTTACATAGTGTCGCCTTGTTGATGGGGGCTGCATTGACATAGTGTTTGCTACATCTATGTGGCCTCGTCAATGGAGTCCTATAGCAAAAACTATAAATATGAGCTCCCAACCATGTTTATGGAGCATTCAAGTCATAGTAGTAGTAGAGCTCTTATAGTTTGTCCATTTGAAAGTTAGAATATTTCTCTGAGTGCTTACAGCAAGAGTCAGAAAGTGTATAGATCTTTATTCGAGCACTGTTGTACCTAAACCACACCAATGTGTACAGAAATAAAGACAAGCCTTTTGATCAAACCTTGCAACACTTAGAATAGATTAATGATTTTTTATGCATTTATGGTTTCCATTAATTATGTTATTAATTAAGCTAAATTATACTTTAAGCGATTAGTTAATTAATTAAGCTAAATAGATTAGACACATAAGGACAACTGCTTCAAGCGTAAACACATATTTGCTTAGTAATCCTAGCAACATTATTGCTTGGTGCACCCAGTAGCGTACTGCTTGGTAACCTAGCAGTGGATATGTGGGTTTAGGACATGTATAAAAAGTGGGATAAGATACTTATGTTAGGACTAGTTAGAGATTAGTTATTTAGTTAAACTAAATTAGTTGTTAAATTACTTCATCTCTCTACNGTTATAAATAGACATCTTTAATATTTGTATGGTGGTAATTGATAAGAAGACACTTGCCAATTATAGCTTATTTTTCTCTTAAAAGTTATAACTTCTTAAGGAAGTTAGGAATAAATTCCTTAGATATTTGTAATACCCTCAAATTCTCATGATTATTGTAACTACCCCAATGATGATTGGTCAAAGGTACCCCTACACCCAACCATATGAATCACAAAGCGTTCACATGTGATTCAATTGAATTCCACAAACTCTATAGTTTCTGATACATTAGTCTTCTAGGAAGTGAACCTTGCCCTAATGGTCATTTTTTGTCTTCCCAATTACACTGGTGATGCACATGGTATGGTTAAGTGTAATTGATGCATATGATTTTTATTATTTTGTGTTTTATGTTCTTTGGTGCTTAAAGTAGAGAGANAGACCTTAATAAACATGGTTCATTTTTGATGCACCTCACATTGATGCTTATCTCCATGGCCACCATGCCTATTGTTGTGTTGCATCCATTATGTGTGTTCCTTGTGTGTCTTGCATTTCTTGCTTTCAGATCCTACTACTATGGTTTAGGATGGTACTCCAGTTGGCATCACATTTGGTTTTTGCACTCATTACTAGCTAGTGTTGCTTAGTAACTGCTACCTTCATCACAAAGAAGAAATCACAAATTCAAGCCCTATTCTGGCTTCATGGTGTTAATGCCATGTTCTAGTTTTGTGGCATCAATGCCATGCAGTCGTAATATCGTGTGGAATGGAACTTAATTGCATGCAGTAGGAGAGGAGCTACCTTTCAAAACTCTAATCCTTCCATGAAAGATGTTGTGACAAATACCCTCCATTTAGGGTTCTTGGACCTGCAAATTTTCAATATTTGGTAGCCGCTACTTTAGGGAATTTTTATTTAAAATGTTAAATTTCTAATGCCCATAGGTTTGGCATGATTTTTTTTTTTGGAATATTGATTTGTATACATCTTCTTTCCATTGTTGTTGCGCTTATTTTTTGATAAATCTAGAATTCTCATTTTTTTATGATTGTACTTTGTATTGCCGTAATTTCTTCTATGGTATAGGTTCTTGTTTGAAATATCAATGAATTTCTTAGCAATATTGTTGAGTGTTTTTTATACATCATTTACAAGGATTTTATTAATTTTGTGTCAAAATTACAATCTTGCTCTTTTGATGTTTAATCAAATGCTACCGAGCACTTGGATTGGGTATTTTCCCTTTGTTTAATTTAAGATTCTTAGCTTTGCAACTTAATTTTCTACCATTTTTTGGAAACCACTATAGATTGAAATGTACATCATAGTAATTGATTTCCACATGATGAAGTTATGCATCAGTTTTTTTACAGAGTTCTCTACATATATATAGGAAAAATGGATGCACTTCATTTCATTATTCTTGTGGAACATCCAATTTACCACTGCACTTAATTGATAAATTGATGAACTTATAGAATGAAAAAACTAATGGAGATACAATTGCAAATAATTATTTTTGCAATTTTCAAATTAATTCCTAGATTTCATCTCCTCCAATGGATATGGAAAAACCACAATTTCTTCATAATGTATGCTAAAAACACCTTACTATGCTTATGAACTCAAAATGAGCACACTTATATAAAGAGCACTTTCCTTTAACACATTTCTCCATTAAGCTTCTCATGAAATTACTGCTTTAATAATTCAACTCTCATTTTCAAATCATCTTTGAGAAGCTAATTGAGCAATTTCATTTCTTAGATCTTATTTTATAAAATCTACTTCATAAATATGGTGGAAATGTGACAACACTAAACTTCATTTAAATTTTTGCACTAATTCAAACTTGGCTTCTTTATGAGAAGATCACACAACCATCCATGTTGTGATTTTTGTAATGGGATAATCTATATGGCTCCAAAGAAGAACTTCCACAAGAACCTTTTTGATTATAAATACCTCTATATCCCATCTTTTCCAAATTTGATTGGAATTGGTATAGAAATTCCCATGGCAAGACTTCTTGTAGGCATAAGACATCAGCATCCAAATCTTGTAACTCTGCTAAGGTGTGTGGATATCAATATGTGTGCTAATCCAAGGCCCATGGTGGACATAGCTGATGTTGTTTCTCACTTGCTAAGGATCTAGCAAGCACATTGTATGTTGCAACTTTCATTCCCATATTTGGATTCTCTTCTAGATCATTTCTCTTCATGGGTATCATACATCTTGTTGAAACAGTATTTCTAGTTTTCATGTTCTTCTCTCATATGTTTTGATTATAAGATGAATTGATATACATCTTCTTGATTGTTGAAGACTGTTCTATTTTCATCAACTACTTCTCCAACTAATTTGGTAATATTTAACTACATTATCTAAATTTAGTAATATTTAACTACATTGTCTAATTTTTAATGGCCTTTCTACCCCTTTAAGAACACTGACTTTGGCAGTGTATATCTAGTTTTTAATTACCTTTCTACCCCCTTAAGAACACTGACTTTAGCAGTGTAATTAATGACACGCCATAGTGATCTTAAGACTAATTGCAAAGTTAAGCACTGAATCTTAAAGTTCCAAAATATTAAATCCATTAGCCTCAATAAGGCATAATTAATTATCCTTATGTTGTTGACTTATAAGGCATAGTTTCATAATATCATTGAATTATCAGGTACCCAGATGATAAATTTGATCTCACCATTGAGTTCAGAAGGGTGACAAATATAGGAAATGACTATTCATGTGTTAAAATGGACATCATATGCTTGAGTTATGGTAAGATTAAACTTTTGAGGGTCCTCAAGTACTATATCAAGAATTTAATATTTGAAACTAACACTTTGAATTAAATATTTTTAAACCTATATGCTAATGTATACATATTTTACTATACCTTATATACTTCCCTAAACATATGCATAGGGTATACATACATATATTATGGATAGATATTTTATATATAACTAAGTATATATATATATATATAATTTTATTACTTACTACTATGTATACTAAATATTATATAGTTATATACATGTATATATTATTAATTTATATATATATTTAAGTTGTGGGCAATTGCCCAAAGTAATGTTTTATTTGTAAAACATTATACAAAAACTACAATTCCATTCCACTTAATATGGAGAACTTATATGTATCCTTCAATAAGTGTTTCTTGATCTGAAATGGATCAGTTCATATAGTTGAAAATATATTTGGCTTCTTCATATTTCATAATAATACTAGATCATTGATTATAAAAGTTCTTTTCAAAGCCTTTCTATTGAACCACCTTTTGACTTGAAAAGTATTCTTTGATAAATTATCTTTAGCTCTATCCATTTCAGCTTCTCTTTTGATGAGCAAGGTCATGAAACTTCTATCTCTATTGAGTTTTTTGCTATACTTTTGCACAAAATTGAAGGCCAAACTTGTAATCTTGTTCGTAATTCTAGCAAGCAAACCATAGACCAAGTTATAAGCTAAAATTCTAATAGTCTTTTTAAATCTAATATAGTCAGTCAATAATACAAATTGCAAGTAATCAATCCAATTTCTTGGATTTCCATCCATCAACTTTTTAATGTAGGAAATGACCTTTTTATTTTTAGATGTAGCTAAGCAATTCCCTTGAGGATAATAATTTGAAGAAGAAAATAGAAGGATGGATTTTTCAATGCCCATGTTATAAATTCAAATTGAAAAGTAGTTCCATTATTGGACACCAACACTTTAGATAGATCAAAATAGCTTAGAATATGATCTTCCAAGAACTTAATTGCATCTAATGTTAAACTCTTTCTCAGAGCTTTTTCTTTAGAACATTTAGTAAAGTAATCGGCAGTCATGAGAATAAACTTATGTCTAGCTCTCAAAGGAGTAATTATGCTAATAAAATCTAAGCCCCATTACTAAAATGGTCTATCCATAATTACTAGTTGATGAATCATTAGTTGGCTAAGATATCTAACAAAAAGTCAATTTTTGGTTAGCCTCGATATCTTGGCTTTAATATCTTGGCCCTGTTATCTAGGCCTTGTTAACTAGGCCTCATTAACTAGGCCTCATTAACTTGGCCTCTTCGACTAGGCCCCATTAGTGTGGTCTATTGCATTGATTAGGCCCCATCAATGTGGCCCCCTTGATGCAATGTCTAATTTTTCCTATAAATACATGTGCTCCCACCATGTATTGGCATTATTTTGTTAATAGAGTAGCAGAACTCTTGTAGTTTTATTCCACAATCTTAGAGAACAATTAGTATGTACCCACAGTGTGGATTTGAGTTGATTGTACAATGTCTTATTCGAGTGGCAATGTACCTAGACATATTCCATGAACGATAATAAGATCGAGATTGATTTTTATTCATTGCAACACTTTGACTTAGATTAGAATTACTTTTAATGCAATTTATATTCTATGTACTTAGTTAATATTTATGTTTCCATGCATGTTAATGAATTAGCAAAATGAGTGTTACCAGTTTCGAGCACAAACACATATTCACTTGGTAATCCCAACAACATTTTGCTTGGTTCACCTAGTAGCATAGCACTTGGTAATCCCAGTAGTGGCTACATGGGTTCAGGATGTGTAAAACAAGTTGGGGATGAACACTCATCACTCGTAGGCTAAAGAAAGAGAGGCTATAGACTTAAGCACAAATGAAGATGATGGATGTGACATCTACATATATGACCACTTGAAGAGCCATTGCCTAGTAATGTGACATATACATAAGTATTGGGCTTCTACTTTAAATTCCAAATTCATACAAAAGAACATGCCTAAGAAATTTCCTTTTCCACACTATAATTATATACAATCCCACAACCAATCATATTATCCTAGGAGGAATTATTACCACCCTCAACACTATCATCAACCATAGTGGCAAAACCCATAGTCATGGGGAAGGCCACCACCAAACTAGCCCTACCCTTACTATTAGCTAAACCCATAGGGGTATTGCGTTCAACAACGTATTTCCCCAATTGGTTCTACCTCCTCTACTTCAAATTGCTACTACCACTCTCCCAAATATCATTGACCCGCAACATTTTTGAAAGGTCACCACCTCACACCTCTCATCCTTCATCATATCCTCAATATTCTCATACTTCCCTACACCATATGTCACCACTAGCAACATAGGAAGGTTTAACACCACAACATCAACAAGAGAATGCCACTTGTGCTACTAACATACATAGAAATGATAGTGCCAGTAGATCTCCATCACAATCTCAGAAATGCCCCTTCTTTAGGATAGTTCCCACATGTAAGCACAATACTTGTGGAATTACTAACTCATCCAAACTAGCACAATGCCAATCAAGTGCACCACCCTTCCTTTTACAACCAATGTTCTCTAATCCTACGTAAAGGCCAACATCCATCGTTACTCCAACACCTGATAAAAATGATGAATCTAGCATTGTGGAGAGACAAAAGAAGAATCCATGCATAAGTAATCATGATAAAGGGTGCAATTATGGCCTGGAAGTTCGAAATATTAACACAACCCCTATACCAACCCACAACAAAGTTAAGGAGAAAGTGTGTGAGCAAAAACTAATCTACATAGTAGCCACTAAACTAGAAGACACCCAGTGGCTTGAAAATGAGAATATAAAATTGTTTCAAAGATGCATGGAGGAAACTAATCAACTTATTAGTTCTAGAGTTAAGAAGAAAGACCAAACAAAGGACTCATACATAGATATCTTAAACTTTGATTATACACTAGAAGAGGATATTAAACATGGAGACTTAGGAATTAAAATAGAAAATCAAGAAGAAGAAGCAAATACATTTGGACCTCCAAAAATGGAAATACCTTCAAGTATAGATGAAGATACATCTTTGAATGATTCAAATGAGACTATCAGCAACGTTAGATGTGCTACCATGTGATTAACTAAATTAGTAATAGTGATAGATGGAAAACCAGTGATGTATAATAAAGGGATTGTGCAATCCATCTCTTGAATGTGCGGCCATAAGATTAGTCATGGGGGAGATGCTCCATCCTAGTTCAAGAACTAATAAGTTTTTTTCACCTTTTTTGTTTTATAATTTTTTATCATTTTCCTATTTCTTCCAATTTTTTTATTCTTCATATCTTTTTCCATTTATTTATACTTTTCTATTTTATTGAGTCATTCTCTTTATGTTTAATGAATGTATTCCATGTTTTTGTTAATAATATTGCCAAGTCATGATGTAGAAGTCAATGCTATGTGTTGGGTTTTTATGCTATACTATCAAGATGATTGGGTAAGTAATTGTGTAAAGTAGTGACACCACCTCATCCATCCCTCCAGTTCTCTAAATGAAAGGTCTTTTTTATGGAAAAAATTTGGTTCTTCTTTCATGAAACTAAAATTAATCAATGATCATTGTACCTTGAAGAAAGAGGGAAGGACCAAGTGGGAATGGTAAGGGTGTGACCTCAAGGGGACTTGTTGGTTTTTTTTTTTTTTTTTTTTTTTGTCTTCCTTGTGTGGTTTATAACTCCTCTTGGAACGTATCATCACTTCTCCATCGACAAATAAAAAGGAAGCTTTGTCTTTGCACAGTGTGGTTCCCATATATTAAAAAAACAAAAAAAATGAAAAAAAAATCAATCAGAAAGAGAGAGAGAGACAAAAATAAAATGGAAATTTAAAGCACATCCTTAGACATAATAATGGGCTACAAGCACTGGGTATGGGGCTGAAAAGACATGTTACCCATGCCTGAAGGTGCCCCTTTAACTAAGGCCCTTCCTTCCTTCTTCTCTTTTCTTCACTTTTTGGAGTGATGATTATTCTTTGAGGTGGTTGTGGACTCATAGTGGTAGATAGGAGGAAACACGTCAATGTGAGGTTACTATTCATGGTATGGACTTGGTTTGAACTTGGATGGATAGGTATGCTAATCATTTTAATTACCTTTTTTCATAAGAACCTATTGTGGAAATAGTCAAGTACCTTACATCCTAATCTCTACAATCCCTTCTTATCCCATCATTCACCTCACTGCTACATGCAATTATGAGTCTTTTGGTTTTATATGGTATAGTGCAACATCCCAACCATGGTAGTTGTGTGTTGTTTGGAATAAAGACATGGTCTACATTTAACTTCTTAGGTGCCCATGGACATCTATAGAAGTGGTTATGTAAGGGAATTATGGTAGGAGCCTACTTTGGGGAGGACCCACTTGCATAACTTTTGTTGATCATGGCTTTGAACTAACCTTCACATCTTCTAGAACATCAATGACAATTTCTCTAAATTTATGCATAATTTTGGGACTACTTATCATTACTTTCAATTACTTTTTTCCTACTTTTTTCTTAAAATATCCTTCAAGTTCAATATTTCCTGGCCATCTTCTAAGTCAAACCTTTGGTTTCAATTGTTTGAAAACTCGTGTGCTTCTAGAGTTATGCTTATTAGTCATGGGGGCTAGGGATGTCCGCTTTGAAATTTTGAAATTTTTCTAACATCCTATTTTCGAACATCATGGTAACTAATAGTAATTGATCAAAATAATGTGCATAGCTTGATGATTTTAGTTACCTCATAGCCTTGGGCATAGTATGTTGTTATCACCTTGTGCTTAAATGAAAACTAAGGCATCTGAAAAGGGTTAATTATTAAGTAAAATTTACCAAAACTAATGTTGATTCTTTGGTGACTATAGGTGATGCTGAGGAAATGCCTAAGGAAGAAGGTATTTTTCTAGGCACAAAAACAAAGCTAATAGGGGGACAATGGACAATATACCCATGGATAAATCGTAGCACATACAAGATAGTAGCTCAAGCATCACATGTTTACTAGATCCATGGGATGATGAGAAGAAATTTCAGTCCATCCTTCAAGAATGTTTCAAATAACTAGAGAAGCATCAACATAACAATCAAGGTTGAAAGTCTACAACCACTAGCAGCAATAAGAAGAATAATCTTTAGCAGATTCTTGAAGACCTCTACAAATTTTGTAATCTTTAATGTCTATCTAGTCTTTCTGCCACTCTATCATTTTGTATGCATCCACTCAAATAAAATTTTTTAATGCGGTACTTAGAGTCAGTTAATAGTTAGTATCAATCAATAATCCCATCATTCCCAATTTTTTATAAAGAAAGCTTTGTCCTATTCTGTTAAATCAAGGATGAGTTTTTATTCAGTCATGAGGGTATGATGAATCATCAGTTGGCTGAGATATCTAACAAAAATTCAATTTTTGGTTGGCCTTAATATCTTGGTCCCGATAGCTTAGCCCTGATATCTTGGCTTCAATATCTTAGCCCCATTATCTAGGCCCCGTTAACTTAACCCCATTAACTAGGCCCTGTCGATGTAGTCCATTGCGTTGACTAGGCCCTATCGACGTGGCTCAGTTGACATATTCTATTACATCAATGCGGCCCCATTGACACAGTGTCTATTTTCTCCTATAAATTTGTGTGCTCCCGTCATGTATTAGCATTCTTTTATCAATAGAGTAGCGGAACTCTTGTAGTTTTATTCTATAATCTTAGAGAACAATTAGGGAGTGCCCGCAGTGTGGATCTAAGCTAGTTGTATAGTGTCTTATTCAAGTGGCAAAATGTACCTGGACACATTCCATCAATGAGCAATAAGATCAAGATTGATTATTATTCATTGCAGCACTTTAACTTAGATTAAATTTACTTTTAATGCAATTTATATTCCATGTACTTAGTTAATATTTATGTTTCCATGCATGTTAATGAATTGGCGGAATGAGCATGACCAGTTTCAAGCACAAATACATATTCGCTTGGTAATCCCAGCAACCTTATTGCTTGATTCACCCAGTAGCATAGCACTTGGTAATTCCAATAGTGGATATGTGGGTTCAGGACGTGTATGGGAAGCTAGGAATGAACACTCATTGCTCGTATACTAGTTTAGACTTTATCTTTATGTTGTTAATTAGATTAAGTAATCGATTTCTTTATTATCGTTAGGAGTATCACAAGGTCGAAACAACATCAAGAATCATATGTCTCACTCTGGACTAAACCATATGTGACAAAGCTACCACTAGTCCAAGTGGGAAGATAGTGAACTATGATCAAGGCATAATAATCTAGATGCCACAACTAGTCCCATTTATGGAATTCGATTGAATCATGCTTGAACGCTTATGAGTCATATGGTTGGGCATAGGGGGTACCTCGTGGCTCATCATTAGCTTTAAGGGAGCTCTAGCCTTTTTTATTTTTGATTCATGAATTTGACATTTGTAACATCTTTGAATCCTTGAACTAATGTCTTGGTACATACTAGGCCAATAAAAATCATAGTGGACTTAGAAGACTCATAAAATAAATTAGAATGATCGTGGAATTATTCTAAAATGGGATTGATTTGATAATTATGAACACATTCCAACAAAACCCCTCTGAAATCCTTTCTATATAGATTCCATCTTTAACCACAAATTTATTTGCTCTTTTGAAGAAGGCTCTCTTTTGATATGTAGTTAGGTTATTGGAACTTTTCTTGTGTTAAGGAATTCTAGAATTTCATCATACTAGTTTCCTTCATGAGTCTTAAGCACACATCATTTTCTCTAGCCATTAACTTGGCTAATCCCATTCCTTAAATTGTTTTGCATATTTCTAATGAAGCTATTTCAGTCATCTCAAGGTATCAAAGATCTTCTAGATCCTCTAGACTCAGATAGGAAATTTCATTAAGACATTACTATTAAATTGCTCAAGATGCTTTTCTAAGACAACATAAACTCTTATATGACAAACGTAATAGAAGTTTAGTATTGTGCAAAAAATAGAGTTATAAGAGCAATTAGAAAATGCCAAAATTAAATGCCAAGTACAATACTATCTAAACCATTAGCTAAGAAACTAAAGACATAATGAGAAGAAAAGAACTCACAGGATTAAAACAAAGCAATTGAATTGATGCCTTTAGCAAGCCAAGCTTTACAATCTTCAATATTTCTTCCAAGTTTCTTCTTCCCAAAATCCTCCACCCTTCTACCCTTGAAGCTCTATTTATAGTAGCTTCATGGTAGTTACAATCATCATAGAAGATTAACGTGAATTACAAATATCTAAGATATTAACTCATAACCATCATAAAAAGTTGTAACTTGTATAGGAAGTTATGAGAAATTCAGGCCATAGTTGGAAAGTGTCCTATTAGATGCATAATAGTACTTACTCTAGAGATATAAGCTAGGGCTAACAAGTGTCTAGTTCATGTATGATATTGGCTAAATATCCCATGAATTTTTTTCCTTTTTCATAAGAGTACCCAATATTTACATCCAATGTTCATCTCTGGTTAAGTTGCGTAGTAGAAATATTCATTTTTACAAGAGAAACTCCTATGTCTAGTGAGGAGACCAGACCTTCACAAATGAACATAGTTGAATATAAAATCTATTTAGGAATAATATTCCAAGTTAACCGATATATCATGGATGATGCGCTATGCGGTTAAGCCAGCTGCCGATTTTGCCGGTAGCTTCTCATGTGCGCAGTCACACCTCCACAGTTCAAGTTCCGCTGGACTTGTCTTGCACGCTGAACCTCCCGAAAATACTTTGGTAGTTGGAACTGCAAACCCTGGGTGATGATGATCTGGTTCCACACGTTGGCCGCGTTTAAGTGTGGCGTGTTAGGCACCACAACCAGGCCTCCACAAGAAACACGCCACATGGCTGGCCATGCCCATAGGAAGAACAGCTTCTGCGTCGCCACTCCGTCTGCTAAGTATTCTGGTGCCATGTCCACCGACCTACATGGACAGCGATCTACATTGAAGGTATTCATACACGAGTTACACCTGCCCCTTCGTTTTTTCCTCATGAAAATTCAGAGATCGTAAGATGCTCCCAGTGATGAATACTTGCGGAAATCGTAGGTGGAGCCGTGGCTAGTAGCCTTATTCTCGTTCTCCTCTTTTTGGTTCTTGGCCACATTTTCCCCATACTACGCGCTGCTGAAGTACCTGTGATTTCCATTTTCTACGTCTGCAGCGGTAATGGCAGCACACGGCAATGCTGTCGCAATTGCCAACCACAGGGATTTTCTCAAGTTACAAGTCATTGTCGATCTTGTTTGCATCTGAAGCCCAAATAGGTACCAGCATGAACTAATTACATGGCTATCCAACCTAAAAATGGAAAAGTTGATTAGAAAATTGGCCCATGCATACCAGTTGATGAGCTCCTGGAAGGTTATGGAAAAAAAAATCTGATTATTCTTGGAATATACCAAAGAAGTAGAGTAACTCTCAATAGATTTTTAGCATAGGTTGTTGAGGTACAAACATACTTTGACAAAACATTCAGCATCATTATCTCATGCGGAGGAATAGCAATTGATTTGTGGTATAATTCTCTTGGTTGTAGCATGCAGCTATGGGTTTGCAAGGAGTAATTTTAACAATGATGTGACAAACTTGTAATTTTAACAATGTTATAACTCACTCTTTTCCCTTAACAAACTTCATCACGCAAGCCTCTATAAGGATTGTGAATATCACCAAGAGCCATGATTCATGCTAAAAAGAGATTGTGAGGATAGCATCTGGGTCATAAAACCTATTTGTTGTTCTATTGTCATAATGTACATCAATGTCAATGATAGCAACTCATTTGTGACCAAAATCTAGAGCTAATTGAACAACAAGGGTTTGGACAAGTAACTTTATATATTTTGGATGATGGAATTATGCAATTCTAAAACTAGAGCAAGTCTTCCAAAACACCATTTTTTTTATTAAAATGTATAGCTCCTCTTAAAGTGTCACAACCTTATAAAGCCTACTCCATTAAATGGCAAAAATGTGCCATGACTTAGGTGTAGGGAACACTCGTTGCTCATCATTGGTGCCATTTTTGTGATGGTGTTAGTGATCTAGATTATTTATATTATAAATGATCATTGTAAAAGCATTAACAATTTATTTTTTAGGAAATATTAATATTTTAAGTCATACATATATTATTAACTACAAACATGTCTTCTTCATTTAGGATCAATACTCCATCACATGATGAGAACATTGGTAGGAGAAATAATAAGATTTATATTGAAGAAAATTAAAATGAACCACAACAAGCAAGGGTTTCATATGGTCATTTCGACCCTTAGTATATTCAAAGACTATGTTTAACTACCGCAAACAATCCTAGACAAGATGGAACAAGTCCTAGAACTAGGAGGGCCTCAAGGCCTACGACTTCCTACAAACCCAGAAGAGTTGAACTAAGGGATCATAGGGAAATATATAGGAGCCATGGAAATTCTCCTAGTTCACCATCTTCCTCTTCAACTTTACCATTTAGTTCTAATGAAGATGAACATAGGTATGGAGATAGAGCTATACTAAGGGGTTAAGATGAAGATAGAAATAGAGATTAAATACAAGATACAAGGCATCAACCATCACTATAAGATAAATAGAAATAGAGATTATGATCATGAGATGTTTGATGATGATGAACCCTTATTGGCTACTAAAAGTATGATACATATTAGGCATACAGTTAGAATATCCCATAGGCATCATAGGGAAAGTAGCATTAAATGCCTTGTTATGAATAACATTCCTAAATTTGAGGGAGGCTACAATTTTGATCCATAACATCATTTCCAAGCCTTCCATGATGCCTGTGCCTTACAAAATATTGAAAGTAAGTGAAAAAAGCTTAAGCTCTTTCTTAGGAAACTAATAGAAGAAGCTGAAAGTTGGTATAGATAATTGGAACTAGATTCAATCCACCAATGATCCACAATGCTTGAGCTCTTCAACAAGAAATACCAAACATATTCAAGAGTGTCTAATCTATGAAAAATCCAAGGATAGAGACAAGAGAATTATGAATCCCTTGATATAGCCTTGGGTAGATACTATTCTCTACTACATAGATGCCCAGGCCATGGATTTTCTTCAAAAGGAGTAGCTTTGTCAGATCACAAAAGGGCTTCATAACAAAACACGGAACACCCTTGGGATCTATGTTTAGGAAAGATTATCATAGCTGAAAGCCCATTGGATACAAAGGTTAATTGAACATGTCGCAAAAGAAGAAGGAGAGCTATGTAAAAGGAAGAATGTAGAGGAATCTAATTGGAACCCAACTCTTCACAAGAAGGAGATCCATATTTATGATTAGGAAGAAGAGGTAGTCCTTGATGAGATGATTTCACATAAACCTTATAAATATAAAAGTCTATCACTAAGATTGAAGCAAGGGTAGATAAGATGTGGGAATTAATTGATAAAAAAAGTTACAACCAACTTGAAAATCATAGAGGAGGAGGTAAAGCAAGTAGAATCAACTGATCAAGACTAGAAGAGGAAAAAGAACAAGAAAATAGGCAAGTACACTTCTTAGAAAAAAGGGAAAATATTTGTAGTAGAAGAGATTATAAAATCAAATTCAGGGAAGAGTGATTGATGTGACATCTATCAATATGAACATCCAAAGCACTATTACCTAGTTATGTTACATCTATCAAATTTTGAGGCTTTTTCTTTGAATCCCAAGTTTGTGAAAAAGCAACTACCTAGGAGATTATCTTATTTACAAGGCAATTATAGATAGTCCTACAACCAACAGTACTCTCCAAGTAGGACTTCTTCTCAACCTTAAGACTACTATCAATAACAATGACAAAATCCATAAATGTGAAGGATGCCATCACCAAACCAGCAATATCCCTATTGCCAACTAAATCCTTATGGCTACTATGTTCAATAACCTTTTTCTCCTAATGGTTGTACCATCCATGCTTCAACTCACCACTACTACTATTCTCTTGAATATCATCAACCTACAACATCTCTTGTGGGATCACCATCCCAATGCCTTTCATCATCCATCACATCCTTAATATTCCAATGTATATCATAACCAATAATGCAAGAAGAACTAGCATCAAAGCCTCAATAGAAGAATGTAACTTATGCTACAAACATACAAAGGGATAATAGTATTAGTAGCCCTTACCAAAAGCCTTAGAAACATCCTTTTTTTAGGATGGTTTTAAATGTGTGAATAAAACTTGTAGACCTACTAACTCATTAAGAATAGTGCAAGGCCAATCTCATACAACCTCCTTCCTCACAAAACCAATACATTCTAATCCTATGCAAAAGCCAATTATTGTTACCACTCTAAAACAAAACATGCAAGATGGACCTAACACTATGAAGAGACAAAAAACTCCATGCATTACTAATAATGATAAAGGGTGCAGTTATGAGCCAAAAGTTCAAAGTATTAATGTGATCCCTATACCAACCCATAACAAACTTGAGGAACAAGTGCATAAGCAAAACCATGTCTACACAATAGCCACTAAACCAAAAGACACCTAGTGGCTAGAAAATGGGAATACCAAACCATTTAAAAGATGCATGAAAACACCCAACCCACTTATTAGTTCTTCTCCTAAGAAAATGAAACAAATAGAAAACTTAGAAAAGAACATCTTACACCCTAATTGTACACCATAAGAAAGTGATAAACAAGGAGACCTAAAAACTAGAATAGAACATGAAAAAGAAAACATCCCTAAACCCTCTCAAATAGAAATACCTTTTATTTCATCTAGATATGTGTTCCCAAATGATTGAAACCTTATTATCATCTATATTAAATGGGCTAACAAGAGAAAACATGAGTTGCTAAAGATGATGAACTAAAAACCTACAGTGTATGATCCATGGAATGTGTAGTTCATTTTTTGAATGTTCACTAATGAGTTTAGTTGTGAGGGAGGTGCCCCATCTTACATCAAGAACTAAGAAGTGCATTTTCACTTTTTTTTTTTTATAATTTTCTATCATTTTCCTATCTATTCAAAATATTCTAATTCTTAATATGTTTTTCATTTCTTGTTATTTTTCTCATTTCTTTATAATTTTCTATATTTTTGAGTCATTTCCTTTCTATTTTCTGGATATTTACTATGTTTTTTTTTAATAATGTTTCTAATCATGATGTAGAAGTCAACATCATGTGTTGGGTCTTTATCTTATGCTATCAAGATGCTTGGGTAAATAATTGTGTAAAGCAATGAAACCACATCATCTATTCCTCTAGTTTCTATAAAGAAGAGGTCTTTATGATGAAAGCAATATGGTTCTTCTCACATGAAACTAAAATTAACTCATAATCATTATGCCTTGAAGAAAAGGGGAAGGACCAAGTAGAAATGAAAAAGGGTGTGACATTAAGGGAATTTGTTGATTTGTTACACTTTCTCTATGGGTCTTACTACTTCATGTATTTATATCATTATGCATATTTTAATTTTGATGGAAGCATATTGTTGAATATTTGTTGTTGATGTGTAGCGACATACCCCTACGCCGAACCATATGAATCAAAAAGTGTTTACATGTGATCTGGTTGAATTTCGTGGACTTTATTATTTCCGGTGCACTAGTCCTTTAGGAAGTGAATCTAGCCTTAAGGTCAATCGTTGTATTCCAATTATACTTGTGATATTCGTTGATATGGTTAAGTGTAACTGAGGCATCCAATTTTTATCATTTTGTGTTTTATGGTTTGGTGCTCAAAATGTGGATAAAAGAAATTTAATTAACTAAACTAGATTGACTAATTAACTAGCATTTAACTAATCCTAACATAAGCATCTAATCCCGCTTTTCATACATGTCTAGAACCCATGTATCCACTACTGAGTGACCAAGCACTATGCTACTCGGCATACCAAGCAATAATGCTACTAGGATTACCAAGTGAATACATGTTACGCTCGAAGCGGTCGTACTTATGTATGTAATCTATTTGGATTAATTGCTTCATTAATGTAATAACTAGAAAATATTTAATAACTAATAGAAAACATTTAATAAATAATTAAGAAAAGTAAATGCATAAATAAAATAGCTAATCTATCTAAAGTGCTGCAAGGTTTATTAGAAAGCTCGTCTTTATTACTACACACACTATTGTGCTCAGGTACAGCAATGCTTGAATAAAGATTTGTACACTCAATGACTCCTGCTATGGGAACTTGGGGGGGGGGGGGAATTCTAACTTTGAAATGGAAAAAATGCAAGAGCTCTACTACAACTACTATCTCTACTTGCCATAAATGCGACTGCAAGTAGGTATTTATAGCTGAAAATTAAGAAAACCAACACTGTGTCAATGAGGCCTCATCAACGCATGATACAATGCATTGATGAGGCCTCGTCGATGAGGCCTAGTTGATGACATTGTGTCGATGAGGCCTCGTCGACGCAACTAACTAGACATAACTCATCATGCCCCCACAATTGAATGAAAACTTGTCCTTAAGTTCTTTTACAAAATTGGAAAGGTATGAGATTATTGACTAACTTTTCTTCAAACAAAACAAACTGACTAGCTTGAAAAAAAATGAAGTGCTTGAGTGTACGAATCCACACATTACAAAGAATGAAGATGTTTAGGAGACAAAATTGAACACCATGACTCAACTCTTTAAAACCTAGACAACTCGTTCCTTGATGGTATGAAGCTTGTTGGAGAAGATTAGACAATCCTAGGTAGTGATGATTCTTGAGGCTCTAAGGAACCTTCATCCGCTTCATGCACAGGTGATGAGAGCCGTCGCGATATCGCCGTCCACCATCAAATCTATAAATAAGAGGTGGCACTCCCCTCATTTCTCATCCTAGGCTAGAAGTAGCGAAGCTCTAGCAGTTTAGTCACTCCAGAGATAGAATATTTTCTATGTGCCTGCAGTAGGAGTCCCCAAGTGAACAGTTCTTTATTCAAGCAGCTTTGTACCTACACGCAAGTTGTGTACGGCAATAAAGACGAGATTTGTGGATAAACCTTGCAGTACATGGAATAGGTTTATTATCTGTTATTTCTTACCTGTCATTTATTACATGCGTTAGTGCAGCATGAGTATGACTTGGTTACGAGCATTGACGAATGTGTACGGCTAACCAAGGAATCGGCTACTCATCGCGATTAGATTCTCTCACCCTTGTCTCCTAGAACGCGGGATGAGTACGACTTGATTACAAGCATCTATGGATGTGTACGGCTAGTCAAGGAATCGGCTGCTCATCACGCTTAGGCTAGTTAGGTGCCTCAGTACGACCACTTCGAGCACGTGCGTTACGTGTGGTGATCCCAGTAACGATTAGCATTTGGTAGCCATAGTTGCATAGTTCAGGGTGTGTACGGTAAGTGGGAATGGATGCTGACGCTAGTTAATTTAGACTTAGGTCCTTAGTTAGAGTTAGTTAGTTTCTCAACCCTTCACCCTTTAGCATAGGAGATAAAACCATAAAAGACCAAAAAAATCATATACCTTGGACTTACTTAACCATACACCGTGACAACAACAAGTAAGTCTGGGAAGACAACAAATGATTAACCCCAAGTGTTCCATGGGGCGTTTAGGCATTTAGTCTGCGAAGTTCAACCAAATCGTGCATGCTATGCTCATTTCATATGGTTGAGTGTAGGGGTACCTCACCACTCATCATTGGCATCGTTGCCGGGGACTAAGTGTTTGTGCACTGAATAGAACATAAGGGATATCACTCACATCGTTGTGAGCCTTAACGAACCTTTGGGTTAATAAAAAAAAACTTATATAACAGTGAAATTAGCAAACCAATTAAAAATGCCTTCTTCTCATAAGAGCAACTCACCACCTAAGGACCACACACGAGACAGTCGGCAAGATAAAAAACATAACCAGAATCAGCCAAGTCCTAAACAATATAAGATGACATATACTCATCCCAATGAGTATATTCCTAATTTTACTTTTGTTCTCCATCAGGACGAGAAACTACAGTGGAGAGATTTGCAAGGTAACATTGTGTTACCCCCAGATCGATCAATCTCTCACATGCTTTTCCGTGCCTTGGCATAGATAGGCATGACTGAGCTATACGCTAAATACGTTGCGGAAGATTTTAACATGAGGGATTATTATCCCACATATGCCTAACGTATGAGAGACTTGAGGAAGGAGAGTCAATATGCATTGTTGAAGGGCAAGGTCCCACACGTCCTTAGTGAAATAGGAGATGAGGAACCCCTTATCAAGGGTTCTTTAGCAAAGGATGTTTCCCCTCCTAACGATGGTGAGGAGGATGGGTATCAGAACCTACGATCAATGATACATATCCCTGGTTCTGATGCCCGTGAACACTAGCTTTTCACAGAGGGAACAACCACTCATGCTAAGGACGGGCACTTTGTTCATCACCACGATCGGGGCCGTAGCAGCTGAAGAGAAGGTAAGAAACATCATCATGGCGATGGTTCCCCTTCTTCTTCTCCTTCATCCCATCACTCATCCTCTCCTTCCACATCTGGGCATAGCCACCATGAACATAAAGGTGAGGATAAAGATAAAAAGGATGAAAAACCTTAACGGGAAAGTCGAGAGAGAGGACAAGGGCAAGGACATAGGGAGAGTAGGGAACAACGCAGACATCACAGGTGTCATGAAAGAGACGATCATGACGAGCCCCTACTCGCAACCCGAAGTATTCTTGACATAACAGAGGTAGTTAGGATTCCCATAAGGCATTTAAAGGATAGCCGGATCAAACGATTAAACATGAACGATATCCCACGGTTTGAAGGGGGATACAATGCTGATCCGCAAAATCATTTACAGGCATTCCACAATGTCTGTGCCTTGCAGAATTTAGATAGTGAGTGGCAGAAACTTAAGTTGTTCCCAAGAACACTCACCAAAGAAGCAAAGAGCTGGTATTGGTCCTTAGAACTGGAAACCATCAGGAGGTGGAGTACGATGCTAGAATTGTTCAACGAAAAGTATCAAACGTACTCCAGAGTGTCCAATTTGCGTAAGCAGATCCAAGGCTGGAAGCAAGATACATACGAACCCTTGGATGCTGCCATGGCTCACTACTACACATTGTTACATCGTTGCCTGGGCCATGGATACGCTCAGCGGGATCAACTTCACCACACCGTGGATGGGCTAAGGAATGAAACTCGAAGAACCCTTGGGACTTATGCCCAAGGGAGACTCTAACAACTTAGAGCCCATGAAGTACGTAGCTTGTTGGAGCAAGTAGAAAATGAAGAAGGTGAGCTACGAAAAAGGGAAAGTGTGGAAGAGTATAACCGTGATCCCTCCCTTCAAAAGAAGGGAGTGAAATTTTGTGATGAAGAGGATGAGTCACCAATTGAAGAGTTGGTGAATCGGAAAACTTTGCATATCCAAAAGTTGACAACCAAGGTATCGGCCAAAGTAGACCAAATGTGGGATTCCTTAGACTCAAGAATTGAAATAGTATTGAAAATTGTAGAAGAGTTTAAGGTAGAACAAAGTAGTGACAAAGGTAAGAAAAAGTGGAGAGATTTAAGCCCTGCACATAACAAGGGTAAGGGAAAAATCACTAACTCCGATGTGGCTGTGGACTCTGACACAGACGATGACAGTGGATGTGAGATCTGCCACTATGACCATCCTAAGGGATGTTGCCCCATTATCTCACATCTACAGGAGTCTGGGGTGTATCCTCTTGATCCAAGACTCAACCAACAGCAAACACCCCGAAGGTTACCTTATCCACAAGGTAACCCAAGGCAATTCCACCAACCCTTAACATATTATCCAAGTGGAACTCCACCATAGCCCATCGAATAGCATCAATAGTGGCAATACCCATAGTCATGGGGGATGCCACCACCAACACAACAGTACCCTTACCGGTAGCCCGATCCTTATGGTTATTATGTGCAGCAGCTGATTTCTCCAAGTGATTCTATGGGTCACACAAATCCCAATCATCACTACCAAGTTCAGGAGTACTTCAGAAGGACTCCTTCTCCTTCGGGAGACATCTCACACTCATTCCATCCTCCTAATCCATCTGCATCTCTTCCATCACAAGTAGTTCCCATAACACCTCCTGCTCCAACAATGCAAGGGGAACTTTCGCCTCAATCGCAGCAACGTCACGCTATGAGAGCTATAAATATCCAACTCGCTATTGGTTCTGAAAACTATAAAAAGAGAAGACCTTACTTTAGAACCAAAAGCCCAGACAAACTCTTGCAACAACAAGCGGTTGAGGCAATGTACACTCTTCCATCACCATCTAACACTTCGGAGAACCCTTCAGTCCAACAGAGCGTAACACATACAGTTATGTTAACGCATACCGTAACCGACTGGATCAAGGTAGGCCACCTTCTCAGGAAACTAAATAACCCTGGGAGCCCCTTAATCTATTTGCAGATCACCAAAAATAAACGACATAGGGCTCTTCTTGACTCAGGTTCTAGAGTCAACTTAATTTCACGAGAGATGTATCACGCCTGGAACCTGCCCCAACTTAAGAAGAGCAACATTCAACTAGAGCTAGCAGACTAGTCCATCACCATTCCCTTGGGATTGGTGGAGGACATCATCACCACTATGTGTGGTTGGGCTTACCTAGCTGATTTTCTGGTGATTGAAGTGAACAACAATGAAGGGGACTTCCCGATTATAATGGGAAGGGCATGGCTAAGCACAGTAGATGCATGCCTTAGGATCTGCGATCTTTCCTTGGAAATTTCCAAGATCAACATATGTTGGAAGATCAAGAAGAGGAAAGTTCCATGCATCACATATAGTGATTCATCGGGTGATGATATGGAGGAAATGCCTCCATGTAACAGGTGTGCCCAAGGAACTTTGAACCAAAGATGCCTATATGTAGCAACCACACAAGAAGTAGTAGATACCCCGTGGTTGACAGCTACTCGAAGGAGCAACCAAATATGCATTGAACGAACTGAGGAAACCCATGCCCATAACGAAGGCATAGACACATTGAAATATGAGCATCACCAACTTCCACCCCTCAACCTAAGATCATCAGTTAGGAGAAGTTGGGCACTTCTACAAAATTCAAACAAATGCTCATTATTTCGAATCTCTCCCTTACAACTCAGTCATGGGGGAGATGGCCACCTATGCTAACCATATGGGGCTCTCAGTTCTTTTAAGTTTTTGTTTTACACATTTTTGTTTTACAAATTTTTTAACTTTTCTTGTTTTTGTTTTACAACATCGTTATACTTTTTCAATTTGTGTGTGTGTGTGTGATCCACCCTATAAGTTTGTCCCATAATAACTAAGGTGGATCAATATGAAAATATGATGGTATGAACTATTTTCATATTGATTGCTAATGTTTGGTTTTTACCTTTAAGTCACAATGTTGATACTAAGGTATGTTTCTTCTGATATGGTAGGCAATGAGCTCACTTCATCCATCCATCCATCAATTTCTATGGTTTCTCTCAGCTTGGAAATGTACAGTCCCTTTCTAATAAGAACTTTAACGAATCGGTGATAGGGTATTTCTCAAACTAAGGAAGGACTCATGGATTGAAAAGGGTGTAACTTCAAAGGAACTTGATGCTTTTGTGTTGGTCATTCTCTTGGGTGCTTGAATGTTTCTTCTTGAGTTTTCTTGCTGTTCCGATATTACCCAATTATCAGAAGTTGAGATGATAAAAATAAGAAGTCTTTACATGGTGTGGTTCTCATGCATAAAAACACAAAACACAAAAAAAAACCAAGTGAGAATTCAAAGCACATCCCTTAGACAAATAAACGTGGGCTACAAGCACTGGTTATGAAACCAAAAGTGTTCCCTCTAACTACGGCCCTTCTCACTTCCCATTCTCTCCTTTGTTTCATCGGAATGGTGGTGGCTCTTGGAGTGTGCACTTTTTTTGCCCAAGTGGATGGTTTAACCGAATGCGTTGATGCGAAGTCACTGGATGTGGTTGGTTTGAGGC
>MNCI01033181.1:69839-218996 GCA_015680685.1 Gnetum montanum
TCATGAACACCAGTTTTGTCAAGTCTTGTAATAATGATCCGTTCACATGTCATCCCATTAGTTCCATTCCCCTTAATAATTCCATACCTACCTGATATTATTGTAAGGAACTCGAGGACGAGTTTTCATTCAGTCATGAGGGTATGATGAGACACGATATCGCATGCACCACAATATCGTGGCCATCGCGATATCGCGTCGTCCCCTACGATATCGGGTATGCGATATCACGGTCCGCCACCAAATCTATAAATAAGAGGTAAAACTCCCCTCATTTCTCATCCTAGGCTAGAAGTAGCGAAGCTCTGGCAGTTTAGTCACTCCATAGATAGAATATTTTCCATGTGCCCATAGTAGGAGTCCCCAAGTGAACGGTTCTTTATTCAAGCAGCTTTGTACCTGAACGCAAGTTGTGTATGGCAATAAAGACGAGCTTTGTGGACAAACCTTGTAGTACATGGAATAGGTTTATTATCTATTATTTCTTACCTATCATTTATTACATGCATTAGCACGGCATGAGTACAACTTGGTTACAAGCATTGACGAATGTGTACGGCTAACCAAGGAATCGGCTACTCATCGCGATTAGATTCTCTCACCCTTGTCTTCTAGAATGCAGGATGAGTACGACTTGATTACAAGCATCTACAGATGTGTATGGCTAGTCAAGGAATCAGCTGCTCATCATGCTTAGGCTAGTTAGGTGCCTCATTACGACCACTTCAAGCATATGTGTTACGTGTGGTGATCCCAGTAATGATTAGCGTTCGGTAGCCATAGTTGCATAGTTCAGGGTGTGTACGATAAGTGGGAATGGATGTTGACACTAGTTAATTTAGACTTAGGTCCTTAGTTAGAGTTAGTTAGTTTCTCAACCCTTCACCCTTTAGCATAGGAGATAAAACCATAAAAGACCAAAAAATCATATACCTCGGACTTACTTAACCATACACCGTGACAACAATAAGTAAGTCTGGGAAGATAATGAATGATTAACCCCAAGTGTTCCATGGGGCATTTAGGCATTTAGTCTGCGGAGTTCGACCGAATCATATGTGCTACGCTCGTTTCATATGGTTGAGTGTAGGGGTACCTCGCCACTCATCAACAAGCGACGGTTGAGGTGGTTGCAGCTATCTTGCTATTTTTTTAACTTAAGGTGGGAGGTGGAAAGCATCCAGTAGTGCTTTCATTTTTTCCTTACTTTGGGGATCATGCACTGTCCACACAGCTTTCCCAATGTGGGTTGGAACAGGCACATCCCAATGACATGGGATTGTTGGAATAACTCCTTTGCATTGATGAATGAGGTAGTGAACTATTTGTGTTCAATGTCGAATGTCCTAATTGTGTCTTTCAGCTCTTGGTAGTCATTTATATATCTAGCTAGTTTCTCAATAATTGATCATTGATCTCTGAATCAGGCTCTAAGAACTTCAAGTTTAGCATTTGCAATTTCAAGCTTCTACTTAGTGTCTTTGTGATGCTTGAACTTCGCCTCATATAATAGATACGAGCTAGCAACTTGTTGTTCAAATTCTGACTACAACTGTCTGGCCATTAGCATTACCAAGTTTGCATATTAAAGATTGGTCAACTCCATGTACTCTATCATCTTCTCGATTTGCAACTCCTTTAAGCGAATCTCGATTTTGATGGCCAATTTCTAGCACAAGGCACGCACTTCCTCCATTGATAGATTATGATTTTCCATGGCCAATCTCCTCAGTTTAGTGTTTACCCTGGTAAGCTACTTCTACTTTTAATGAAGAAATTCCTGCATTTGATCCTTTTGAACATCAACATTTTGTAGGCGATAATTTTATGTGGGCAAGGCTTCATTCTCTTGGCACATATGTTCCAAGTCCTTCTAGATTGCATTTCTACTTCAGCTATGGACTAGTTGAAGATGGTTGTAAGTGCCTCCTCCTCAGTTTTCTAGAATCTTTCTTGAAGCTATTTGAAAGCTTTGTTTCTTATTATTGTTGGGCTAAGGATCGCAATATTTGCAAGTCTGGCATGAAGTTTGGCAACCTCCACAGCCAAGCGTAGGTTTCTTTCTTGGGTTGTTTCAAGTTTTCCCTTTAGGATAATGCATTTGCCCCTTACATTTAGCAGCTTTAATTGGGTTGCAATTATGTTCTTTGGAAGATCAAAAATGTCTAAAGTTAGTTGCCTGATTCCTACTAGTCATTCCAACAACTTTTTGTGCTAGGCAACATCTCACTTTTCGTTGACGATGCTTGTGAATGTCTGCACATCTTGAAGTGTAGATATGTTTGGTACAGGAACTGCAAATGCATTCAATGCTTTAGATACATAGTCAACCATCACTTTAGCAGCTATCTCCTACCAATGGTGCTGCATCACCAAGACAGTTGCCTCTTCACCTTCCTCCAACCACACCAAGAAAGTGGTGACATTTCCAAAGATTTCTGAGAATAAATGATGCTGCAATAACAACACTATCACCTCCTAAGCACTGTGATCTGACCTCATAGGTAGCTGCATTCATTGGGTAGAGAAGATTGGACCACCCCTCTTTATTTGGCTAACTATTCAAGCCTCTCATTAAGGTGACTCATCATAGGTCCATATACAGATGGTTTTTCCCCACTTGTTCCTACTCATTACTCTTGTTCACTCAAGAGCTATTCTTAGATTTTTGTGCAAACACTCTATGGCTACGCGGGCCTTTGGTATTGTTTCTTGAGTGGGTGGTGGTGGTGATTGCTCCTCTTCTTGAGTTGTTGTTGGTGTTTTATCTTTCATGATCTTTGACCATGAGGCCAAAGGAGCATGCCTAAGGGTATCATTGGAATAGCGAATAATTCCTACCCTTTTGCAAAATTTCTTGATGAGGCATGGAAAGGGTATGGTCTTCCTTCCACATTCATTCTCCTTGAAGTGCTTCTTGATCTCTAAGTAAATCAGCTATGAAAGGTTAATGGAAAATTTCTTGCTTAGACCGATGCATGCTTGGGTAGAGAAGGCAGTTACCTTGCTTGGCCTCACCGTTGGATTTAGGTGATAGGCCACAATCTTGAAATAAATTTGCTTTGCCAGTGTGAGTGCACCATACTCTTTACGGTCAACCCCGTAGCATCACTAGATCCACTCCCTCTTGGCCTTAGGATCACCTTTTGTGGATAATTCAGCCAACTATGTTATGGTATTAGGTAATCCAAGTGCTTGTGCAACTACTTTTGCTAAGTAGGACACTTGAATGCCCTTGATTTTTACAATAGATCCCAACCTTGGCTACTCCAAAAGTTATATATTTCTCCCATGTACCATTCTCCACTAGACATAATTACTGGCCACATGGGAGAGGTTTGCAGTTGTGTCTTAACATCGTCTAGAGCTTTCTCAAAAAATGGCCCAAAGTTGATCTCTTAAAGAACTAATCTTTAGGTCTCTCAAGACCTGATAATGGCTAGGCAAGCTTGAGTCAAAGTGACCTTAAGCTTGGGCATAGGTCCAGGCACTTCTCCTCTTTGGGATTGGTCTATTGGCACTTCTTCTTTTAGAATCTGTCGAACATATTCCACTTTGGGCTCCTCACAAAGAGGTCCTATTGCATGGGTTTCCTCTGGTAGTCCTTGGCCTTATTCTTGTTAGCCCCTTCTATCTCTATGTTGTTTCTCTCATGGTTGCGAGGGTTCTTCTTCCTATGGGCATTTCTATTTTGGTGCCATCTGTAATCACAATGAGACCATGGATTAGCAATCATATGTAACCTTAGAATAATTGGGATACCTTATCTCTTAAAGATAGTTACACTTTGGCTAAGTTGTAATTATGGCTGATTTAATTAATCCAATTATCATGTATTATCATTAATAAACCATCTTGGAGGTTGTTGGAAGGGTTAATCTTTGAAAAACAATTGATGTTTCTATGTTATTAAGGTTATTAGCCCTTTGGGGGAGTTAGAAAAATTTCCAAAAATTTTCACTAATTTTTCATCGAAAACCTTAAGATTTGTAGCCCCCACAATAAAGATCTTACCCTTGGTAAGTGCAGGATCGAAAAATGGAGTGATTTGGACAAACGATTGGGAAGTTATGAGCTCTAGAAGGTTTTGGGCTCTGAAAAATTGTAAAAACTTCCCATGTGTTATGAGTAATTTGCAAAAAATTCCTAAGTGCTAGGCAGTGTATGTAGGCTATACACACTACATCGATGAGGCCTCGTCAACGTAGCTATTAACCACCATTCACTTTGGTCAAACTTTCAAAATATAAGGAATTTTTGGATGAAATTAGGGTCAAATGAAAGCTTATAGGACCAAGAACAATATGAAAACATGAGAAGAGGGTGTTGAAGTTCATAAATTTGGAAAAATGGAGAAAATTGATTTAGTGGATGAATGAAATAAAATATTAAGGAGAACTAAGTGATATACTCAATGGAATATGTGAAAAATAGGATTGTAGCAATGTCAAAGGTAAGGAACTTTAACAAACCAAGCCAAAAGCTATGCAAGTGGGTCCTCCCCATAGCAAGCTCATGCCCTTTTTGCCCTTACATAAACCCAATTGAAGAGTTCATGGGCCCCACAATCAATTAATGGTCATGCAAAGTTAAGGACCAACCTGAAAGAATCTACTCAAGGATCCCAACACATTAGACCAAGACATAAGGCATAACATACAACTCGGTAGTGAGGTGAGTTATGGCAGCATGGATGGATGATAGAGAAGGTGCAATGGAGTTCCAAATTAAGGTTCTAAGAAGTCCCTTGTGTAATTTGTATTTAAAATGACCCAAGAAGATCCATCCTCAATCCAAATCAAAACCAGAGGCTTTCAATGACTTCGCATTGTCACACTACAATCGAGCCACCCACTCGAGACATAAGAATGCTTTTACAAAACAACCATCATTTCACAAAGAGAAGAAAAGATAAGTAAAAATTGAGAGAGAGGACCTTAGTCAAAGGAAACCTTCAGGCATAGGTGCATGTCGTTTGAGTCCCATAACCGATGCTTGTAGCTCATTTTACTTGTCCAAGGGATGTGCTTTGAATTCCCATTATTTTTTTTAATGGGAACCACACCATGTAAAGACTTATTTGTGTCAAAGGGATGTGCTTTGATTTCCCAACATTTTTTTTGTTTTTTCTTTTTTGAATGGAAACTACACCATGCAACAACATTATTTCACTTCCTATTAGTGGTTGGTGTGGAACGATAAGAAGTCCATGAAAAACACTCAAGCACTCAAGCAAGTAGAAGAGGACAAAGAGTAACGAGTCCCCTTGAAGTCACATCCTTTACAAACCTTTGAATCCTTTTTAATTCTGAAACTACCAAGGTCATTGATTAATTAAAAGTTTCTTTAATGAAAGGGACCTCAAATTCCCAAAACAAGGAAAATCATAGAGTTCATTGGATGGGCTGATGACGTGGACTCATTTCCTGTTCCATGAAAAATAAATCATGTCAAAGCCACTAGACATCAGAATTCAAAAATAGAAACCAAACATCAACAATCACACATTAAGCACAAACCATCATTAGTAAACACCAATAGTAGCATTGTGTCTTGTGGCAATAAAGCAAATTTATTAGTAAAAATGAGGAAATACCATACTTAAATCAAACCAAACAATGCAAAATATATAAGAAAATGTAAAATAATCAAGAAAGTTTAAAGGTACTAAAATGGTTTAAAATTAAAAAAAATTGAAAAATGAAGAATTTGTAAAATAAATAATTTGTAAAAATCAAAAATGTGAAAAACAAAAAGTAGAAAAACTGAGAAGCTAGTTTGATGGTTAGCACAGATGACCATTTCCCCCATGACTAAGTTGGAAGAAGGAGATCCAAAAAATAGAACATGGTTGTCCATCCATTGAAGTGGTAGTTGCACTAGCCTATCCTGCTTCTAGAAAAGGCTTCACTTGTTGGATAATGACTAACTACTTTTTGTTTGGGAATTTAGGCTTATAGATCAACATGGCCCTAGAGGGAAAGGTTTGATCAATTATATAAGGTCCCTCCCACAATGTTTGGAATTTTGTCTTTTGGGATACATGTGTGGGGTTCCAATAGAGAACCTTATCTCTTGGTTGAAGCTTTACTTTCTTGATTCTAAGGTCATGACATTGCTTGTTGAATGCCTTATTCACCTCATTCAAGGATAGGGCCACCAATCAATTTTCGTCTAGCATGTTTAGATTGATCAATCTTTCCTTCTGTGCTAAACTTAGGTCAAGGTTTAAATCATAGGTCGTTGAGAGCGTACGAAGCTTAAATTGGATTGGAAGCATTGGAAGTTTTCCGTACACTAACTCATAGGGAGAATAGCCAATAGAAAGTTTCCAAGTTGAATGATAAGCCCAAAGAGCATCATTAAGTTTTGTACTCCAGTCCTTCCTATATTTGGTAATGGTCTGTGTTAGTATTTTCGTAATCTCCCAATTGGTTACCTCTACTTGACCATTGGCTTGGGGGTGGTAAGGTGTTGCTAATTTATGTTCTACCCCCAAGCATTGCATTAATTTTCTAAACGTGGAACCTATGAAATGAGTTCCATTATCAGAAATTAGTGAACATGGCATCCCAAACTTATTCATGATATTTTGTTATATAAATTTGGCAGTAGTGCATGATGTACAATTAGTAACAACTATCACTTTTTCCCATTTTGTGTAATAGTCAACTACTACTATAATATACACCTTTTCATTGGACATGGGTGTGATGGGACCCATGAAGTCAATGTCCCATATGTTGAAAGGTTCCAGTGGTTGAATCCATTGTTAAGGACCTTCCATGTGAGTAGTCATCCCCTCATGTTGACAACATTCACAAGACTTGACGAACTGGTGGGCATTCCTAAAGATTGTAGGCCAATAGTATCCTTCCATTAGTATTTTTATGGCCATGTGTCTCCCTGTATAGTGGCCTCTACAAGGTCCTTCATGAGCGTCTTGGAGAACACGTAGTTGATCTTCATCAGGGACAGACTAATGAATTAGACCATTGGCACACACCTTGTAAAGGTATCCATTGATTTCCTTGAAGTATTTGGCCTAATGAAGAAATTGTTACTTCTTCCTAAAATCCAAGTCTTTTGGCATCTCTTGAGTGAGAAGATATGTGAGGATGCCATTATACCATATTTCTTTTTTAGGAATTTGTTCACTTATTACTCCTGTAAAGAGGAGTTCATCTAAAAATTGATTAGAGAGTGGGCTCTCTTTTTCTTTATTATCCCATCTTAAGCGAGAAAGGTGGTCAATGAACACATTCTTAGTTCATTTTCAATCTACCATAGTGAGATCAAATTCGTGTAAGATCACCATCCACCATATAACATGGGGGCTCATCGTCAACTTGTTCATAAGGAAGTGAATTGCATTGTGGTCCGTATGCACAAAGAACTTGTAAACAAGCACATAGTGCCTAAAATTTTCTAGTGCATAGACCACTACCATCAATGCTTTCTCTGTGGTGGTGTAATTTAACTATGCTCCCAAAATTCTTTGACTCACATTGTGGATATAGTATGGATGTTTCTTAACATCCATCTATGTGAGTACTACTCCCAAAGCATAGTTAGATGTATCTATCATGATATGGAAGGGTCTAGACTAGTCTGGTGCTCATAGGATTGGTGTTTCTATGACTTTCTCCTTTAATTGTTGGAATGCGTGTTCACATACCTTGGTCCAAATGAAAGGTGCATCTTTCTTTGTAAGCTATACCAATGGCTTTGCAATCTCAGAGAAATTTTCTATGAATTGTCAGTAGTAGCCAATGTGTCTAAGGAATGATTGGACATCTTTAATGATCTTTGGTTGACGTGTTATTCCTTAGATGACCCTTATCTTTTCTAGCTCTACCTTAATCCCTTTTTATGAAATTCAATGTCCTAGCATAATGCCTTCTTGGATCATGAGATGGCTCTTTTACTAATTGATTCATAGGTTTGTCTCTACACATTTTTTTAATACTTGCTCAACTTGTTCCAAGGCTTGCTCAAAGGTAGCTCCATAGGTGGAAAAGTCATCCATGAAAAATTTAACACCACTACCAATTTGCTATTGAAAGATACTAAGGACCAAGCATTGAAATGTTGCAAGGGCATTGCATAGACCAAATAACATCTTACAATATGCAAAAGTTCCTAGGGACTCATGAATGTTGTCTTGGCTTAGTCTTCTAACACCATTTGGATTTAGTTATAGCCACTATAACCATCCAAGAAACTATAATAACAATGCCCAAATATAGTGTCTAACACTTTTTCTAAAAATAACAAAGGGAAGTGATCTTTAAATGTTGCCATATTCAACAGCCTGAAGTCAATGCAAACCCACCATTTGCCACCCTTCTTTGGTACAATTATGAGTGGACTAATCCACTTACTATCCACAATTGGATAGATGAACCCCACCTTGAGGAGTTGCTCTATTTCCTCCTTAATGATTTGCTTTAATTTGGGGTTTAGTCACCTCTGCAACTACCTTCTAGGCTTCATGGCTAGGTTGGTGTAGATGCAATGCTAGCATATCCTTGGATCGATTCCTGTTAGCTCTGCATATGATCAAGCAAATGTTGTTGACCATTTATTCACTACCTTCAACAACTTTTCTTTTTATTCAAGAGCAAGTTTGGTATTAATTATGACTAGTTTACCATTCTTTAGAAATGCATACTCCATACTGGCTGGTAAAGTTTTTAGCTCTAAGGGCTCTTGCTTGAAGTGATCAAGGATTTCCAACTCTTCCCAGTAGGTATCATCATCTTCATTAGAGAGTTGGGAATGAACTTGTTTAATTTTGTCCATTCTTTTAACATATGCATATGTTAGCTTCTCAGTTATCTTCATGCATATTGTGCTACTATCTAAATCAACTATAAGCCACTGGGTGCCCTCCTGCATTATGGCTGCTGCATATAGACACCTTTGAATGTTAATTTTTTATGCACACTGATTGCATTCCTTAATGTAGGTACTCTTGATTGACCAAATATTTTCCATGCAATTTCACTTGTTATCACTGTATATGATGCATGGAATGTGCTTCTTCTCAATTTTTCCTAGCTCATTTTTCTTGGATATTTCTAAAGATAGGTCCCTTATACCCATTCTTGCATCGATTGTGCTTAACCAAGCTTTTCCCATGATGATGGGGAAATCATTTTTCAGTTGTCCACCTTGATTACCAAAAAATTAGCAGGATAGGACCATTCACAAACTATGGTTACAATGTCCTTGACTGAGCCCAAAGGGATAGTAATTGACTAATTTGCTAATTCTAGATGGATGTTACTCTTCTTGAGAGGTGGTAGGTTCAAGGCCTTGTACATGTCATGGGAGATGAGATTAACTCTGGAACCAGAGTCAAGAAGAGCTTTGCATGGCTCATGTCCAACAATCTATAGATAAATGAGTGGACTTCCTAGATCAATCTCTTTGTAGGAAGATTGCCAGCCTTGATCTAGTTAGAAACAACATGGATTAGCATTACAGTGTGGATCCTAGGTAGCACTTGGTTTGAAGGGCACTCAAAGATTGATTGAATGGATGAGGATGCTAGAGATGCAATGTGATTAGCCAGAGTAGGTTGTGAGGGCTAGAGAGGACTGTTGGATCAAAAGAAAGGTCTTTTTCATGATCAATTGTCTAGACCACTTAGCTTAAAAACTGGTTGTGAGTGTACAACCCTCATAGCATTTCATTGTTATGGCTATGGAGAAATCTCACCATGCATGGATGGAGCATGAGGTAATTAGGTTAAAGGTGGAGGTGTATGTGTAGAGGGATGTGGAAGATGGCTTGGATATGGATATGGGTTTTCCCCTTGAGTAGATTGTGAATGTGTTTGGTGGTACTCTAGAGGATAATAGTGATGCTAGAATGATCCATGATTTGCAGAGCTTCTAGGGGAGATGGGCTGCTGAACATAGTACCCATATGGATTTGGTTGTCTATAAGGGTACTGCTACCCTGGTGATGGCATTCCCCATGACTATGGTTGGTATCACTGTTAGTATTATTCATAAGGTTGTGGAGGAGTTCCACTTGGGTAGTAAGCTTGTTATTGCTGATGGAACTATCTTGGACTACCTTGAGGTTAAGGCAATCATCTTGGAGCTTACCTACATGCTAGGTGAGGATTTAATGCATACACTCTAGACTCTTGTAAGTGTGACACTCCAAGGCAACATCCCTTTGGATGTTTGTATTGGCAAATGTTACATTCAATTTCATCATTAGAGTCAGACTCCACAACTTCCTCTACTGCAGCACCTTTGCCCTTACCTCTTTGGTAGGCATGTTTAGCTTGTTTTCACCTCCTATGATTATGATCACTATTTTTCTCTTTGGATTCTTCAACAATCTTCAAAGCGGTTTAAAATTTTTCATCCAAAGAGTGACATAATTTATCAACCTTGGCTGAAATGTTAGAAATAGAGTTTTGGATGGGCAAGGTCTTTCTATTCACCACTTCATCAAGTGGTGATTCCTCTTCGTCACAAAATCAAATCCCTCATTTTCTAATGGAGGGGTCCCTATTATACTCTTCAACACTTTTCCTTTTTCGTAGCTCACCTTCTTTTTTTGTTACTTGCTCAATTAGCCTTTAGATCTGATGAGCTCTCATTTTAAACAACCTTCCTTAGGCATACACCCTAAGGGTTCTTCTAGTTTTTGCTCTAAGCCCATCTATAATGTGGCGAAGTTGTTCCCTTTGAGAATAACCATGGCTAGGGCATCGGTGTAGGAGTGAATAGTATTAGCCCATGGTGGTATCTAAGGGTTCATGTACTCCCTATTTCTAGCCTTGGATTTGCTTTCTTAGATTAGAAACTTTGAAGTACATTTGATATTTTTCATTGAATAGTTCTAACACGATACTTCATCTGTGGATAGACTCTGGCTCTAAGGACTAGTACCAAATTTCAGCTTCCTTAATGAGTATCCTTGGGAAAACCTTAAGTTCTTGCTATTCATTCTCTATGTTTTGTAAGGCACAAGCATCTTGAAAATCTTGTAGATGTGTTTGTAGATCATAGTTGTATCCCTCTTCAAATCTTAGGATATTGTTCATGTTTAGGCACTTGATCCAACTATCATTCATATGCCTAGTTGGGATTCTTACTACCTCCGCAATGTTGAGCACACTTTGAGTTACCAATAGAGGTTCATCATCATCATTGTGTCTATGACACTGATGATGGTTTCGGCCATCCCTTTGGTTTTGGTGGGCTTTGTGATCATTATTGTTTCATTGATCACCTTCATCATGGTTGTTTCGATGAAGGCTTCCATGCAAATCATCAAATGAAGAGGAATGTTCAGAATTAGATGAAGAGGATGAAGAGGAATGTGGACTACCATTGCCACCACAGTATCCACCACCACTCTTACATTTATTAAAATCACCATACTTAGATCCCTTGCTCTTGTGATGCTTTCCCAAGTCCCTACCTTGGCTGCCACTTTTTCCCAAATCCAATTTATGAATAGTGGATCACAGGGTTAGGTTCACACCCTCGTCATTTCTAATAGGGAATGGAGAATCTTCATGTTGAGAACCTTCATAAGAAGGATCCTTAGTGTCATCTTGATTTAGTAGGAACAAGGGATTGGTGTAATGTTTTCCATTTGTAGCTGCATGGAGTTTCTCTTGACATTAATCTCATTTGTGTTGTGTTTCAGTGGGACAGTAGTTTTAAGTGTCATATCCATCCACAACATATTCTTCATGAAGATCTACTATGCCTAATTTCTTAAGAGTTTTGAATAGCATTCTAGGCACAGATCAATCAAGGGACAAGACAACATTGCCCTCTATATCATGCCATCATAGTTATTCATCTTGATGTAGGATGAAGATGAAATTTGGCACAAACTCATCTAGATTAGTGTATATCATCTTGCATTCTAGTGGGACCGACGGTTTGATATCTTCATGCTTGCGAGAAGATGAAGACATTTTGTAAAACAAAATAAAATAAAATTATCAATGTGCTTTTATAATTCTATGTATAGTGGGAATGATATTGACCTTGAGGCTCATATAACAATATTAATGATATTCACTGAAACCTAAATAGTGCACATTCCACAAACAAAGTCCCTGGCAACAATGCCAATGAAGGTACCCCTACACCCAATCATATGAATCACAAAGCGTTCACACACGATCTAGTCGAATTCCATGAACTTTATTGTTTCTAGTGCACTAGTCCTTTAGGAAGTGACTCTAGCCTTAAGGTCAATCATTGTCTTCCCAATTACACTTTTGAGGTTCATTGGTATGGTTAAGTGTAACTGAGACATATGATTTTTATCATTTTGGGTTTTATGGTTTGGTGCTCAAAATGTGGATAAAAGGAATTTAATTAACTAAACTAAATTAACTAATTAACTAGCATTTAACTAATCTTACCATAAGCATCCGATCCCATTTTCCGTACATGTCCTGAACCCACGTATCCATTGCTAGGCAACCAAGCGCTACGCTATTGGGCGTACCAAGCAATAATGCTACTAGGATTACCAAGTGAATACATGTTACGCTCGAAGCCATCATACTTATGTATGTAATCTATCTAGCTTAACTACTTCATTAATGTAATAACTGGAAAATATTTAATAACTAATAGAAAACATTTAATAAGTAATTAAGAATATTAAATGCATAAATAAAATAGCTAATATATCCAAAGTGCTATAAGGTTTATCAAAAAGCTCATCTTTATTACCACACACTATTATGCTCAGGTACAACATTACTCAAATAAAGATCTATACACTAAATGACTCCTGCTGTGGGCACTTGGGGGAAAAATTCTAAATTGAAAAAATGCAAGAGCTCCACTACAACTACTATCTCTACTTGCCATAAATGTGGCTACAAGCATGTATTTATAGCTAAAAATTAAGAAAACCAACACTGCGTCAACAGGGCCTCATCGACACATGATATGATGCATTAACGAGGCCTCATCGATGAGGCCCAGTCAACAAGGCTGCGTTGACGAAGCCTTGTCAACAAAACCAACTAGACATGACTCATCAGTTGTCTTGCCATGTCATTGGAAAGACACATTACCCATGCTTGAAGGTAGTTCTCTAATAAGGAAAACCCAAATCACTCATTAATTAGTTTACAAAAGAAACTGATTCCTAGGGTACTACTAGAAACATATGTTATCCATGCCTAAAGGTAGGCTACTTCTAGGAATTCCAAAGGTCTCTTAGACTAGTCTCATTATGTGACTAGAAAGACATGTTACCCATGCCTAAAAGTACTTCTCTAATGGAATTTACATTGACTATGAGGCTAGAAAGACATGTTATCCATGCTTAAAGTGTCACAACCTAAAATTGTGCATAAATTTAATTATTTAATTTAATGCATGTGATTAATTCTTTGATGTTGTTAGATGTTTTTCAAGAGATTATCTTATTATTATTAATGTTGTTGTTGTTGTTAGTTAGTTAGTTAGTTTCCTGCATACGTAAATGCAATTTGCTTACTAGGGTAATTGTTAAAGTTTTGTATACTTTATTTTACTACTATTGAAGCTTAGTCATAGATCTTTTGAATATTTTATAATTAAATGTTGAAGGCAAATTACCACTAGAAATTTTCCTTTTTGTTAATTATCATTCCTTTACAAGCATTTCATTATGCATATTTTATTCTTTTTGCACATTTAGTTATGTATATTTAATCTTTATTATGCACATTTAATTAGGCATCTTTTTATTTTTATTATGCATATATGATCATATAATACTCTATTCATAGAGCAATTTTGAACCCTCACCCTACCCAAGGCATATTCCTTGTTACTTTATATCATTAAACTAGGATTTGAAGTTCACTATTATTTAATTTTGCATAAATCATATTTGTTAAGGAAGTACCTTAGGATGATGTCCTACTTAAAATCTAACCGCACCAATGTATTCAAGATGTTAAAAAATGTAGGTTTTGATCCTTGGTTCACTAGAATCAAAGCTATAGTTTTTGAGATATTACATTTTATATTTTGCTAAAATACTATAAAAGTTTCGACATTTGAAGTGGGTGACCATGATAAGTAATGCCAAGATAAGATTTTAGTACATGATTAGGTAGAGCACTTGATAAGAATCTTGTAGGTTCAAATGGAATTTGATTTAGAGACTTAGTGTGCATGATATGAGCGTTTGTATCTAAGGGTATTAGGGGAAACAAAAAAAAATGAAAAATAAACTTATGAAAATAAAAATATCTTTTTAAAAAAGAGAAAATGAAAAGTTCAATGGTGGAAAAAGCACATTCACGTTCAAAACAAAAAGAAAAGTATAGATGTTATATGCTATAACATATGTTATAAATTACCTTTTCCTCACCAGCTCACATTTTCTCCCACCACTGTATTCACTTCTTATTTTCTACCATCTATTTTTTCACAACCATCATTTTTGCAAATCTGTGTGCCATCACATTTTTCCTAAAAGATATTTTTTGCCCTGTCTTCTTCATTTTGAAGCTGATTTTGGAATCATTTCTTTCATTCTTTCCCTTATAAATAAACTGAGATTCTAGATATGTCTCATTTCAGTTTTTAGAAGCGTTTCGAGTTTGACATGTTAAGCAAAGCAAAGAAAAATTGAAAGTGTAGGGTAAAAAAGGAAGACACTAAGAAGATTCTAAAAGCTCTCCTAGCACAAGTAAGAGAGATTATCTTATGTTTCTTTTTATGAAGTTGTCCTATATTATTGTGGATTTTCTATTCCTCCTCTCTATTTTCTAATCTTTTGCTATTTTCATATGATTTTGATTATTATGCTAAGATTTTGGCAAATTTTTATCATTTTGGGTCCTTTTTTTTTCTTCAATTAGTATTTTAATCTTGTCTAGATCAATTTTTTTTGTCTTTTTTGGTGAATTTTGGAATTATGGAATCTTTGTCCAACCTACTTCTTGAATATTTTGAATTAGCTATTGATATTAGTATGGTTTTTGGTTTAGCTCACGACAAACATGATTTTTTAAGAATTTTGTGAAATTTTGGCCATCATGAAGTTTTGGTAAGAATTTTGTGGAATTTGAGCTTTTATGGATTTTTGGCCATTTTGGAAATCATTTGGATTTTTGGAATACAATAATAATATTTGTGGAACTAGCTTTGCTTAGTTAGTAGTGGAATCCATCAATCTTTTAGATGCTCCTATCTACATGCAGTAGTAGAGTGTTCTTTAGTGGAACCCATCCCATAGGAACAGGGGTTGTTGGATAGATTTCTTACCTTGGATTTTGATTCGTAAGTTCATGTGATGCTATACATTTAGCTAAGACCATGGCATTAAGTAGTTGAGTCTAGTAGAGTTATGGTGAGGCATAGTTAAGACCTATCTTTCTGATGATACGTGTTCCTTGGCCATTGAGGATGCTAGTAGTGAGACTATCGCCAAGACTCAGCTATGAGTGACTTGGTTAGACTCACAACGATAATCCAATGATAGTAGTAAGGTTATTCTAAGAGTTGTTGGTAAGTCCCTTTGGCAGTGAGGGTAACCAAGACCTAACCTTTAGAGATGCTTAGTCAAAATATACACTCTTTGGATTTTTGTTGGACAATTTGTGATATCTTTGGACATTAAATAATTAAAAGGATAATCCGATGATAGTAGTGAGAATATTCCAAAAGATGTTACCCAACCATACGAGATATGAGTGTTCATGCGTAATCTTGATCAAACTCTACAAATAAGACAATGTGATTATACCAATAATTAGTTAGTGTTCACGATCATTGTCTTCCCACGTGAGTTACTAAAATCAATGCGTATGGTTTAACTCACAATGAGGTATATGATATTAATGTTATATTGGCCATTAAGCTTCTACTAAACATGAAGTGAAAGGGTTTCTAAATCTAAGTGGTGGTAAAATAAGTATAAACTAGCCTATGTAATGAGTAGCCAGTCTTGATCTTCCAGTTACACCTTGGACTTCATGCAACTACTACTAAGATTATCAAGTACCACACTACTGGGCATACGAAGTGATAGTACAATGGGGTTACCAAGTAATTACACTTACGTGCTCGAGATCAGTTGTACTCATTTCGCTTAATGACATTAAAAGTAAATTGCAAGTAATCATAAGCATTAACTATGAAAATAGTAAATAGTAAACTAATTGGAAACAAAAATAAAACTAAGTGTTGCTGTAATGATGTAGAATAATCCCGATCTTTATTGTTGATCATGCAATGCATCCAAATACATCACACTCCAATAAAGATTCTATTCAATTACAAAACATCACACTATGGGCACACACTGCTAAGTACTGAATTCAAGAAAACAAACTAAAAGAGTTCTATTATTAGGCTATCAAATCTATTGTGGATCCATGTGTCTAAGTGTTGCTTATATAGGTTGGCACACACCCCACGATATCATTTATACGATAGCATAGGCTGAGATTCGATAACGTATCTACGACATCGTACATACAATATTGTAACTATGATATCATTGACTCAAAATTTTTGAATTTATCATACCCCCACAACTAACTGAAAATTCATTCTCGAGTTAAAACAAAATGAGGATGGAGTTCCTTACAAAATTGGGAGGTAGATTTACATGACATCAAATTCTGTACATGACTCTCTAGTGTCATAATGGAGTTTACAAAAATGAACACATGACATGATAATTTTTACAAAAAATGAAAGAAAGATCTAGAAAAGTTGAGTGTAACCTTATGTTATTCCAAGTGGAGGTTGCTCTTCCACAGGTTTTTTCCCCTTGTCAACAGGTTTCAACAATGCTTGCAAGTTCTCTTTTTTCATTCTTGGATTGTGGACCATCCATGTTGATGAATTAATGTTGGATGAATTTGGCATGTTCCATGGACATGGTAGTTGTGATAACATTTGATTGGCTTTAACTTTCCATGCTGCAAACTATGTATTTCTTCTTTAGAAGCTCTAACCTTTTCTCTGAGTTCATGATAATCTATTAATCTTCTAACTAGATTCGTCACTACATCTTTTTGCCCTTAGTATCTAGCCTTAACTATTTCTAGTTCTGAGTTTACTACTTGAAGTTTCTGTACACCATCTTTTCTATCCGCAAACTCTTTCTCATATAAGGCATAAGTAACTACTACTTACTATTCTAGCTCATTTCTAGGCCTACCTACTATTAACATGGCCAAATTAGCATATTGGAGGTTTGTTAACACCATGTATTCTTTTAAATCCTTTATATGTAGGTCTTTATTTTTCACTTTCGCTTGATAGGTCTGGGCCATGTTGTCCAAGATGGGTTGCGAATAAGGATTTTGTATTGCAATAGAACTAATTTTGGCCTTTTCCATCTAGATCTCTTTCTCATTTATCTACTTGTACATGCCCACTTGGTCTCAAAAGTGTTCTTTGAACCCTTGATATTTTTTAGCCTTATTTTGCCAAAAGCTGATTTCTGTCTAATGGCATGTACCTCCTTCATAGAGAGGCTTTTGTTTTCTCTTGTGAGGTAGCTCATATCTTGGTTGACCCTCATCGTTTACTCTCTCAGATGATGGATACTTTTTTCTAGAGTGTTTTTTCTATTTTTCTACTATGGTCAATCTCATGTTGTTTGTAGTGAGTTGCTTATTTTCTTCCTGTAAGGTAATAAGTGCTTTACAATGGGCATATGATTGGGCTTCAACTATTAAAGCATTCTATACTACATTTTCTTTCTCATATATTATATATTTAGTATTCTTAAGAAGGAAATTAATCTACTTAGTTCTGAATTGTGCTATCTAATTTGGTATTATGAACTGAGTTGGATCTTTTCATTCTGCTCTTAGGGCTATAAGCTCTTCTTGTAATCTTTGAATCTCATTCTTAGCATGCTCTACCTTGGTTTCAGCCATGATTAATTTTTCTTTGGTGGCAATTTATTCAGACTGTGTTATAGTGATATCACTAGGAATATCAAAGAGATTTGTCATAACTTGTCTTATTTGCAACAATCTAACACATCTTCATGTTCTGCAAGAGTCATAGAGGTACTAGCTAGCATTTGAGCATCTTTAGTTCCAAAAATATTAGCTAGTGGCATAACAAGTGCATTAAAATATTTTTTAATGTGATCTATGATCACTTTTGTGGCTCCCACTACATCATAGTGTTGCATGACCATAACTATGGCTCCTTCTTCAAATTCAAGCATCACTTAGAATGATGCAGCATTCTCGGAAATCTATTGTGACCATTGAGCTTATCCTCCTTATTGTAATGATATTTTTCCACTAGTAAGATTGGTTGAAATGATTGGTTTGACTGCATCATCAATAACTTTGAATAAATTAACCTCTTCTCTGCTTCCCCAACTAATAGTTTCTACAATTTGCTATAGATGACTCATTAAAGCTTAGTACTCTTATGGTAGTGGTGGTGGAACTTGTAGTTGCTTTTGTTATTGTCCTATGGGTTGGGTAGTCTCCTCAGTGCCTAGTTGTTTTTCTAATTTGTCCTTCTTGGAATCCACTGACTTGAGCATTTTAACATACGAAGCATTTTGTGCCTTCCTTAATGCATCATTTGTATATCCTAGGATGCTAGCTCATTTACATAACTTTCAGATAAGGCAAGGAAATGAAAGTGTTAACTTTCGTGCCTTCTTCTCCTCAACTCACCTTTGGATTTTTGTGAAGTAGAGGTGAGCAATGCTTGCATTGAAGTTTCCCATTAATATTACACTTCCTCTAGCCACATATGTAGATATCCTATTCAATCTTTTGGTAGGAAATAGGTGATAAGTGCTAATTTTGAAATAGATCTTTTCTTCTGCAATCAATTCATTGTATTCTTTATCTTCCTTGTCATACACCTGTTATAACCATAGCTTCCTAGCATTTGTGTCAAATCTGGTTGGTATCTGTGCCACCTTTGCTCCTTGACTAAGCACATTTAATACCTCTACAATTACCTTAATTGAGTAAGATACTAAGATTCCTTTAATTTTAACTATCACATTAGCTTCTCGATTTTGCCAAAATTGGGGTGTTTCTCCTAGGTACCACTCTCCATTGTTTCTTAAAGTAGGCCACAAAGGAGATGACTAAAGTTGGGCCTTAATAGCTTCTAAAGAAAATTCCAAGAATAGACCAAAATTGAGTTCCACAATGATTGTTGACATGAGGGATTTTTCCTGAATAGCCTAAAGGCATTTAGGTGACAGTGTAAGTTGTTGTCCTTGGATAGGGACTGGTGGAACATCCACTTCTACTTGAGCAAATTTCTCTATGGTAGGAGTTTTTTGGTGAATATTTAAGGTTGTGCTTCCTGCTCTCCTTGTTTTGCTTATGAATTTTGCTTGCTCACTTGTCCTCTTCCATGGCCTTGTGGTCTTTTGCTTACTGGTCATGGAAGTTCTCCTTGTGCTTCTCTTTTTGGAATCATCTACAATTAATCAAGGGTTTGGAATTACTAGAATATTCTCATAGATGAGCAACAATTTGATACCTTACTCATACCCTTAGTTATATCAAGTTCTAAGTTTATTATGATTGTAGAGTTAGAAAATTTTTCAATAACAACCCCACTAGTACTTTAAATGAATGGTATGGTTAACTACAAGTCTTCTTAAAGTTTTTTTGGCTTCCACATAAGTGATTTACTTTAAAAATTCTTAATATGTTTCCTTAGACTTAAGCCTATAATACCTTCTGATTGTTAGCAAGTTCGAAAAAATTGACTCAAATTTTCCTTCCTAACACCCACTAATGAGTGGCGAGGTACCCCTACACTCAACCATACAAATACAAGCGTTTTCATGCATGATCCAGTCGAACTCCACAGACGGACTAGTTGTGGCACCTAGATCGTTAATTTTTAGGTCGCAGTTCACTGTCTTCCCACCTGGACTAGTTATTAGCTTTGTCACATATGGTTTAGTCCAGAGTGAGGTGTATGATGTGTTCCTAATTCTAACACTACTCCTGAAGGCAGTCGAAAATAATATTAACTAAGCTAAGCTAGGATAGAAAAGGGTAAAAGAATCTAATCTAGCCTAAGTGCGATGAGCATCTGATTCCTTGATCAACCGTACACATCTTGGACTTCATGCACAACTACCACTAGGATTACCAAGCGCAGATCCTAGGTACGCCACTGGGATACCAAGTAGTCACACTTAAATGCTCGTAATCAAGTCGTACTCATTCCGCGTTACTAGGAGATAAGGGTGAGAGGAAAAAGTAGTAAATAATAATTAAATAAACAAAGTGAATGCTGCAATGATGAAGTAATCTTGATCTTTATTGTCGGTCATGTGCGCGTCCAAGTACGTCACACTCAAATAAAGAATGTCGTACAATTACATTCACCACACTACGGGCATACATGGGAAAAATAATCTATCTCTGGAGTGATCAAACTGGTAGAGCTTTGCTACTTCTATTCTAGGATTCTCAACAAGGGAGAGCCGCTTCTTATTTATAGACATTGTGGTGGACTGCGATATCACGTACGCAATATCGTGGCCCATGCGATATTGCGTCCCATCATACCCCCACAATTGAATAAAAACTCATCCTCGAGTTACAGAGAGAACAAGCTCCATTGATTACACACTGGATAGGTATGGGATTATTAACTGGAAAAAAGAAATGAAATAATGCCGCAATGTGGGAAGACGCAACATAGAAAAATACTACAACTAGAAAAAATGGGAACTCATGTAGTTCCTGGTGGTGGTGGCTCCTCCATGGGTGCTTTCCCTTTGTCTTGTGCTCCAGGCTTTGAAGCTTGATGGCATTGAAGTATGGCCTGGAGCTTCTCCTCTTTGGTTTGAGGATTTTGTGCTGTCCATGTGAGTGTTCCGATGTTTGATGGAGTCGACACCTCCCACGGATAGGGTAGTTGTGGGAACATCTGGTTGGCTTTGACATACCATGCTGCGAACACCCGTCGTTCCTCTTCATAGGCTTTGGCTTTATCCTTGTATTCATGGAGATCTGTTAGCTGTCGAGCCAAGTCAGTTGTGACATCTTTTTGTCCTTGGTAGCTTGCCTTTACCACCTCAAGTTCAGAATTTGCGACATCTAGTTTCTTGACCAGCTTCTTGCGCTCTGCAAACTCTGCTTCATATTTGATGTGGGTGGAAGCTACCTACTTCTCGAGCTCTGACCTCAGGTGTCCTACTATTAACATGGCAAGGTTGGCATATCTAAGGTTTTCCAACTCCATGTATTTTGTCAAGTCCTGGATCTGCAGGTCCCAGCTCTTAACTTCCGCTTGGTGGGCGAAGGCATATGTGTCCAATATGGTGCGCCAATCAGTGTGTTAAGCACTGATATTGTTAATTTGAGCCTTGGCCATATGGATCTCCTTCTCCAGGATTTGTTTGTACATCCCCACTTGATCACAAAAGTGCTCCTTTAGCTTCTCGTGTCATTTAGCCTCATTCTGCCACGCGCTTATCTCAATTGCTGATTTTTGGCGAATAGCGTGTACCTCCTCCATTGAGAGGGTTTGGTTTTCTCTGGCTAAACGGCTTACATCTTAGTTGACCTGAATGAATTGTTCTCGTAGTTGATGAAAGCGTTCATCGAGAACGTTCTTTTGTTTCTCTACAGCGGTCAACCGAAGATTTTTTGCGACCAACTGCTTATTTTCTTCTTCTAAGGCCTTGAGTGCCTTAAGATGCACATGGGTTTGCGCCTGTGATGCGGAGGCATCCCAAACAGTTGTCTCCTTTTCTCCTACCACCTTCTTATTCTCTACGATCAACTTTGCTATTTTCTCGATTCTGAAATTTTCTAGCTGGTCTACGGAAACAAATTGTAAAGGATCCCACTGTGCTACTTGTAAGGTCATGAGCTACTCTTGTAATTTCTGCACTTCAGCTTCAGCATGCTCAGCCCTCACTTCGAATATGACCAATTTTTCCTTTGTGGAAATGAGGTCTGATTGAATTGCTGTGACATCTTGAGGGATGTCCAACAGAGATGTCATTATTTGTCCTATTTGAAATAATTTTTCAAGTACATCCTCATGTTCCGCAGGAGTCATTGAGGTCCCGATAAGAGTTTGAGCATCCTATGCTTCTAAGAGATTTCCCGATGGCACAATAGGTACATTAAAAGATTTCTTGATGTGGTCAGCGACCACTTCAGCAACTCCCATGGCATTCTGGTGTTGCATGACCACAACAATGGCCCCTTCACCAATCTCTAACTACACCTGAAAGGATGCCACATTACCTGAGATCTGTTGTGACCATCTACTTTTCCCTCCTCCTGTTTGAATTTATAATTCACCCCTTGTGCGATCTACTGAAATTGTAGGTTGACTGGCATCATTGATGATGCGGAAGAGGTTTGCGTCATCACGACTTCCCCAACTAACCATCTCAGCGATGGCCCTAAGATGGCTCATCGACGATCTATAGTCGTGCGGCGACAGTGGCTAATCCTGAACTATGCCAAGCCCTGCTTCTTGTTGTTGGCTAGGACCTGTGGTTGGAGGTTGACTGGGTCCTACAAGTTGAGTTACAAGTGGTCTAGTCATCTATTCTTCTTCTTCATCTAGTCTCAGCTCTTCGCCAATGCTCTTTCTTGGAGCTGACGCCTTTATTAATTCGACGTAAGAAGCATTCTGGGGTTTTTTGGAGGATGTCATTAGTGTACCCTCAAATACCAGCCTGTTGGCACAGTTTTCTGATAAGACAAGGGAAGGACAGCGCCATCTTCCCTGACTTTCGTTCTTCAAATCACCTTAGGATCTCTGTCAAATATAGATGGGGAAGGTTAGCATTAACCTTTCCCATCAACACTGCACATCCTCTAGCCACATACATCGATATTCTTTTTAATCCTTTTGTGGGGAAGAGGTGATATGTTCTGATTTTGAAATAAACTCTCTCTTTCGTCGTTGATTCACCAAATGCTTTGTCTTTGCCATAAGCCTTCTCTAACCAATCCTTTCGCATATCAGGGTCTGAATGGATAGATAACTAAGCAATGTGGGGCCCTAAATTTGGAAGATTCAACACTTCTGAAATAGCCTGTGCAGAGAAATCAACTGTCACACCACAAATGTTAACCGTGGTGCCTTGCTCCCTATTGTGCCAGAACTGGTACGTTTCACCTAAGTACCAGGCACTGCTTTTAGAGAGGACAGGCCATAAGGGAGACCCTTTGAGGTGATCCCTAACAACCTTAGGAGTGAACTCTGTAAAAGATTCAAATTTTAACTCCAAAATCACTGCAGCGAATGTGGACTTCTCATGGATATCTTGAACACATTCTGAGGGCAACGTGAGTTGTTGTCCCGGTTCAAGCGCAGCAGTAGCTCCTCCTTCTGCCTCCCCAAACCATCTAGTAGGAGGTTCTTCTTGATGGATGCTGAATGATTGCACCTCCTATTCTGTATGTTGTCTGGAAGGGCCTTGTCTTCCACCTCTCTGAGATTGTTTCGTTCCACCTTGAACAGGACCCTCTTGCTATGCACATTTCAGGGCCATCTGCAATCACACGGGTCAAGCGTTAGTAAGGTTGTCTTTAAAGTCAAGTTATACCTTACTCCTTGCCTTAATTAAAGATCTTATGTTATAACATGTGATCGTGCCAGAAAATTGTAATAATGGGTCTTGTGACTTAGGTGGTTTCCATTTTAATCTCCCGATGTACCTAAGGTCATATGATTTTTGGCATAATTATTCTAAGTGTTAGTGTTAATTAACCTAATCGATGTCCTTTGGGCGATGATAAATTTAAAAAAATTTAGGCACTTTTCGGTAAGTGTCTCTCCCCCACGACTAAACTGAACACTCTAGGTTCTAGCAGGTTCAAACGAAATTAAAATCGGAGGACCAGTGAGCGAGATATGAGTGAAAAAGCTAGGGTCACGCAATCGCAAGTTGTAGAGAAAAATTTCAACAACTCCCCCCACATGAATGGAAAAATGATGCTAAGTGTTGCGGTGGAGGTACCTATTTACAGGTAAATAGGACGCGATATTGCATACAATACATTGCGTACGTGATATCACATGGGACGTGATATCGCGTATGCAATATCTCGTCCCTAGTGATGTGAGACACCAAGAAAATCTTGAATTTTTAATGATTTTTCTTGAAATTAATTTTGGAAATTGAGGACATTGTCAAGTATTAAGATGTCCTAGGGTAATTTCATTGATTCGAGAGACACTCTTAATGATAATGATGTGAACTTCAGCAATAAAAATTTGGCGATTATGAAAAAAGGGAATGTAATGGTACATTGGAACGTTAAAGTGATAGAAGGATAATAATAAATTAAGCTAAGGGTAAGAAATTGTGTGTTTGAGTAAGAGAATCAGTGAAGATTAGAAAAAATTACACAAGTGGGTCCTCCCCAAAGCAGGTTCCAACCTATAATTCCCTTGTGTAGCCACACTTAAAGTGTTCGTGGGCACTAGAAGGGTTAAATGTAATCCACACTAACTGCATAAAACACACACATGTAAATATCACTAAAATGAGATGAAAATTCTATGCTACGTGGGACACGAGCTTCAATTACACGAACAGTGAGATGAGATGAACTGTAGAATGGGATCGTAGAGATTGGGACCTGAGGTAACTGACCTAGGGCATAATGAATCTTGCGTGTAAAGCATGATTAAGGTGTCATTAACCCATCGTTCCAAGATTAGGACGAAGTCCATTCCTCTAATCAGTAGCATCGCATTGTTTCATCCCATGATGAACAACTATGAAAGTACCATAACAACAAGGCATATGATCACTTGGCATTTAGTACAAGGGAGGAGTGATTTTTGTTCTATGGCACTTTGTTTTTCTCTCTCTTTTTTTCTTTCTTTCTTATTTTTTTTCACTTTACTGAATCCAAAGAAGCCGCCAACCTTCAGGCATGGATGTCTGTCTTTCCAGTGGGACCCCCTAGAACAACATTTGATTTCCAAGTGCCCATTTGATTACTCTTACTCCCATTTTTCATTAGATCTACAAGGATCTTAGTACGTCCACGTTGCATGATAACACCCATAGTCGTCACCAAAGAGAATCTGCAAGTCCCCTTGATGTCACACCCGAATCATCCCTCTTGGTCCATCCTTCTTCATTTTGGGTACAATGAACGCAAAATTAATTTTAAGTTTTTGAAATATCAAGAATATCACTGTACCCTCGAACAGAACCTCTTATTCGTAGAGTGCATGAGTGGGTGTAATGGGCTCATTGTTCCAAATAATTGACCACTCATGACTTAATAACATAAAACACACCTAAACCAACGATCCACATGAGTGTTTTATTCGTAGATGAGATTACTTAAAAAAATGTAAAAAGACAAAAACACAAAAAGATAAAAAGATAAAACAAAAAGTTGAAAAAATGACAAACTGGAAAACAAAAAGTTGTAAAATCAAAGAAAATGAAAAATATTTATTAATCCGGCTTGCTATTGAAATGGGGAATATCCCCCATAACTAATCAGTTGAGTATGGCAAGGATTAATAAATGAAGGTTGAGGATCCTTGCATGTTGGAAGTATTGGGACTGGTCTATAATTACCCCCTCGGGGTTCACACACTTCACTATAGTAAGCATAGTGGGGCACTTTATACGATGTAGTTTCCAGATAATGGGTTGACCCACTATGATATTTGTGACCGTTAGATGGTATGCAAGGATTGGGTTGATGCCTCCCATGGTTGTGTTCATTGGGCTGTATGGTTGTTGGAGTGTTAGTTGGTGGCCTCATGAAGTTACTTGAGGTGTTGGGTTCGAAGGTAAGGGTGCACCACAGTGTGGGACTTGTGCTAAGTTGGAAGATGCAGTGGCCTCGGAATTATGTTGTCCCTTCTTATGGCTGTGTTTAAAGAAAGGACGCTTTTGATGTTGAGGAGGCTTCTCACTACTGTTAGTAGTAGTAGCACAAGTGTTGTTCATGGGCTGTTGTTGTGGCATAAACACCTTAGAAACAGTTTGTGGCAATGTGGAAGGAGGGAAAGGATGAGAATGTTGAAAGTTAAGAGGGATGTAAGGTGCACAAGGTGGTGGTTGTGTTGAAGGTATGGGCTGATAGTATTGTGGTGAGATAGAGTACATTGGCCCAAATGGAGAAACAGGATGTTGAACATGATAAGCATTTGGATTTGGAAAATATGAAGGGTGGTCTCCCCCATGATTGGGATGGTTGCCACTGTGGTCTGACACAGTATCTCTATACGAACTCTGGATGTAACGTGTTTCCCCAATGCTCGTGTAGATGTAACAATATTGGGCATTGGCCTTTGGGGTGATCGTACAAGCATATGTTGCATTCATACGTATGATTGGCAGTTGAACTCTTATTTTCTTTATCCCTTCTTTCCGATTGTCTACTATTTCATCCTGCTTCTTGGGTTTTCAAAACTCTATCCCCAATGTTGTTGATAAATTCTCCACACTTTTCATATGTCCATTCCAACATCTTATTGATCTTTGCCTCGGCTTCTTCTAATGATTGTTGTATTGGAAAAGATGATGTTTCCACCTTGAGATTAGTTTATCTCTCCTTGTTATGCTCCTAGATCTTTGTTGAGTTAATATTTTGGTCCCGTTGATGTTTTTCAACACTCTCCCATCTAGCTAATTCTCCTTCTTCTTTTGCTACCCGCTTAATAAGCTCTTGAATTTGATGGGTTTGTAGTTCATATAGTTGACTTGGGCATACATTCCTAAGGTCTCTCTTGTTTCATTACATAGCCCATCAATGATATGGTACATTAGCCTTTCCTCAGAAAACCCATGGCCTGAATAGTTGTTTAACAGTGCATAATATCTTTCTAAGGCCATGTCCAAGGGTTCATGTTGTGCTTGTTTCCATCCTTGGATTAGTTTCCTCAAGGCTGACACTCTTGCGTAGGTTTGATATTTTTCGTTAAAGANCCTGGGTAGACAGCTCTCTTTACGATGCCTACGTGAGATTCGAACAGCCTCTTGTATTTGCGTTAAGCTTGTAGTGGCTAGTGGGGATTCATCGTCATCGAGTAAGTTAGGCTTTCGTGTGTTGCGATGACGTTATTTTCGTTCATGTTTATAAGAAACTCCCACTTCAGGTTGTATACTCCAATCTTCATTGTCATATAGTTCGTTGGTTCTCCAATGAACTTCCTCACTAATTGTGGCATTATTATTATCTTGTAGAAGAGGCATTGCTATGAAGTTGTGTGTGAAATTATGTGTGACTTTTTATAATAATAATTATTATTTTCTAAAAGATATATTGTTAAGTCCTTTACAGTAACCTTGTATGATATAACTAGCCTAGATAACGAGCACCGTCCTTGGCAATGGCGCCAATGATGAGTGGCGAGGTACCCCTACACTCAACCATACGAATATGAGCGTTTTCATGCACGATCCAGTCAAACTACGTAGACGGACTAGTTGTGGCACCTAGATCATTAACCTTAGGTTGCAGTTCATTGTCTTCCCACCTAGACTAGTTATTAGCTTTGTCATGTATGGTTTAGTCCAGAGTGAGGTGTATGATGTGTACCTAATTCTAACACTACTCCTGAAGGTAGTGGAAAATAATACTAACTAAGCTAAGCTAGGAGAGAAAAGGGTAAAAGAATCTAATTTAGCCTAAGTGCGATGAGCATCTGATTCCTTGATCAATCGTACACATCTTAGACTTCGTGCACGACTACCACTGGGATTATCAAGCACAGATCCTAGGTATGCCACTGGGATACCAAGTAGTCACACTTAAATGCTCGTAATCAAGTCGTACTCATTCCACGTTACTAGGAGATAAGGGTGAGAGGAAAATGAAGTAAATAACAATTAAATAAACAAAGAACAATTAAATAAACAAAGTGAATGCTGCAATGATGAAGTAATCTCGATCTTTATTGCCGATCATGTGCACGTCCAAGTACGTCACACTTGAATAAAGAATGTCGTACAGTTACATTCACCACACTGCGGGCAAACACGGGAAAAATAATCTATCTCTGGAGTGATCAAACTGCCAGATTTTTGCTACTTCTATTGTAGGATTCTCAACAAGGGAGAGCCACTTCTTATTTATAGACATTGCGGCGGACTGATATATCGTGTACGCAATATCGTAGGGGGTGCGATATCACGATGGACGCGATATCGTGGCCCATGCGATATCGCGTCCCACCATCCACCCACAACTAAGGTGATCACTCCAAGATCACGAAGATTTAAAAATCATGCAAATCAAGGAAATCATGAGCAATTTATGAACATTAGATGTTGGAGTGTCAAAGCTCTTTAGGTACAAGAAAAAATTGGCAATAACTCCCTTCTAACGAAATTTAGAAATGAAAAATTTTATCTAACTCCCCTGCACTATATATAGTTTTTATGGGTGCAATACCATAAATACAACATTGTAGACATGATAGCATAGGTGTCTGTGATGTTGTAGATATGATGTCACCATAGAAAAATAAAAATTTCTAAATGCTTTCCTTCAAAACAATTGAGTTCCATATGATAGTTGAAAGATATACATAATGTTGCAAGGGTCTAGATATGGAGATGATGCTTTAGTGTGAAAAATAAGCATTGAAAGTCTATGATTAAGGAATTTTTGGCTATGAAAGTATGTGAGGTATTGATGGAATGGATAAGAAAGGCAACATTTTTGTGTTATTAGAATAGATAGTGTGAATGATATAGGAAGTATTTATTGTTATTTATTGGAATTGGAAGGCTCAAGATGATGTAGAATTACTCAGCAAGTATAAGATACAATAATTATACAAGTGGGTCGTTCCCAAAGCTAGCTCCAGCCCTTAAAACCATGCCTAGAAGTGTCCTTGGGTACTTAAGGACTTGAATGTAATGCATACTTGTTTAGCAAGACACACATATTAATACCACCAAATTGGAAAAATAACTCTATGTTACACAAAATCATAAGTTATGATTCTTCAAACAATGAGATGAAATGGATTTAGAAGGGATTGTAGAAATCGAGACGTGAGATGTCTTACCATAGGCATAATGAATTCTTGTGTTTTATTTGTGGTTAAGGTAATCATGAGCCTTTTTGTCCAAGATTCAAACCAAGTCCAAACCACATTCCAGTGACATCACATCATTTCATCTCTTGAAATTACAATTGTGAGACTATCAATGTTACAAAGAGTATCATCACTTAGCATATTGTCCAAGGGAGGAGTTTATTCATGGCACTTTATTTTTATTTTTACATTTCTAAGAAGCCACCTAACTTCAGGCATGAGTAACATGCCTTTCCAATGAAACGCCTCGAAATTTATTCTATGCCCTTTTTTTGTTATTTTTGTAAATCCTTTCAAGGTAGCACTTATTTTACTCTTACTTCCATTTTTTGTTAGATCTACTAGGATATAATACAACCTTAGTAACATGATAGAACCTACAATAATAATCCAAAAAGAATCCACAAGTTCTCTTGATGTCACACCCTTTTCATTCCACTTGGTTCTTCACTTTTCTATCTAGACATAATGATCACAAGTTTATTCTTAGTTTGATGATGGAAAGAATATCATTATGGCCATGGTAAGAACCTCTTATTAATGAAATGTTTGAATGGATGATGTGGGCTCACTATGCAAATAATCAATCTCTTATTACTTGATAACATAGAGAAATTTTCACCTTATTAGGCTACATCTTACCTTTATTTAAATGTGTTTTATTAATGATTAAAAAAATTACAAAGTGTTTGAAACAAAGTATAAAAGAAATGGGAAAGATGGTAAAAATTATGAAAAAGTGTAAAAATGAAAAATGTTAAAGAATTGAAAAATATTAAAGAATGTGAAAAATTGAAGAAATAAGAAAGTATAAAAGAATGAGAAAAATGTAAAAGAATGTGAAAAATGAAAATAATTGTAAAACAAAAAATAGAAAAATCACTTATTAATTCCCTAGGTCATGATAGGGCATCTCCCCCACAACTAAACTCTTGGTCAATTGTTTGGAAAATGCTCCCTAGATCTCCTGGATCATACGTTCTCTTGCTATATTTAGGGTTTCAACTTTGTTATAATTATCCCATGTGATCTTGATGGTAGTTGAGTTTTTATCATCTAAGTTCTTGTTTTCCTTTCCCACTGGTATGTGTTTATGAGTTAATATTTTCATTTCCAAATCCTTAGTTGGAGTCATTTTTCTTCGAATAGGGATTAGTAAGTGGTTCATGTGTTTCCATGCATATGTTCGACAAACTAAGGTTCTCAGTTAGTGGCCATAGGGTGTCTTAGTTTTGTGGTTTCTGTACACATTTTTATCTCATTATTACTGTGGACTGGTATGGTATCTGTGTTAGTACTTTGAATATTTTATCCACTATTGCACCCTTCTCTTTTAGCAATTATGCATGGAATTCTTTGTGTATGGATGGCTCCATGTTTATCCTCTTTTGAAATCTCCATGAATAAATCTCTCATGTTTAGCTTAGCATTAATGGTGCTAAGCCATGCCCTCCCCATGGTGATTAGACATTCCTTATCAGTATCCTTCACAGGGATCACCAAGAAGTTTATTAGATAGGACCACACATTGATAGTGGTAACTACGTCCTCAACTTATCCCAAAGGAATGGCAACAGACTAATTTGCAAGCTCCAACTTGATGTTGCATTCCTTGAATGGTGGTAGGTTCCATGTTTGATATGTGTCATAGGAGATTACAATGACTCTGGAACTTGAGTCTAATAGATCTTTGCATAGTAGATTCCCAACTACTCGTAGATAGATCAAAGGAACTCTTGGGTCAATTCCCTTCTATAGGAGTGGCCCTACCCTAATCCAATCAGTAACAACTACAGTGAGCATGACAATCTATATTTTTAGACTTGATGATGACGAAAGCTTGCCAAGAGTGAGAAGATCTATTTAAAGAGAAGATGACCTTGATGAAGCTCCTATTTTTCAAGATTTTTCTAGACTCGTCCTAAAGAAAGGACATTTCTTTATTTGGCCCTTAGCATTGTTGGTGAGATCTTCTATTCATTCATTTATTACCCTTGTAGAATTCTTTTGTTGTGGTTGTGATGGTAGTTCACCCTACATTGTGGGTGATGGCACTGGTGGCAAGGGACTTAGATTGGGATTTGAGAGATCAACTACTTGTGAATGCACATGCGGGTTTAAATTAGTCCTTGGTGGCATCAATTGGTGGTATTTTGGTGGGTGATATTATGAATTTTGAATAGTGGCATTCTCTAGTGAGATCAAACGTTGGACATAGTATCCATAAGGATCAAGTTGTCTATATGGATACTACTGGTATAGTGATGGGATGGCTAATGATTATGGTTGCTGCCACTGCTGATGGTAGTGCTCCTGTGGCTATGGCAAGGCTCCACTAGGATATTATGTTGGTTGAGGTTGTCATCTGTAGTTTCCTTTAGGATAAGGTAACCGTTTAAGCATTTGCTTTTAAACAAATCATGGGTTAAGTGTGTATGCCTTAGTTTCTTACAACTGTACCATGATAGGACAACATCCCTTATGATGTTTGTACTGGCACACGGTGCAACCTTCATCATCTATGGAGCTGGTGTCTGAGTACCCAACTATTGAAGTAACTTTTCCCTTTTTTCCAAATTCCTTCTTCTTCTTTTTGTCTCTACCTTTGTTGAGTGCTTGTTCTTCTTTCTCCTCCACAATCTTTAGTGTTGTTGTAGATCATTCATCTATTAAATCCCACATTTTTTCTACCTATGTTGATACATCAACAATAGATTTCTAAATTGGTAGCATCTCTTTCCTAATGACTTGATTCAAGGTTTCTTCCTCTAGGGTATCATACACTCATGCAACCCTTTTTGAGATTGATGGATCCTTATTATATTCTTCAGTTGATCTTCTTTTTCTGAGTTCTCCTTCTTCTTTTACCACTTGATCGATGAGTCTTTGAATCCGATGGACGGTTAAATCTCATAGGCTTCCTTAGGCATAAACCCCAAGGGTCTCTCTTATTTTGCTTTTCAACCCATTTATAATGTGCCTTAGTTGTTCCTTTGATGAAAATCCATGGCCTAGGCATCGATGTAATAGTGAATAATATTTTCCCAATGCTGCATCAAGGTTTCATGATTCCCTTATTTCCAGTTTTGGATTTGCTTTCTTAGGTTCAACACTCATAAAGATGTCTAATATTTATCAGTGAAAATCTCAAGCATGATACTCTAGTGTCTAATGAATTTAGGTTCCAGTGACCTGTACCATATTTTTGCTTCCTTCACAAGTGTTCTAGGTAATAACTTCAATTTTTTTCCAATCACTCTTTATGTTTTGAAGGACATAGGCATTGAGGAATGCTTGAAGGTGATGCTGAGGATCAACGTTGTAACCTTCTTCAAATCTGGGCATGTTATTCATATCTAACTATTTAATTTAGTTGTCTTTCACATGCCTAGTTGGTATGTAGACTACTTCTTGAATGTTGATCATGTTCCTAGGTTGTCATAAGGGGTTCATCATCATGATCAAGTTCATGGGCTCTATGGTAGTGATGACCCCTTCTATGCTCATGCCTCTCTTGACCCTCTCTTCTATTTCTGTGCCTTCTTCTTTCATATTCCTCATCTTCTGAATCAAAATACCTTGAGTATCAGTCATGAGGACCATGAGCTCTTCTCTTTTTCCTATCAAAGTCTTGGTACTTGTGCTATCCCCTATCATAGTCCTCTAATGATTGTGAAGTAGAGGAGGTAGTAGGAGAATGGTGTCAATTTGTTCTCCTTTCATAACTCTTGTGAGTTTCCTTATAGAACTTAGCAAGATTCCTTAGCCTAGAGTCCTACTTGTATCTTGAGTTAGTAGCCTTCCCCTTGTGTGTCTCTACCAAAGTAGAGTGAAATTGGGCTTTGACAAGTTCTTCTAGTTTGATGATAAGTGTCTTTGATGGCTCCTCATGGTTCTAGTGGAGTTTTTCTAAAATGAACTAATCAGCATCAAGCTCTTCTATGATAACAGATGTGTTAGTATGATTCCCTTTGGTATAAACATGTTTAATTTCCATAGTAGCATCCCTATTTATTTGCTCCCTTATAGGATTTTAGGGTTTGGTCATGTGTTAATTCACATGATATCCTTCTTGAATTTGGTCCAAGTGCATTCCTCTTAGAGCATTTTGTAGCATGTTTAGTGTTGCACATTCGGGTGGCAGGACTATGTTGCCTTGCATATCTCTCTACCTCATTTGTCTATCCTAATGGAATATGAAGGTGAAGTCTAGATGGTATGGATCAATGTGAGCATAAGTAATACGTGTCTACATTAGCATTCCCATATCTTCTTCATAAGCAATTCTATCGCTACTCCTTCTTATTTCCTTGGCATGTGATAGTTAATCATTGTAAAGCCATGTTATCATTTTCTAACTATTTATATTAATTGTGCTTTATATTAAAGTTGTAAATATTAGAGTTAAGTTTTGATACAATGAACTTTCAAGTATTAATTCCTTGGTATAACATTGACTTATTCTTGGCAATGGCACCAATGATGAGTGATGGAATATCCAACACCCAATCATACGAGATATGAGTGTTCATGTACAATCCTGGTCAAACTCCATAGATAAGGCAATGTGATTATACTTGTAATTAATTAGCATTCATAATCGTTATCTTCCCTCATGAGTTAGTAAAATCAATGCATATGGTTTAACTCATGGTGAGGTATATGATATTAATGTTGTATTGGCCATTAAGCTCCTGGTAAACATGAAGTGAAAGTAAGGGTTTCTAAATCGAAGTGGCAGTAAAACAAGTCTATTTAGCCTATGCGATGAGCAGCTAGTCCTGATCTTCTGATCACACCTTGGACTTCATACAACTACTATTGGAATGACCAAGTACCATACTACTGGGCATACCAAGTGATAGTACTATTGGGTTACCAAGTAGTTACATTTATGTGCTCGATATCAGTCGTACTTATATCGCTTAATGACATTAAAAGTAAATTGTAAGTAATCGTAAACATTAACTATGAAAATAATAAACAATAAACTAATTGGATGTAGAGTGTTTCTATAATGATGTAGAGTAATCTTGATCTTTATTGATGGTCATGCAATGCATTCAAGTACATCACACTTGAATAAAGGTTCTATTCAATTATAAAACATCACACTATAGGCAGATATTGCTAAGTATTCAATTCAAGAAAACAAACTAAAAGAATTCTATTACTAGGCTATCAAATCTACTACAGATCTGTGCATCCAAGTGTTGCTTATATAGGCTAGCATGCACCCTGTGATATCATTTATATGATAACGTATATTCAGATACGATAATGTATTTACGACATTGTAGATACAATATCGTAACTATGATATCGTTGACTCAAAATTTTTGGATTTATCAATGAGTCTCTTTAGCAATGAGGGTAACCAAGCCCTAGCCTTCGGATATGCTTGAATAAAATATACATTTTTTGGATTTTTCGTTTTCTTTTGGATTTTTGGAATTTTGAAAAATTTTGTGGCATTTCTTGACTTGGAAATATTTTTGAATATTTTATTAGAAAACTTAATCTAGTCAATATCCTATAACTTTTGGCCTAGAACCTTTATGATCCCCGAAGAGGAAAATATAGTAACCTTTCTTATTAAAGTGGTTTTGACTCCTCTTGCATTTTGATGTAGAGAGCCCAAAGTAAAAAGGAATCATTGAAAGAGGGACATGAGATGAAATGTGCATCAATTCTGTACAACATAGATCTTTTGAACCTTAAAAATAATTTCTATATATTTTGTATTTTTGTAAAATAGAAACTTTGTACACTTTTTAGATATTTTAGCCATGTACTTATTCATATGAATAAATAATAAAGTATGATAGATATGAATTTGTTGTTTGTGTCATTAGGACTATGAGATTGCAAAGAACATTTTTCATTTCAACAGTGATATATGTTCAGGATAATGTAATATTATTTATTATATATTAATATTTTATTTAATTATTATTTTTAATTTTATTAATTATTTTTGTAAACTTTAAACTTGAATATCTTTATTTTTAGAGGTCCGATTAAGGTGAAACAACTATTGTTGGGAATGATATTTTATGTAATATCTTATGTTGCATCTAGGGAAATTTTTCAGCATCTATCTTTTTGTGGATGTGCAAATCTCTCTTTTCATTAAATAAATTTTATTTAGTTATATATGTGGGTAATATAAAATTTTGCTATGCTATATTGCTTTACTATATTTATGCTTCTAGTTAATAATTTTTATCTATTTTTCCACTTCCCTTTGAATTAATAAATCAAGGTTAAATCTAGATCTTTGGAGTTTCATAACATCTTTATTAGTTATTTATTGGATTTTATAGATTATTAATAGGGTGTTACACAAAGGCACCTGTCTAACCAATGGCCAAGTTTCCTCAAATTTTAACGTTTAAGTAATTAATTAATCAAAACTGCTTTTTTGTTTTCTTTTGTTGAGTAGTGATGTTTTCATATGGTTGTGATGGTCCTATGATGGTAAGTTTGGGATGATGCAATGCCATGTCACTGGCAAAGGTATGGACTTGGTTTGAAACTAGGATAGATAGGTATGATAATCATCTTAATCACAATTGACACAAGAATCTATTGTGGACATGATAAGTTATCTCACATCCCAATCTTTGTAATTTCTTCTCATCCCATTATTCACCTTATTACTACATGCAATTATATGTCTAATTATCTTGTATAGTATAGTGTAAGATCCTAGTCAAGGTGATTATGTTATTTGGAATAAAGGCATGATCTACATTTAACTTCTAAGATGTCCATGGACATCTACATGAGTGGTTATGCAAGGGCATTATGGAAGAAGCCTGCTTTGGGAAGGATCCATTTGCATGACTTTTGTTGATCATAGCACTAAACCAAAACCTCACATCTTTAATGACATCATAGGCAACTTCTCTAAATTAATGCATGATTTTGAGACTACTTCTTATCATTTTTGATTAATTTTTAATGCTTTTATATTGAACTATCCTCTGAATTCAATATTTCTTGGTCATTTTAAAACCTCATGATTTTTAATATTTTGGTGCATTTGTGAACTAGACCTTTGATTTTAGTTGTTCAAACTTATGAGCTTTCGAAGTTGAGCCAATTTTTTGTGGGGGCTAATGTGATTTTTGAAAATATTCAAAAATTTTGTAGTACCCAAAAATTTGAACATTATGGTAACTAATAATAAAAATAATTTAAATGACTTAAATAACTTGATGATTTTAGTTTTCTCATAGCCTTGGAAAACATTATTTTATAATCACCTTTAGCTTAAATGCTAAATTTTTTCAAATTTTGAGCTAACTAAGGGTCCATAAAGGGTAAATCATTCAAGAAAAATTACCAAAACTAGTGTTGATCATTTGGTGATTGCAAATGATGTTGAAAGGAATGCCTAAGGTTGATGGTCTTTTGCAAGGAAAAGAAAACAGGCCAAAAGGAGGACATGCCCATGAACAAATAGTAGATACAAGAACTAAAGCTCAAACATCACATGTTTGTGGCCTAGAAAACCATGGGAAAATGAGGAGAAATTTCAGTTCATTGTTCAAAAAAGTTCTACATAAAAAGAAAAGTTCCAACATAGCAATAAAGGTTGGAAATGTGCCACTGATAATAACAACATGAAGATTCATTGTTGGGGAATTTTTGAAGACTTTTGTAATTTTATAAACTTCAATGTATGTCTAGTATTTTTGTCATTTTTTAATACATCCACTCAAATAAAATTTTATAATGCGGCACTCCAATTTTGTAAAGGTAGCCAATCTAGTCTTAGTCACCCCACAATTTTTATAATAGAACTTTGTCCATTTATATATAACTTGAGAATGAGTTTTTAGTAAGTCATCAGGATATGATAAAGTATGATTTTTCTAGCATATTAGTCAACTACAATATCACAGTTGCTACATCGCATCTACATTGATGCATCCCCATCGACACATATCAATTGCTTACTACATCATAGATGCTACATCACATCTAGTATATCATAGATGTTACATCCCATCGACTATAACTTAGCTATGTTGACACATCCTCATCAATGCATCCTCAATGTAATAGCCAAATGCATTAACACATATGCATTGATGCAATGTCTTTATTTGCCTATCAATATGCAATCATCCACCATGTATTTGACATCATTTGATTAATAATGTAGTCAAACTCTTGTAGTTTTCTTCTGTAATCTTAGCAAACAATCAGCGAGTGCCCACAACGTGGATTTGAGTCAATTGTATGCCATCTTATTTGAGTGGCATTGTACTTGGACACATTCCATAAACAATAATAAGATTTATATTGATTCATATTCATTACAGTACTTTGACTTAGAATAGATTTATTTTCAATCCAATTTACTTTCTACATACTTAGTTAATATTTACATTTTCATACACATTAATCAATTGGTGGAATGAGTGTGACCACTTTCAAGTGTAAACATGTATTCGCTTGATAATCTTAGCAACTTGGTTCACCCAATAGCATAACACTTGCTAATCCTAAAAATGGGTACATAAGTTCAAGACATGTCCAAAAAGTTGGGGAAAGAATAATCATCACTCTTAGGCTAGCTTAGGATTTGTCTTCTTGTTATTAATTAAATTAAATAATTAGTTTTTATGTTTGTTTATAGCTTACCCATAGCTACACAACATCAATAATCATATGTCTCACTTTGAACTAAACTATAAGTGATAGAGCTACCACTAATCTAAGAAGGAAGACTGCAACCTACAATCAACACTTAATTATTTAGATACCACACTAGTCCTATCCACAAAATTTGACCTGATCACATGTACATGCTTATGATTCATATGGTTGGATATAGGAGACACTCTTTGCTCATGACAAGGGATAGAGCTTCAAAAGAATTCTTCAAATTTTTAAAATGTCCTAAATGAGTTATCAAATTGATGAAATTCATGTTAATGGTAAGATTCTCTCTAATTCTATAGATATTTTATATGCTTTCTTTGGTCATTATTTAGATGTGTTTACTTTAGAAGGTATTGATAAAGAGGCTCTAAATTTTTGTACATTTGTGACTCCTACTTATTCTTACTTTATTTTGGAATAGGATGGCATATTAACTATGTAGGATTTTGAAGATGCTCTTTTCTCTATGGCTAATGACAAATATCCTAGTCTTGAGGGTCTACCTTGTGAGTTTTATAAAGTATGTTGGGATGACATTGTTGTTGATTTTTTCAACATGTATTAGAAAACTCTATCTAAAGGTTCTCTTAGTCAAATGATTCATCAAGGTTTAATAAAACTCATTTTGAAGTCAGCTAATAAATTTCAAATTACTAATTAGTAACCTATCACTTTGTTGAATGTTAGCTATAAAATTATTGCTAAGGCTTTGGCATTAAAATTTCAACAATATTTGCCTCAATTAGTCAAAGAAGAACAGACTGGTTTAGTTCTAGGTAGATTTATTTTGGATAATGTTTTTATAGCTGAAAAGGCAATGAATTTGGCCATGGATACTAATCAAGATATTGTTCTTCTAAAATTAAATTATACTAAAGCTTATGATAGGATGGAATGGCCTTTTATTTTAACTGTTACAAAAGTTAGACTGAGGTTTTTCTTTTATCTCTCATGTTAGAATGTTATTTATCTCTACTAGTGTCAGAATATGCGTTAACAAGAGTTGTTCTTCTACTATTACTCTTTCAAACATTAGTTAGGAAATGTTGTCCTCTTGCTTCTTATCTTTTTATTCTTACTGTTGAAGCTTTTGGTTATATTTTATAACACTATCTTTTTCAAACCAAGATCAAAGGTTTATCTCTTTCAACTATTCAATGTCAAATTATTAATAATCACTTTGAATATGATAGCTTTCTTCTTCTACAAAAAACTAAAAATAATTTAAACACTACCCTTGGTTGTATCCAAGTTTATTGTAAAGCCTTTGGATCTGCTATTAATTGGAATAAAACTCATGCTATGAGATCTAAGCTTGGTGATATTCCTTTGGAGCTTTCTAATTTTCCTTGTAGGTGGGTACAACCTTTTGAGTTTGTAACTCTATTGGGCATTCCTTTTTGTCCCTTAGCTTCTGCTAATCATTTCTAGGAGAAAGTTCTTTATAAAGTTCATTAGAAAATGAGTAAGCAAGTTGGCAAACCATTATCTTTAGCATGAATATTGTTGCTTCTAGAATTTTGCAGTCTACTCATGTTTATTACTCTTCCTTTATGACTCATTCTAAAAGATCATATGAGCAGTTATAGCATCTTATTAAATCCTCTCTTTTTTTTTTAGGAAACAAGGATGCTCTCCACTATTTTCCTCAAGTTAATTAGGAATTTTGTACTCTTGACAAAAAAAATTGATAGTTTGGGTTTTGGTTTAGCCTATCTTCAAGGTATAGTGCTTGACACCAAATAGATTTTAAGAGTTTTGCAAGGTGATGAAAGTTGGAAATTTCTTATTAGATACGGAATTAAATTTGGTTGTCTAGCTATGTCAAAATTTTGGTTTAATACTCAATGGGGAAATTGGGTTATCACTTCTGCTAAAATTAAAATTAGAGGATCAATTGTGCTTCAACACATTTGTTCAACTTAGCAACAAATCAATTCTTTTTTGCAATGATGCCCTTTCTAATATTTATGGAATTATATTAAATGGATGTTTGTTTGGTTGGCACCATGTTTTGGAAATTAAATTCAATCATAAAGGTATTTTTCACATTGCAAATTTTTTTGCTAATACAACCCCTCCTATGTCATTAGAATGGGAAAAATTTTAAGATAAATTCAATTTAAAAAAACAAATAATACCTCTTTTTAAACTCTTCATGATAGGCATTTGGCAGTTTTCTTGGGATCCTCTTTTCAACTCTTATATTGTTTCTAGAATAATTGGGTTTGGCCTGATGGTGTCAAGATGGTTCATTTTTCTCTTGCAAAAGGTCATAAGTGGTTTGATTGAGAGAAAGCTCCTTTTGAAATCATTAATTATAGATGGAACACGAGAAAGTCTCGATACAAAGGTTTAAATACATATGAAAACTTGGGGTGTAGCTGAAAGTATTGTTTTTTGCTTGGTCTTTATTATATAGAGGCCTTCCCATTGAGCGTTGATTATAATTTCTTGGTTTTGATAACCTAGTTTGTCCAATTTGCTCCCATGAAGATACTATTGAACATGTTTTTATTTATTGCTCTTTTCTTTTAACAAGTTTGGCAATAGTGTTTTTCAGTTCCTAGATTTCAAAAATTTCAGAAATCTTTTGCCTATGCCATTTTTGCAAGGACAATAAATACTGGCACTTTTGATATTCTTTAAAATATGTTTCAACTTGATGTACTTTCTTGCATGTGGAAGCGCAAATCTAATATGATCTACAAGAGATATTCTATAGAGCAGAGCTTCAATTTTGAGATAAAGTTAAATCTTTATATGAACTTTTTATTTCAAGTTCATGGTAAAAAAATGAAGTATCCTAGGAATATTAATTTTTTCTTTTCTTATGTGCATGGAAGGATGCTCCTTGTGCTATTCCTTAATTTCTTTTAGATGATGTCTAATTTTCTATCATTTGTGATTCAAATGGCTTTTTGGTTTATTTTGATTTAATGGGAAACCTCTTGTTGGAAGCGAAAACCCAATTGGGTACTTCTAACAAAGAGCATGGCTTGATCCTTTTCCTACGTAAGAGGAGAGGTTTTTCAGAATTGGTTGCGAGGTTTTTCAGAATTGGTTGCAATGGTGAAAAACAATATTGGCACCCCCAAAACTGTTGAGCCTTTCCTTTCTTTGTAAGTCCTAATTTTTATGCTTTTAAGTTATGATGTAATACATTATGTATCTAGATTTTCAGTCATGAACCATCATATTACTCCGGATGTATTGTTGCTGTTTATTAATAAAATTTTTTTATTTTTGAGGATCTACCAGTTATTACTAGTCATATTTCGGTAATGCCAACTTTGTCCATAACACTGACTAACGTTGACTTTCCCGAGAGGCCATTACCAGTCATATTTCGGTAACGCCAACTTTGTCCATAACGCTGAATAGCGTTGACTTTCTCGAGAGGCCATTACCAGTCATATTTCGGTAACGCAAACTTTGTCCATAACGCTGACTAGCGTTGGCTTTTCCGAGAGGCCATTACCAGTCATATTTCGGTAACGCCAACTTTGTCCATAACGCTGACTAGCGTTGACTTTTCCGAGAGGCCATTACCAGTCATATTTCAGTAACGCCAACTTTGTCCATAACGCTGACTAACACTGACGTGTTATGAAAAGTTACGTCCATTGCAAAACGGAAATACGTTTAGAAAGGTTGTGTAATACGTTTAGAAAAGTTGCGTCCTCGTTCCAAAGGTTATGTCCCGTTGAAAACCATAAATACGCCTCATTAGATGAACAGTTTGCGTTGGATTTGGGAGCGCCTACTGAAGCGCAGTAAATCGGCAATGGGTACGCATGTCAGAATTTTTTCTGAAATTTTGTATATATAATAATAATAAGGCTCTTGTTAATATCAGCACTCCAATTATTGTTGGTCATGGCTTCAACAATGCAGTGACTGTGCCACTGCATATGCATACTTCTCTATTTGCGAACTCATGTTAATCTTCTTTGCATATACTGACGTACTGTTTAAAACATGGAATGACACCGCTTTCAGCCAAGAGAGAGAATTTGTAATGAAATTTTGTATATATACATTAAAATGACCGCCTTGACATGCCTCGTATTATTCTTGCGTTGTTCTCGATGTCTGTTCTGAATCGTGTAGGAAAATCCTTTTCAGAAAATTCTATAATATAATATACAGTTATCAATATCGTAAATTTCAATAAATTTAGAGTAGCTCCAAGAGTAGGAGACGAGAAATGGATAAATTACTGTTGGGCGCAACTGTTACTACACTATCTCTTTAGAAATATCAAACACGATCTGGGAAGAAATGACGAAGAAATTGAACGAAAATGGATTTCTGTTCGACACATCTATGAATTGGAAGAGGAGACATTCGATGAAGAGTTTGAACTTGCTTACGAGGAAGAGAGGCAGTATACAGATATTATTCCGAAAAGACAGGATAGTATTGAATATGATTTTGAAATACTAAATCGACATCTACTTACATTAGCTCATTTTCAACAAAGTGAACTCAAAATGCTTAAATTAAGAGATCGAGATAGACAAAACGAATGGTCAATCAGCTATCCTGAAGAGAATGTTGCAAAACCTGAGGAGAATGTTGCAAAGATTGCTACATCTTTTGTTCATGGTCATAGATCATATGGGATGATAACATATTCAAGAAATAACAACAATCAGATAGACATCTTCTCTAGAAGTTCAACAGAAGAAATGCTACAAAATTATCATTGATCATCTATATATGCAACAATTCGAAATGGATGAAATTTCTCCTGTATTGATGATTATTCAAAGTACAGCAAGCATAGGAAAATTGTATCTCATTGATACGATTCGTAAAAAATTTAGTCAAACTTGCTCATCGGGAAAAAATAACTTATTGGTGCTCGTCCCTACTGGTGTTATAGCTATAGCGTATAATATTAATGCAACTACAATACATTCTATGTTGAAGATTGGAATCGGAGATTACAAACCATTGGCTGCATCAACTTTATAGATATATATTATTCCTAATAATATATATCTAATAAATAAAGTCATAAACTACTTGTAAATTAATAAAATTCTCTCGGCCAATTTATAGATATATATTATAAATATATAACTAAGCTAGTTAATCCCATTTTGGATGAATAATACCTTAATACATCTTCCAACTCTCCAATATTTACATTGTCCCTTGGTAAAACCAACCACCCATTTGACCTTTCGCATATTGGACTGTAAACCGAGCATCTACCTACATTGTTTGACTTACATTTCTCCAAATATCATGTATCATATAAATGTTATAATATATAATCCTGTTTAAAATGCATTTTTTTTTTTTTAATCTACATTAGTGTGTTCAATACCCCTGTATTCCGTTATTCGTAAAAGCTTCATGACTCAGTTGAATATGGACTTGCTTCGTGCAATGAAGTACATTGAAGGCTGCAATCCATCATCAAGTAACTTACAATCTTAAAAACCAAAAGAAACAGAAAAGGGAATTTTAAAAAAAAGCACTCTGCAAATCTCATAATGGAACTGCAGCACAATAATAGCTTATTTAACCAAGAATTTCATCGGCTCTTGCCATGCTTGAAAGAAGGGAAAAGAATATCATGTACAGACTGGATCAGTAAAGCTAATGTTACACAAAATGTTGAGTGATTCTTCATGGCCATTTTGTGAATTCTAGAACTTTAAGGACAATGTCAATCCCTGTTGGAATCTGCCAAATAAACAGAAGCACATTGATGGCATTAAGACTTATATGAAGGCTTCTTGCAACGTCATTTCCTTTCTGCATTTCAGGAACAAGAGCAGCAGCCAATGCCCACAGAACGGTTATTCCTACAAAACCCAAAATTTAAGTAAGCTTTTACAAAAAAACCATCTTAATTAAGTGAAACAATTTGTTTTTCTGGTTTTAAACAAGATCAAAATGGATAAAAAGGGGGTTCTCATTTTTCAGAGAAATTTTGCAGCAAATTATCAATATAATCTGATATGATGAGAGCAACAGAGTTTGATGCAATTAACTTAACTACGCTTTTCCATTTTTCTTGAAATGAAAAAGTCAAAAGAGACCTTTAGAGTTCATGGAAAACTGAAAATTTTCAAGGGAAAAAAAAAAACTAAAAATTTTCCATTACCTGCTCCCGCAAATAGGTGAGGCCCCGGAAAGAGCTGTCCTGTTCTGAAATAAGTGTTGATACACCCTCCAATGGCTTCGAATACCCCAAAAGCCAACAGAATGGAACCAGAGTTATAATGCCGATCTCTGTACGATCCCTTGAGCAAGCGTTTCCTCTCCTGCACAGGAAAACACATAAAAAACAAAGTTTTCCCGTGCAGATGAGAATTTACAAAAAATAGGAGACAAAAATCTGGCATGCTATCTTATGGTGTTGAATGTCAACCAGTGTGTATATGATGCTGAATGCGAATCATAATTCAGTGTGACACTGTGAAATAACAAATATATGAGGGTTAGATGAATGTTGAATGTTCCCAGAAAAATAAATTGCACAATACAGCCATTCGGAATAGCTTCTGTTTGACATTAATTACGGAAATAGCATCTTAGATAATTTGAGCGTATAAAGAAAAAAAAAAGCTACAACAGCACTGCTGGAAGGAGGGAAGGCCAAAAGAAACAAAAAAAAAAGACAAACCCCATTGAGATGATACTAACAAATTGCAAATAAACGAAAATTTGCATCTCTTCATAGATGATGATTGTGAGGAGACAAAAATGCTACTACCAACTGTAACCCAAAAACAACAAAATTATTAAACCACTAAAAAAGTGACAATTTGTGCATTCTGAAACAAACAGAGTAAGCCCTAATACACCTCTGTAAGCTGTTCAATTTTGGCTTCTTCTGGTGAAGGTGGAGGAGGCTGATCTCCTTGTGCTGCTGCTGTAGCAGCAGCCAGTGTCTTCTTCTTCAATTCGTTGATTTCATATTGAATTGTCCGAACCCTGCGCCATTGCCATCCCAGGTATCCAGTCCAGAGCGTGAAAACAAAAAAGCTACCCATCACAATTGGGTGGATTAAAGATGCAGAGCGCCCTTCCAGAAGCCCGTACTCCCCATCAACTGCAAAAGCTTTCTGCAACCAAATATGAGATCTTGAATTCCTCAAAAATATGTTGTGCTAACCCAAAACATGAAATGGGCATCAAAAGAAAAATAAGAAATCTCAGTTCTGCCTTCTGACCTCTGAACCAGAAACAAATGGAGAAGCACAAAAGGCCATAAACCCAACCAACAGATTCCTGCCCACTTTTTGTTGCAAAATCTGAGTTGGGTTTCCTGATGCATCATCAAATCCATTCGGAAAATCTTCCAAAGGTTTGATAATGTGGGTGCTCTGAACCAGGCCGAAATGGCTACTTTTTCTAGGCTTTGAGCAGCAGATCTTGCTTGAAGTTTTTTGGGCACTATTTTTTGAACTTCTGGAACTGCATTGGGCTGAGAAACAGGGCAGAGGATTCAAGGGAGAAGAAGAAACACAGAATGTTTTGATCCGTTGTGGCAAGAATACCACATTTGTGGGTATAAGCAGTGCCATGTTGCAGGCAAGAACGTGGCCAGCAAACACAGACACGTACTGTTGGCAATGCCTATCCAGCCATAGATGGATGATCCTGCTTTCAACGCAAAGCAAGATTGCCCTCCAGTCTTATCTTGTATGTTCTGGAGCATCCAATCTTTCGGCTTGCTTGATCTATGCAAGGGATATATTCGTTCCCTCAACCTTCATTGCCACCCCCAATGGTAAAAGTATAGTCAAAGTAATCAAGGAATAAATTAAACAAAAAGTGCAATAGAGCAACTGAGAAACTAATATTTTATCATATTCATGGATGCATTTTATATGCCTTAGGATAAAGGAACATAGTCATTTTGGAGTAATGGTAAAATGCTTCCTTATCAAGCAAGTTGGAAAACTAACAAACACAATATCATCATTCTAAATAATGATTCTTAAAAATGCACATCTTATAGGTTAATAAAAATATTATTTTGTTGAAGTTGTTTCGTTACATCACAAAGAGAATTGATTTCTCCTTACATACAAGGAAATAGAGATTCAAAATACCAAACGAAATGAGTTGTGTCAACACACTTCACAATATAGCAGTCCTTGTGAAAATAGTCCATGAGCATATGATTAAGTCCACTACAATAGCAAATGAGAGTCTTCAATGTTGGAGTTGTTTGTAGCATGTGGGTGAGAAAGAAGCTGTTCATGCTATATAGTTCTAGGTTTCTAGTCTAAGCTTGCTACAAGTAAGTTGAAGCAAGAAGATAGGGATCCCACCAGGTTGACTAATGGGATTTATCATACAAAATGTAGTATGATCCAGTCATAAGCTTTGAAGACGATGTTGAGTGGATTGCCAAGAACACTCGTGTATATCATTATGCTCAATAAAGATAAAAGAGATTATAATATATACGATACCAATGAAGACTCATGTTATCATGGTAAAAGATAAATAAAATATTTATTATTTTATGTTTTATAATTTTTATGGATTTTATAATTATAAAGAACAAAATAAACATAAACATGCATGCATCACAATTCTTCTTAGGGATAAGCACAATGCTCATGTTGCAATCCCTCCTAGGAACACGTGCAACACCACACACGAATGGAATAAAATGATGGCCCAACACCATGTTGTATAGTTAGGACCTTCTTGGATAAAGAACAAATTATCGCAACCTAATTAAATGGAAATGAAATAAATATTTTTGGTGTTTTGATATTTAAGGCATCAACAATGAAATAAGGGAAAATCATGAGCACAAACACTAGACTTTGTATCAACCAAATAGTTCTAGGCTACCTAAGCAAGGTAGCACTCTGATAGAGTCTAGCTACACTTGTAAAAGCAACAACTTAGAAAGACACATACAAACAAGGAAAGGAATCAACTTATCCAAGGGAGGAAGAGCTCTTCACATACATTGGATGCCACAAGCTTCAAAAAATGTCTAAGTAAGCTACTGATATGATCAAGAACTTATCCTGCGTGTTTTAGTTTTCATGTGGGAACAAAGGAGGCTCATCAATGCCTAGGCATTTACAAAGGTCTATCAATGCAATCTAAGCTTATCCTAATTGTATCGTAGGTAGAAGGCAAACCAAGCCTAGTAGGAGGTACATTAGTATCCCTGTGTTAAGGCAGGAGATGTTTTGACACAAGAGAGTCAGTACATTCCCCAAATCACACTTTGCATCATCAATCCTAGATGAAAGCTAAAACTTGAGGGAGCATGCTGGAAGGATCATAGAACATCTAAACAAAGCTAGAATCATCCTAAGGAGCTCGGCATATGTACACAACCTCAAAGTGTGACACAAGGGATAAGGATGCATCTTGAGAGACCAAGAACCTCAACTAAACATGTTAGACTACAAACATGGGGCACATGAATTACTTTCCAAATCCAAGAATTATAATTGATATACAAATTACCACCAAATGCTTCATCATTCCCCAATGACTAGATAAAGCTAGTCCCATAACTTTAACACTAAAGATATAAGGACTGGGACTAGACACATGATAAGGTTAATGCAAAAGAATTACAAATATACAAATAGTTTGACACAAGACACGTTATAAAATTGTGATATTGAGAAGAGATACTAGGGAATGATGGTCGACAAGAAGAGTTCCTTGGCATGTCTATAAAATTGAAGATATCTCAAGATTAATGGAATGATCTTTGATATGTCTTTTGGCTTGTATTTAGTTGTTGATTATTGTGCATGCCCCTTGTAATTCAAGAACACAATCCTTCCATCTCTAAATCTTCCTCTAAAAGAGGCTCTTAAGTTCTGGATTAGGCAAGTGTTCTTCAAGTGGAATTGAATGGTATTTTCTTTATGCTAGCCAGGTGCTAAGGCTTGAGACTCTTTGACTAGTTCCTACATGAGCCTCAAAGATGCATTTGCCTAAATATGTTAGACTTCAACAATGTTGAAAATCATGCAAAATATTTAGGTATTAAACCATTATTGAAAAAATCATGCATGAGAATAATGGTAAGCATAATTTCCAAATAAAACATTAGGAACAAAATCACAGTCTAATGCTAAACACATACATAGGTATGATGAATAACATAGAATAAAAAAATGCATACCCAACTATGAGTTTCCCTCATGACTAATTTACGAGATACCAATCCTGAACAACACTAACTAAATGCACACACCAAAGAACATGAGCATAATAATTAAAGACATGAGTGTACGAAGTAGCAACCCAAAAGGTTCTAAAACATGTGGCACCATCAACCAAATAAAATTAAGGTATGCAAGGACATGACGTATGAATCGGTCATAAATCCAATCTATAATCTAAATGCACAAGTAGAAAATAAAGGTGGAAGAAAATAGTCTTGGTCAAACCATTAGCCTCATTGAGTCACAACCAAACATGTAGAAAACTAATTGAATGCCTTATGTCATGCAACCATCATCATTCTAGGAATTAAGCTCAAGCTCACTCACTCATGATGCCAAGCCATCAAGGATTCACAAGTGGATCCTTCCCATAGCATACACTTACCCTTCTGGTTGTTGCAAACCATGTTGATGGGATGCCTATGGATTCCCAACAACCAGTGGAACATTAACATCAAACACAAGTTTGTCCCCTTGGATAGCCAAATCTCATCCTTCACTTTACTTGATCCACTTCTTGTCACATGCAACAATGGATGAAATGGAAAGAAAAGAGATGAAGAATGAAAGATGAACAAGAGAGAGAAAGTGAGAGTACAACATGATTAGATCCGTAGCCAACCATTCAATTAGCTTATGGGAGCATGTAAGCATGTCCTACATCCCATGAGAGATCCATTGTCATATCCCTTCACCGCTAATCCTTCACATAATGGGAATATATCTAAAAGTTCCCTTTCTAAGTGCAAGGTCACACTTGTTGTTATTCGTGCCATCTATCCTTGATTATTTTGTGGTCTAATCATTGGTGAAATTGAACCAAGGCAATGTATCATAGAACATATAGAAGTCAAGATTCTAGTTTGGTTTTCTTCCATATGCACACATACACATAAGTAAGTTCCTTGAATTTTACCTTACTAGAACCCTCCCATCTATCCCAAAAAAAATTACAATGCCATGACCAAGAAACAATGGGCACAATCATGATTTGAGTCAATGGTTATGATCTTGATCCCTGGGAACAATGGATTTAGGAATTAGATTGAAGTAATATTTGACATTACCAAAGATTACTAAGAGAGAATTCTAGGCCTTCATGGCCATGGGTAGGGACAGATTAGAAGATTGTCTTCGACTATTACATTTTGAAACCAAGTGATCAAGGCAATGGGTTGAACATAAGAAAGGCTCACATGTGTATTGGCTTAAAAACTCAATTTAGTTTTAATTGAGAAATTATAGAATTAGTCTGGAATGGTAAAAATACCAATTTGTGTAATTTGACAACTTTGAAATACATTTCTCCTACTATAACCTCTTCTTATCATCATTATTATGTTATTATTTTTTTTTCTTTCCTTTTGATTTCCTTTCTTATTTTCTTTTCTTTTCTTTTCATTTCATCATCATTTTTTTCATCATTCAATTTCTCATCTTTTCTTTTCTTTTTTCTTGAGAAGAGGGTTTTCAGATGGTGTGTGGGATTCATGGAAATGATTGAAGTACCAAATCACCACATGGAGTCTTCAACTTGCATGAATATGAGAATTCATCCATCACCGCATGGCATGCATAGGTTCATCAAATCATGAACCTCTTCTATCTAGGATGGCCATGCATGATAAGCACATGCACCTTGGTTAAACCACATGGATTAGATCCATCTAGTAGTCACAAGAATCCTCGATGACATGATCTTTCCTTACTAGTAACTAAGCACTCTTTTAGGATTCTAGAGCTCACACCTTAAAACATAGATCCATTACTTGCTTGCAGCTCCAATAGCATTGGCTTTAATAGCTTATAGTATAAGTCCTAGCTCCTCGCTAAATCTAAGCCTAGTTCATCAATGATGGATATAGGAAAAAGTGGGTGCATGAATTCTGTTGCATAGAAACTCCATTGATCAAGGCTTTACTTTGGACCTATTTGATACTCTTGCATCATCATTGCATATGTAACTTACCCATCCACCATTGACTGATTGGAGGAGCATTCATAAAGCACTTTAATAATTTTTCCCACACACAAAAAAATAAACTTAAAGAAAAAAAAGATCATGAATGATTAATCATTAAGATCAAAAATGTGAAAAGTACTAAGTAAACATATGAACTTGATTAAAGCACACAAACAAAATGATAGGAAGGAAAGAAAATTCAACATGGCATGAAGGATTCTCCCCCATGACTAATCCATGTTTATCACCTAATAGACCTCTAAGTGTAAAACACAAGATTGATCATTATATATTCGTAGAGGGAAAAGATATTCTCTATAGCACTTTAAGTATTTCCCATTGACCAAGAAAATTTTGTAAGGCTTATCTAGATGATAGACATATATTGTGCCAACTTTATTAAATCACACAAACAAAATGATAGGAAGAAAATAAAATTCGACATGGCATGAGGGATTCTCCTCCATGACTAATCCATGTTTACCATCTAATAGACCTCTAAGTGTAAAATACAAGATTGATCATTATGTATTTTTAGAGGGGAAAGATATTCTCTTTATCACTTTAGGCATTGTACATTGACCAAGAAAATTTTGTGAGGCTTGTCTACATGTTAGATATGTGCTATGCCATACTAATAACTAGTATGAATGATGTATGATTCTTTTCATTGAAATTAAAATTTACCCAATGGACCAAGTATAACAAATTAAAATAGAGGGCATTATTGTCAAGTTTAAAATCAAACTCGCTTATGCAAACATTGTGGCAAGCCTTGGTATAGGAATGTTCTAACTCATTACACATTAAGGAGATCCTATGATTCTCATCAAGCAGATTGACATTGATAAACATCTCTTTATATGCAAAATCTAAGTTAATATCAAAATCCACAACACTATCCAAGGTTTTCATTTCAAGATTGATGAGCGGCTAGGTACCCCTATGCCCAACCATGTGAATCACAGGTGTTCACATGTGACTCGGTTGAATTCCATAGACTGTAAGCACTTAACATACACCAGACCTTTAACCATCAAAACCCTTTGTTAGAACGGTCGTTGTCTTCCCAAAGTCACTTGTGGTGTTTTAATGGCAATGGTTAAGTGAGATTGAGGCAACTGATTTTTATAGCTTTTTACTTTATCTTTTGGCATCTAATTAAGGTATGGAAAGTAAGGAATGAAATATTATCTAATCTATAATTATCCTTGATGAGTGGCGAGGTACCCCTACACTCAACCATACAAAATGAGCGTCGCACGCGCGATCCGGTTGAACTCCGTGGATGGACTAGTTGTGGCACCTAAACAGTTATCCTTAGGTTGCAGTTCACTATCTTTCCACATGGACTAGTATTGTATATTTGTCATGTATGGTTTAGTCCAGATGAGGTGTATGACGTGTTCCTAATCTATGCTACTCCTGAAGGCAGTGGAAAATAATATTTAACTAAGCTAAGCTAGGAGGAAAAGGGTAAGAAAATCTAATCTAGCCTAAGTGAAATGAGCAACCGATTCCTTGATCAACCGTACACATCTTGGACCTCGTGCACGACTACCACTGGGATTACCAAGTGTAGATCCTAGGTACGCCACTAGGATTACCAAGCGTAGATCCTAGGTATGCCACTGGGATTACCAAGCGCAAATCCCAGATACGCCACTGGGTTACCAAGCGTAGATCCTAGATACGCCACTAGGCTACCAAGTAGTCACACTTAAATGCTCATAATCAAGTCGTACTCGTTCTGCATTCTAGGAGTTTAAGGGTGAGAGAGAGAAAATAGTAAATAGCATTAAAGAAATAAACAAATAAATAAATAACAAAGTGAATGCTGCAATGATGAAGTAATCTTGATCTTTATTGCCGGTCATGTGCATGTCCAAGTACGGCACACTCAAATAAAGACACCGTACAATCACATTCACCATACTATGGGCAGACACGGGAAAAAAATCTAACTCTGGAGGGATCAAACTGCTAGAGCTTCGCTACTTCTAACTAGGATCCCCAAATAAGGGAGAGCTACATCTTATTTATAGATATGGCAACGGACTATGATATCGCGTACGCGATATCGTAGGGAAGACGCGATATTGCGTACGCGATATCGCGGGGGATGCAATATCACGGCCTATGCGAATCGTGTCTCATCATACCCCCACGATTGAATAAAAACTCATCCTTGAGTTACAAGGAGAATAAGCTTCATTGATTACATAGTGGATAGGTATGGGATTATTAACTGGAAAAAGAAATGGACTAATGCTGCAGTGTGGTGAGACACAACACAGAAAAAATGCTATACTACAAAAAATGGAACTCATGTAGTTCGTGGTGGCAGTGGCTCCTCCATGGGTGCATTCCCCTTGTCATGTGCTCCAAGCTTGGAAGGTTGACGATGCTGAAGAATGGCCTGGAGTTTCTCCTCTTCAGTCTGAGGGTCCTGTGCCGTCCATGCTAATGTTCCAATGTTTGATGGAGTCGGCACTTCCCATAGACAGGGTAGTTGCAGAAGCATCTGATTAGCTTTCACATACCATGCCGCGAACACCTATCATTCCTCTTCATAGGCTCTAGCTTTATCTTTGTATTTGTGAAGCTCTGTTAGCCATCGAGCCAAGTCAATTGCAACATCTTTCTATCCTTGGTAGCTTTCTTTTACCACCACAAGTTCAAAATTTGTGACATCTAGTTTCTCAGCCAGCTTCTTGTGCTCTACAAATTCTGCTTCATATTTAATATGGGTGGAAGCTACCTACTGCTCGAACTTTGACCTCAAGCATCCTGCTGTTAACATGGCCAGGTTGGCATATCTAAGGTTTGTCAACTCCATGTATTTGGTCAAGTCTTGAATTTGCAGGTTCTGGTTATTAATTTCCGCTTGGTAGGCAAAGGCGTAAGTGTCCAATATGGCCCTCCAATCAGTGTGTTGGGCACTAATGTTGTTGATTTGAGCCTTGGCCATATGGATCTCCTTCTCTAGGATTTTTTTGTACATCCCCACCTAATCACAGAAATGCTCCTTCAGCTTCTTGTGTCGTTTAGCCTCATTCTGCCATGCGCTTATCTCGATGGCTGATTTTTGGCGAATAGCGCGTACCTCCTCCATTGAGAGGGTTTGATTTTCTCTGGCTAAACGGCTTACATCTCGGTTGACCCGAATGAACTGTTCTCATAATTGATGAAAGTGCTCATCGAAAACATTCTTTTGTTTCTCCACAGAAGTCAACCGAAGGTTATCTGCAACCAACTACTTATTCTTTGCTTCTAAGGCCTTGAGTGCCTTAAGATGTGCATGAGTTTGCGCTTATGCTGCGGAGGCATCCCAAGTGGCCGTCTCCTTTTCTTCTACCACCTTCTTATTTTCTGCAATGAGCTTTGTTAATTACTCAGTTCTGAAATTTTTCAGCTGGTTTGCGGAAACAAATTGCAAAGGATCCTACTATGCTACTTGTAAGGCTACGAGCTGCTCTTGTAGTTTCTGCACTTTAGCTTCAGCATGCTCTACCCTTACTTCGAATATAACCAACTTCCCCTTCGTGGAAATGAGGTTTGATTGAATTACTGTTACATCCTGGGGGATGTCAAATAGAGACGTCAAAACTTGTCTTGTTTGAAGCAATCTTTCCAGTGCATCCTCATGTTCCGCAGGAGTCATTGAGGTTCCGGCAAGAGTTTGAGCATCCCGTGCTCCTAAAAGATCTACCGGTGGCATAACAGGTACGTTAAAGGATTCTTTGATATGGTCAACGACCACTTCAACAACTTCCACAGCATCCTGGTGTTGCATGACCATCACAACGGCCCCTTGACTAGTCTCTAATTGCACTTGAAAAGATGCCATGTTTCCAAAGATCTGTTGTGACCATCTACTTTTCCCTCCTCCTGTTTGAATTGATAATTCACCCCTTGTGCAATCTAATGAAATAGTAGGCTGGTCAGCATCATCGATGACGTGGAAGAGGTTTGTGTCATCACGACTTCCCCAACTAACCGTCTCGGAGATGGTCCTAAGATGGCTCATCGATGGTCTGTAGTCTTGTAGCGGCGGCGGTTCATCTTGGCCGGTGCTGGGTCCTGCTTCTTGTTGTTGGCTGGGACCTGTAGCTGGAGGTTGACTAGGTCCTGCAAGTTGAGTCGCAGGTGATCTAGTCATCTGTTCTTCTTCTTCATTTGGTCCCAGCTCTTCGCCAGTGCTCTTTCTTGGAGCTGGAACCTTTAATAACTCAGCATAAGAAGCATTCTAGGCCTTTCAAAGGACGTCATTTGTGTATTCGCGAATACCAGCCCATCGGCATAGTTTTCTGATAAGGCAGGGAAAAGGCAGTGCCATCTTCCTTGACTTCCGTTCTTCAAATCTCCTTAGGATCTCCGTCAAATATAGATGGGGAAGGTTAGTGTTAACCTTTCCCATCAACACTGCACATCCCCTTACCGCATACGTAGATATTCTTTTCAAACCTTTTGTGGGGAAGAGGTGATAGGTTCCGATTTTGAAATAAACCCGCTCTTCCGTCGTCAGCTCACCAAAAGCTTTATCTCTGCCATAAGTCTTCTCTAACCAATCCTTTCACACATCAGGGTCCGATTGGGTAGATAACCGAGCAACATGGGGGCCTGAATTCGGAAGGTTTAACACTTCCAAAATCACCTGCGCAGAAAATTCTACTGTCACACCACAAATGTTGACTATGGTGCCTTGCTCCTTATTGTGCTAGAACAGGTATGTTTCACCTAAGTACCAGGCATCGCACTCAAAGAGGATAGGCCATAAGGGAGACCCTTTAAGGTGATCCCTAACAGCCTCAAGAGCAAACTTTACAAAAGATTTGAAGTTAAGCTCCACAATCACTGCAACAACTATGGACTTCCTATGGATAGCTTGAACACATTCCAAGGGCAACGTGAGTTGTTGTCCCGGTTTAGGCACAGCAGCAGCTCCTCTTTCTGCCTACCCAAATCGTCTTGTAGGAGGTTCTTATTGATGGATGCTGAATGATTGCACCTCCTGTTCTGCATGTTGTCTGGCAGGGACCCATCTTCCACCTCTTTGAGGTTGTTTTGCTTCACCTTGAATAGGACCCTCTCGCTGCGCACGTTTCGGGGCCATCTGCAATCACACGGCCAAACGTTAGTAAGGTTGTTTTCAAAGTCAAGTTATACCTTACTACATGCCTTTACTTAAAGATCTTATGTTATTTTGTGATCATGCCCAAAAATTATAATAATGGGTCCTATGACTTAGGTGGGTTTCATTTTAATCTATCGGTGTACCAAGGTCCTATGATTTTTGGCACAATTTTTCTAAGTGTTATTATTAATTACCCTAATTGATGTCCTTTGGGCAATGACAAATTTCACAAAATTTAGGCACTTTTTAGCAAGTGTCTCTCCCCCATGACTAAACTGAACACTCTGGGTTCAAGCAGGTTCAAACGGAATTAAAATCGGAGCACTAGTGAACGAGATATGAGTGAAAAAGCGAGGGTCACGCAATCGCAAGTCGTAGAGAAAAATTTCAAAAATTCCCACCCACGTAAATGGAAAAATGATACTAAGTGTTGCGGTGGGGGTTCCTATTTATAAGTAAATAGGATGCGATATCGCATACAGTACATCGCGTACGCAATATCATGTGGGACGNAGTACATCGCATATGCGATATCTCGTCCCCACTGATGTGGGACACATGAAAAAAATCGAATTTTTAAGGATTTTCTTGAAATTAATGGTGTAAAATGAGGACATGGGCAAGGATGAAGATATCCTAGGGTAATTTTATTAATTCGAGAGGCACGCTTAATGATAATGATGTGAATTTGAGCAATTAAAAATTTGGCGGTTATGAAGAAAAGGGAATGTAATGGTACATTGGAACGTTAAAATTTTGAGGGATAATAAAAGGGAAAGAAAATTATAAAAAATTAAGCTGAGGGTAAGAAATTGTGTGTTTGAGCTAGAGAATTAGTGAAGATTACGAAAAATTACACAAGTGGATCCTCCCCAAAGCAGGTTTCAACCTATTATGCCCTTGTGTAACCACACTTAAAGTGTCCGTGGGCACTAGAAGGGTTAATATGTAATCCGCACTAACACTACAAAACACACGCATGAAAGTATCACCGGAATGAGATGAAAATTCTATGCTACATGGGACATGAGCTACAATTACACGAACAGTGAGATGAGGTGAAGTATAGAAAGGGTTGTAGAGATTGGGACATGAGGTAACTGACCTAGGGTATAATGAATCCTACGTGTAAAGCATGATTAAGGTGTCATTAACCCATCTTTCCAAGATCAGGACCAAGTCCATCCTTCTAATTAGTGACATGGCATTGTGTCATCTCATGGTGAACAACTATAAAAGTACCATAACAACAAGGCGTACGATCACTTGGCGTTTAGTACCAAGGAGGAGTGATTTTTGTTTTATGGCACTTCCTTTTTCTTTTCTTTTCTTGTTTCGAATTTTACTGAATCCATAGAAATCGCCAACCTTCAGGCATGGGTGCATGTCTTTCCAATGGGACCCCCTAGAACAGCGTTTGATTTTTGAGTGCTCTTTTGATTTCTCTTACTCCCATTTTTCATTAGATCTACAAGGATCTTAGTACAACCATATTGCATGATAACTCCCACAGATGTCACCAAAGAGAATCCGCAAGTCCCCTTGATGTCACACCCTAATCATTCCCTCTTGGTCAATCCTTCTTCATTCTCGGTACAATGAACACAAAAATTAATTTTAAGTTTTAGAAATTTCAAGAATATCATTGTACCCATGAACAGAATCTCTTATTTATAGAGTGGATGAGTGGGTGTAATGGGCTCACTGTTCTCAATAATTGACTACTCATGACTTAATAACATAAAACACACCTCAACCAACGATCCACATGAGTTTTTTATTTGTAGACGAGATTACTTACAAAAACGGAAAAAGATAAATACACAAACACACAAAAAGATAAAACAAAAAGCTGAAAAATGAAAAACTAAAAAATAAAAAGTTCTAAAATCAAAGAAAATAAAAAATATTTATTAATCCTGCTTGTTATTGAAATGGGGGATATCCCCATAACTAAACAGTTGAGTATGACAAGGATTAATAAATGGGAAATAAGGATCCTTGCATGTTGGAAATATTGAAACTGGTTCATACTTATCACCTTGGATTTCACACACTTCATAATAAGCACAATGGGGCACTTCATACGATGTAGTTCCTGGATAACAAGTTGACCCACTATGATGTTGGTGACCATTAGATGGTATGCAAGGATTGGACTGATGCCTCCCATGGTTGTGTTCATTGGGCCGTATAGTTTTTGGAGTGTAAGTTGGTGGCCTAGATGAAGTTACATGAGGCGTTGGGTTCAAAGGTAAGGGTGCACCACATTGTTGGACTTGTGTTGAGTTGGAAGGTGCAATGGCCTCGGAATTGTGTTGTCCCTTCCTACGGCCGTGTTTAAAGAAAGGATGCCTTTGATGTTTAGGAGGCTTTTCACTGCTGTTAGTAGTAGCACAAGTGTTATTCATGGGTTGTTGCTGTGGCACAAACACCTTAGGAATAGTTGGTGGCATTGTGGAAGGAGGGAAAGGATGAGAATGCTGAAAGTTAGGAGGAATATAAGGTGCATAAGGTGGTGGTTGTGTTGAAGGTATGGGCTTATAGTATTGTGGAGAATGGTATTGTGGTGAGATAGAGTATGTTGGCCCAGTTGAAGAAATAGGATGTTGAACATGATAAGCATTTGGATTCAGAAAATATGAAGGGTGCCTCCAGTCTAAGGGTGGATTCCCCCATGACTGGGATTGTTGTCATTGTGATCGAACACAGTATCTTTGTATGAACTCTGGGTGTAACGTGTCTCCCCAATGCTCATGTAGATGTAACAAGATTGGGCATTGGCCCTTGGGGTGATCGTACAGGCATATGTTGCATTCGTACGTAGGGTTGGCAGTTGAGCACTTATTCCCTTTATTCTTCCTTTTCGAATGTCTATTGTTTTGTCCTGCTTCTTGGGTGGTCAAAACTCTATCTCCAATGATGTTGATATATTCTCCACACTTTTGATTCATCCATTCCAACATCTTATTGAGCTTTGCCTCAGCTTCTTCTAACGATTGTTGTATTGGCAAAGATGATGTTTCCACCTTGAGAATTGTTGATTTCTCCTTGTTATGATCAGGGACCTTTGTTAAGTTGAAACTTTGGTCCCGTTGATGTTTTTCAACACTCTCCCATGTAGCTAATTCTCCTTCTTCTTTTGCTACCCTTTGAATAAGCTCTTGAATTTGATGGGTTCGTAGGTTGTAAAGTTGACCTCGGACATACGTTCCTAACGTCTCTCTTGTTTCATTACGTAGCCCATCAATGATATGGTACATTAGCATTTCCTCAAAAAACCCATGGCTTGGACAGTTTTTTAATAGTGAATAATATCTTTCTAAGGCCATGTCCAAGGGTTCATGTTTTTCTTGTTTCCATCCTTGGATTTGTTTCCTCAAGGCTGACACTCTTGTGTAGGTTTGATATTTTTCGTTCAACACCTCTACCATTGTTGACCAGTGTCATATCGAGTTTGGTTTTAATGATCTATACCATACTTTAGCTTGGTCAATGAGTGTCATAGGAAAGAGCTTAAGTTTTTGCCAACTGTTATCAATGTTATTCCATGTGTAGGCATCGTAGAAGGCTAGTAAATGTTGATGCGGATCTAAGTCATAGCCTCCTAAAAATTTAGGAAAGTTGTTTAAATCGAGCCTGGGTAGATGGCTCTCTTTACAATGCCTGCATGAGATTCGAAAAGCCTCTTGTATTTGCGTTAAGCTTGTAGTGGACAGTGGGGGTTCATCGTCATCGAGTAAGTTATGTCTTCGTGTGTTGCGATGACGTTGTTTTTGTTCATGTTTATAAGAAACTCCCACTTCAGGTTGTATGCTCTAATCTTCATCGTCATATAGCTCATTGGTTCTCCAATGAACTTCCTCACTAAGTGTGGCATTATTATCATATTGTAGGAGAGGCATTATTGTGTGTGAATTTATGTGACTTTTTTATAATTACTTCTTTTTAAGAGATATATCGTTAAGTTCTTTACAGCGACCTTGTATGATATAACTAATCTAGATAACTAGCACCGTCCCTGGCAACAGTGCTAATGATGAGAGGCGAGGTACCCCTACACTCATCCATACGAAACGAGCGTTGCATGTGCGATCTGGTCGAACTCCGCGGACGGACTAGTTGTGGCACCTAGACAGTTATCCTTAGGTCGCACTTCGTTGTCTTCCCACCTGGACTAGTATTGTATATTTGTCATGTATGGTTTAGTCCAGATGAGGTGTATGATGTGTTCCTAATCTATGCTACTCCTGAAGGCAATGAAAAATAATATTTAACTAAGCTAAGCTAGGAGGAAAAGGGTAAGAAAATCTAATATAGCCTAAGTGTGATGAGCAACCGATTCCTTGATCAACCGTACACATCTTGGACCTCGTGCATGACTACCACTGGGATTACCAAGCGTAGATCCTAGGTATGCCACTGGGATTACCAAGCGTAGATCCTAGATATGCCACTGGGTTACCAAGCGTAGATCCTAGATACACCACTGGGCTACCAAGTAGTCACACTTAAATGCTCGTAATCAAGTCGTACTTGTTCCACGTTCTAGGAGTTTAAGGGTGAGAGAGAGAAAATAGTAAATAACATTAAAGAAATAAAAAAATAAATAAATAAAATAGTGAATGCTGCAATGATGAAGTAATCTCGATCTTTATTGTCGATCATGTGTGTGTCCAAGTACGGCACACTCGAATAAAGACATCGTACAATCACATTCACCACACTGCGGGTAGACACGGGAAAAAAATCTAACTTTGGAGGGATCAAACTACCAGAGCTTCGCTACTTCTAACTAGGATCCCCAAACAAGGGAGAGCCATGTCTTATTTATAGATATGGCAGTGGACTGTGATATCGTGTACACGATATCGTAGGGAAGACGCGATATCGCGTACGCGATATCGTGGCCTATGCGAATCGCGTCTCATCAATCCTAATCTATAACTTAACTATTCCTAGCATAAGTATCTAATCCCATCTTCCATGCACATCCTAAGCATCCCCTAGCCACTACTAGGTTACCAGACGTTAAGCATCACTAGGTTACCAAGCATTGGGTTTATGTTCAAGATGGTTGTACTTATGATTCCTACGAACTATTAAATGAGCGATAACGATTAAAATAGTAACAAGAGAAATTTAAGAACTATTAAAGCATAGAAATAGTAAACTATTAAATGCATTAAATAACTAAGTCCAATTACTACAAGGAATTATTGAAAAGCTCATCTTTATTGCCATTCACGCCAATGGGCTCAGGTACATCAGCGCTCGAATAAAGAGTTGGACACCTTTCTTACACCTACTGCAGGCACTTGGAAAATATTCTATCTCTTGCGAGAACAAACTTCAAGAGCTTCACTAAAAATGACAAAAAGCTACCTAAGAGAGGCAGGAGCCCTCTTATTTATAGGCCAAAATAGGTGTTGCATAAACGGGGCCACGTCGACGCATGGAAGGATGCATTGATGGGGCCGTGTCGATGCAACCACGTATATGGGGTCCCATATACGTGGCCTAGTAGATGCAGTGACCATTAAACACTTCATCATACCCCCACGACTGAGTAAAAACTCGTCCTCAAGTTCCTCTTACAATTTGGAAGGTATGGACTTTTATGAACAACACACATGATTTGACACACACACACACATACACACATGATGCACCAAGTGCCCGAATATACAGAAAAGGACAAATTACAAAAATGGTGGCATTCAGAGAAAAAATTGAACACCTTGCTAGTCCTAGATTCCCTGCTATGTAGAAAGATGCAAAAATTGCCGAAGAAGGTCACACCGTCCCTAGGGACGGTGGTTCCGATGGACCTTCACTAGCCTCTGGCCCATGCGGCGGCGATGGTGGCACAAATGATGGTTGTCCTGCAGCTACTGCAACTTCTGGAGGTAACCGAAAAGCCTCCAAGAGGGCCCTCATCTTCTCTTCTTTGCTTCTGGGATCATTCACAGTCTAGGCAGCTTCGCCAATGTGTGCTAGATCTGGAACCTCCCAAGGGCATGGTAGCATAGGGAAGAGTTCTTTCAAGTTGACGAACCAAGCTGTGAACTATTTCTGTTCGATGTCGAATGCTTGAATTGATGTCTGCAGCTACTGGTAGTCATTCACCCGATGGGCCAATTTCTTCACGACCACATGTTGTCCTTAAAAACTTGTGCAGAGAACCTCGAGTTCCGCATTTTCTATTTTCAATTTCTACTTTGCCACTTTGTGTGCTTGGAACTCACCCTTGTATAAAGAATACGAGGCGGCCACTTGCTTCTCCAATTCGAACCACGGTCTCCTGGCTATTAGCATGGCTAGGTTTGCATAGCGAAGGTTGGCGAGCTTCATATATTTTATCATTTCTTCAATCTGTAGCTCCTTGAGGTGGATTTCAACTTAATTGTAGGCATTCAACCCGTTAAAGATAGTTTGTCATACCTCACCTCCTTCTTGGAGCTACTAGAGCTCTTGGTTCAGCTTGGCCCTTGCGACTTGAATCTGCTTCTCATTTAGTTCCTTTTCCAGTCCCACTTGGTCCCTATAATGATTCTTGACTTTTTCAAATTTCAAGGCCTTATTCTTCCAAGCAGCGACTTCGATGGTAGATTTCTTTCACAAGGTTCGAACCTCCTCCATGGACAAATTTTAATTCTCAGTGACCAACCTTCTCACATCAACACTCACCCTGGCTAGCTCTTCCTACTATTGGTGAATAAAACTTTTCATGTGCTCATTTTTAGCACCAACATTACGCAGGCGATGGACCTCCACGGTCAACCTGACATTTTCCTGGTGAACCTCTGCCAAGTCCTTATCTAAATGATATATCTAATCATCTATCAAGGCCTTATCAAAGATCACCAATTCTCTCTCATCCTCAACTAGTTGAAGTTTAACCTGAAGCTGTTGAAAAGCTTCATCTCTAGTGAGCTCATGGTTGAGGAGAGCTAGATCGGCAAGTTGGGTTCTTAACTGGGTGACTTCCGTTTCCAAGCGTTGACAAGTGGCTTGAGCAACTTCAAGTTTCCCTTCCAAGATGAGGCTCTTACCCCTTGCTGAAAGCAGCTTCGACTGGGTTGCAGTGATGTTATTCAGAAGGTCAAAGACATCTGGAAGCGATTGCCTAGTTCCCACCAGTCGGTCCAACAACTCTTCATGTTGTGCTACATCCATCCTACTATGTGAAGTTCCGACAAATGCCTATACATCTTGAAGCCCATGTACATCTGGTACAGGCATCGCCGGTGCGTTGAGAGCCGTAGCAATCGTATCAGCAACCACTTTGACCGTAATCTCCTATCCTTGGTGCTACATCACTAGGACTGTCACCCCCTCACCATCTTCCAAGCATACCGAGAACGTAGCGGCATCCCCTGAAAGTTTAGGAAATAGCTGCTGAGTTGACATTGTTACTTTTTGGACACTAGGATCTATTCTTGCTAGCACTTGCATTTGGGCGATGAAGAACATTGACCCTACTCTTTCAAGCAAACTGACTGATTGAGCCACTTGCTCCAGGTGGCTCATTGCAAGGTGATAGACCGAAGGGTCTTCTCCTCCACCAGTCCTGCCAAATTGCTCTTGTTGGCTCAAGAACGATTGTCAAATTTCGCTGATGTGTTCAGAAATAGTTTGTGAACTCGACCTTGTTGTTTGCGTAGGTGGTGGAGGTGGTTGATACTCTTCCTTTGTCTACGTAGTGGCAAGAGTCCTATCTTTCATCATTTCATGCCATGAGGCAATCAGGACGTGTCGAAGTGTATCATTAGTGTAGCATGCTATCCCTGCCCGTTTGCAAAATTTTCTAATTAGGTAGGAGAAGGGGAGAGCTCACCTTCCATGTTCACTTTCAGAAAACCTCTTTTCAATTTCCAAGAATATCAACTGTGGAAGACTCATTGGAAATTTTCCACTCAAGGCGACATAGGCACAAGTGGAGAAGGCCATGATTTTACTGGGTCTCACCATTGGATTCAGATGGTAAGACATGATTTTTGAATACACCCTCTCCACTGTGGTTAGAGAGCCAAACTCCTTGCGGTCTAGCCCATAGCACCGTCTGATCTACTCCCCTTTTACCTCAAGGTCTGCTTGTTTTGGAATCTCTACCACATCTACTCTAGTCTCTGGCAATCCTAGAGCTTGTGCTATTACTTCTAAAGAGTAAGAGACATAGAAGTCTTTGATCCTTACTCTAGACCTCGATTGCCGATTCTTCTAGAAGAGATAGATCTCTCCTAGGTACCATTCACCACTGGTTGTGATGATTGGCCACATTGGAGAGTTTTGCAGTTGAAGCCTCACGTCTTCTAATGCATTCTCAAGAAATGGTACAAATTTTAGCTCTTGTAGGACCATTTTTTCCACTTCTCGTAGCTTGATAGCATCCAGGCATGCTTGGGTCAGGGTGACCTCAATCCATAGTGCTATCCCCAGAGTTTCATCCCCTTGCGATTGCTTGCTAGGAATCTCCTCTTCGGGAATCTGATGGACAGATTCCACATCAAGTCCTTCACGGAGGGGGCCAGTTGCATGAGAGCCATCTGCGTGCTCTAGTTGTTGCATGCCTTGTCCCCTTCTTGTTCGTGGATTCTTGTCCCTCGATCATGATGGTCCTTCGCCCCTTGGATGCCTTTCTTTGGGTGCCATCTGCAATCAAACATAACCACCTATTAGATTGTGCATAAGTAGCTCAAAATGGTCCTTATGCACCTTCTCAGCTTGACTAAGTTATGTTGTTAGCATGGGCAATCCATTAAGTCCCCCGGAGTGTTAATTCATGGGTTAGAGCCAAAAACAATAAGGGGTGAGTTGAAGTTTAAACGGTTGTTTTCGTTTCTTCCCTTAGAGGTGCAAAGTCTTAATTAACTATTGATTAATTAATTAATTAATTACACATAGGCTTCACGCCCCCCCCCCCAACTAAGAGCATACCTCCGATTGCTTAAAAGGGCAAGGATTAGTTAATGCGGACGCACGATGGAATGTAGGTGCTTGGGAAGAAGGTGGGCAAAAAAATGATAAAATCTCCCCCCAATTTGTTTGCAAAATGATGAAATTTCAAAGCATAGTAGGCATATATATAGGAAGTTAGGGCTACTTTGACAAGGCCACATATACATGGCTGCATATACGTAGGGGGCTACGTATACGGGTCCCCGTATACGTAGCGAGCCGCACCTGTTAACCAGCCCAAAAAAATACCTGAAAAGATGAATTTAAAATGCCAAGATGGAGCAGTTGAATAGCATGAGAGGCCTAGAACATAGTTGAGGACAAGATGAAGGAGGGTTGAGCTAGACAAAGAGTCAAAAGTAGGAAAACGTGGTGAGAAAGAACTCTGCGAGAAAGAAATCGAGCGATAGGTAACATGGAAACAAGCCGCCAACAACCAAGAGGATGGAAAACTAACAAACGGTACTAAGAATACGCAAGTAGGTCCTCCCCAGAGTAGACGGTAGCCTTCGTAGCCCTTACATATCCCCAACACCATGGTCCATGGGCCCCAGGGCTAAGGAATGGTGATCGTAAGTTAATACACCCATCCAGGAGAACCTGTCGCGGCATGAGAAGTTCAAAGGAATTATGACGAATGATCAAAACATAAGATCGATAGTGAGGTAAGTCAGGAAGAGAAATGGATGGAGAGAGAGGAGTGAGAGTGGAATTCCAATTATCAGTCACATGAAACCCCATGTAAAGTTGTGGTTAAGTGACCCGATAGGACCTTGCCAAAGTTCAGACCCAAAACCATCCACCTCCAGTGACATCGTAGCAACATGCGAAGACTCGGCCACCCCCCAAGTGGACAGGAATGCACCCGTAGAGAACCATCACTCCAACAAACATGAGAGAAAGGAAGTGAAACGGGACCAATTTAGAGGGGACAAAGGGAGTCCCATAATTGGTGCTTGTGGCCCATGAGAGGCGGTCTAAGGGATGTGCTTTGAATTCCCACAAGGTTAAGATTTTATTCTTATGTTTTCTTTTATTTTGTGGGAACCACACCATGCAAAGACCCATGCTTGTGTGCATGCATTCGACCAAGGGGTGTGCTTTAGATCCTCATGTTTTTTCTTTTCTTTTCTTTTGTGTTTGATGAGGACCACACCATGCAAGGTTAAACTACCAAGGAGCTTCCTTGTAGAGAAGGACTTGGAGTGGAAAGAAATCCATAAGGGCACTCCTGCTGCCCAAGGGGTAGAAGAGGATAATGAATGTTGCATTCCCCTTGAAGTCACACCCGATTCAAACCATTGGGTCATCCCTGAGTCTAGGAACTACACAAGTCACACATTAATTATAATGTTTTTAAGTGAAGCAGGGTTGCATGTTTCCAAGAGTTGGAAAACCATGGAGTGGATGACATGGACTCACTGCCGATATTATGAGGTGAAAGTAGACTCAAAAACCAAGAACACCCATGCGAGGACAGGAATGAGGTAAAATAAGTGGCTATTTTTAGTGACCCATCGCAACGAAAACCATCGGCGCCAAACCTGATAACAATAAGACGACTTATTAGCATTGGAAATAAAACACACACATACTTATAAATAAACAACAACAAAGAAAATGGAAAAATAATTAAAGAAAGGAAAAATTAACAAAAACTGGCAAACGTATGAACGATGTTGAAAAATAAAAAATTCCAAAAATGGTTGAGGGGTGTAGTGGAATGGATTTAGCATGGAAGACGGTCTCCCCCACGAATGGGCAGAAAGGAGGAGATGCAAAAGATGGAGCGAGTCTGTCCTGGTGATGATGAGGTGGTATCACTGGTCAAGTGGAGTTCACGGAAAGGTTTCAGTTGTTACCAGTTCACCAACTGCGTTCTTGTGGGGTCTTTAGGTTTGTGGATAAGCAAGGCCCCAGATGGGAAGGTTTCGGAGACAATGTAAGGTCCCTCCCACAGTGTTTGAAACTTGGTCAGTTGAGATACATGTGAGGGGTTCTAATACAACACCTTGGCTCTGTGTCTAAATGTGACCTTTCAAATCCTAAGATCATGACGTTTTTTATTGTAGGCCTTGTGGATCTCATTTGAAGATAGGGCCACTAAGCAATTCTCATCTAGCACACTTAGGCTGATAAGTCATTCACATTGTGCTAGCGGTAGGTCAAGGCCTAAGTCACTGGCTGTGGATAGTATCCGAAATTCTGCCTGGATTGGAAGTTTTGGTAACTTTCCATACACTAACTCATAGGGAGAGTACCCTATAGGAAGTTTCCAAGTAGAGTGATAGGCCTAGAGGGTATCATTAAGTTTGGTGCTCCAATCACTCCTATATTTGCTGATGGTTTGGGTGAGGATCTTGGTGATCTTCCTATTGGTGACTTCAACCTGGCTGTTGGCTTGGGGGTGATAGGGACTTGTGAATTTATGGGTGACCCCCAAGTGTTGCATGAGTTTTTGAAAAGTGACACCCGTGAAATGAGTCCCATTGTCCGAGATGAGTGCACGTGGCACTCCAAACCTATTGAAGGATTTGTTGTTGGACAAATCGTGTGGTGGTGTTTGAAGAATAGTCGATGACAACAGCCACCTCCGCCCACTTTGTACAGTAGTCCACAGCTACGATGATGTATGTCTTTTCGTTGAATAGGGGAGTAATGGGCCCCATGAAGTCGATGCCCCAAATGTCAAAGGACTTTAGTGGTTGGATCCACTATTGAGGTTCCTTCATTCGTGTAGTCATCCCACCATCTCGTTGGCATCATTCGCAGGAGCAGGTGAACCATTGTGCGTCCTTGAAAATTGTGGGGAAGTAATATCCTGCAAGTAGGATCTTAATGGTTTTATGGTGTCTAGCATAGTGGCCCCCACAAGGGCCTTCATGAGCATCTTGGAGGACGCGTAGTGTATCGTCATCAGGGACGCACCATCGGACTAGGCCATCTACGCACACCTTATAAAGGTGGCCATTAATTTCCATGAAGCGTTTGGCCTTATGGAGAAACTATTGTTTCTACCAATGGTCCCACTCCTTGGGCAACTCCTACGTTGTGAGGTAGGTGAGGATGTGACTGAACCACGGTGATGCTTTGGGCACCTACGAATCAACCATGCCTACGAAGAGGAGTTTGTCTAGAAACTGGTCAGAAAGGGGCTTCTCCTCTTCTATGTCATCCCATCACAACCGAGATAAGTGGTCAACAACCACATTCTTGATTCCCTTCTGATCTACCATGGTGAGGTCAAACTCCTGAAGAATCACCAACCACCGAATGATGCAAGGGCTCACCATTGGTTTGTCCATCAAGAACTGGATAGCACTATGGTCAGTATGCACAAACACCTTGTATCTGAGCACATAGTGTCAAAATTTCTCCAAGGAAAACACCACCGCCATCAACTCCTTTTCAGTAAGCTAAGCACCCACAAGGCTATGGCTTGCATAGTGGATATAGTATGGATGTTTTTGATCATCACACTATGTAAGCATGGCTCCTAAGGCATAGTTGGATGCATCCTTCATAATGTGGAAGGGCCTGGACTAATCAAGTTCTCGTAGAACTGGAGTTTCTACAAGTTTCTACTTAAGCTCTTGCAATGCAGATTCACATTCCTTGGTCCAGATGAATGGAGCATCTTTCTTTGTGAGTTCTACCAACGGCTTGGTGATCTTCGAGAAATTTTCAATAAAGCGTCGATAGTAAGTAGTGTGGCCAAGGAATGATCAAACATCTTTTACAATGCTTGGTTGTCTAGTGATTCCTTGGATGACCCTGATCTTTTCAAGATCCACGCTAATCCCTATCTGTGAGATACGATGCCCCAGCACAATGCCCTCTTGGATCATCAAGTGGCTTTTTTGTCAATTGAGCCACAGATTAGTGTCTACACACCTCTTCAGAACTTGCTCAAGATGGTCCAAGGCTTGCTCGAATGTGGCCCCATAGGTAGAGAAGTCATCCATAAAGACTTCTACCCCATTGCCAATTTGTTGCTGAAAGATGTTGAGGACAAGGCGTTGGAAAGTGGCAGGCACATTACACAGGCCAAAAGGCATCTTCTTGTATGCAAAAGTCCCCCATGGACTTGTGAAAGTTTTTTTGGCCTGGTCCTCTGATGCAATTTGGATTTGGTTATAGCCATTATAACCATCCAAAAAGCTATAATAACGGTGCCCTGCAATGGTATCCAACACCTGGTCCAAAAATGGAAGTGAAAGTGATTCTTGAAGGTAGCCATGTTGAGTAATTAGAAATCTATATAGACCCTCCATTTGCCACCCTTCTTTGGCACAATAATGAGTGGGCTGACCCATTCACTATCGGCAATGGAATAGATGAACCCTGCTTTGAGCAACTACTCAATTTCATCTTTGACGACATGCTTCAATTTCGGGTTCAACCACCTTTATGGTTGACATCATGGCTTCATGGAGGGATCAATATAGATCAAATGTTGGCAAACCCTGAGATCAACTCCAGTCAACTCAAGATATGACCATGCAAACATAGCATCCCATTTGTTTACCACCTTCAGCAACTTTTTCTTCTCTTCAAGGGCAAGGGTGGCATTGATAATTACTGGCTTCCCATTTTGTAAAAATTCATATTCTAAGTGGGCCGGTAGGGATTTGAGCTCCAGGGGCTCTTGTTTGAAGCTTTCAGGGATTTGCAACTTTCCCCAATCATCATGGTCATCAACAGTGAAGACTTGTTGATGAACCTCTTCCATTTCATCCATGCATTCTACATAGGCTCATACAAGCCCCTCAAATGGTTCCATACACAATGTGCTACTAACAGGATCAGTTGTCAACCACTAGGTTGCCTCTTGATTTGTGGCTGCTGCATACAGGCACTGTTCAACTGGCGATTCTTCAGTACATTGACTACATGCTTGAATGGATGTCTGCTTAGCGGACCATAACTATTGCACACAGTTGCACCTTGAGTCATTGTATGCGATGCATGGAATGTGCTTCTTCTCAATCTTTCCAAAAGGATTTTCTTTTGAAATTTCAAAGGAAAGATCTTGGAGTCCTAGTCTTGCATCCACCATGCTCAACCAGGCTCTTCCCATTATGATTGGGAAGTTCCCCTTGTAATTCTCCACACGGATGATAAGGAAATTGATAAGATAGGACCACCCATAAACGGTGGTCACAATATCCTCCACCAATCACAAGGGAACAGTGATGGATTGGTCTACCAGCTTGAGCCGAATGTTGCTCTTCTTTAGCGGGGGCAGGTTCTAGTTCTTGTACATGTCATGAGAGATCAAATTGACCCCTAACCTCGAGTCCAGAAGAGCTTTACATGGCTCATTCCCTACCACCTGAAGATAGATGAGGGGGCTTCCTAGATCAGTCAATTTCTAGGGAAGATGGCCTGCCTTTATCCAGTCAGTCACTACATGTCTGAGCATGACCGTTTGTACATTGGAGGGCATTTAATTTGAAGGCTGCTCAAGCGGTGGAACAGTGGAGGTGGTTTGAGGCTTAGAGACACAATCCACAGGTGTATGTGAGGGTATGTTCAGATTGTTAGCTTGAAAAAAAGGACATTTTCATAGTTTGGGTTCCGGTCCACTCGGCTGAGGTGCCGGTTGTAGGTTGATAGCCCTCGCAGCGTTTCATTGCTGTGGCTGTCGTGGTATCTCCCCCTGCATAGGTGGAGTAGGTGGTAGTTAACTAGGATGTTGTGGAGAAGGAATAGCATGAGAAGGTGATGGAGGGTAGTAAAGATGTAGGCTTTTCCCCCTTGGTGATGGAGATTGTGGTCGAAAATATTCTGCGGGGTAAAAATAATTTTGAAATACTGCTGCCCTGGATGTGGCATCCCCCATGCTTGTGGGTGCTGCCACTGCTGAAATTTTTTATAAGGTTGCAGTGCACTCCACTTGGATAATATCCTTGCCATTCGTGGAACTGCCTAAGGAAACCTTAGGGGTGTTTTCCTTTGTGCCAAACAAGGATTCAATGCGTATACCCCAAACTCTTGAATATGTGACACCACAAGACAACACCCCTTAGGATGTTCATATTAGCATATGCCACATTCATCGTCTTCCTCTGTATCAGAGTCTGCAACCTATTCTACTATAGCAACTTTGCCCTTACCCTTATGATGGGCACGTTCAGCTTCCTTCTTCCTACGTCGATCACGATCATTACCTTGCTCTCTGGACTCTTCTACAATTTTCAAAACACTTTAAAATCTTTCGTCCAAAGAGTCCCACATCTTGTCAACCTTTGCCAATATTTTAGATGCAAACTTTCCTAAGGGCAAGGTTTTTTGATTCACCGCTGCTTCCAGTGGTGATTCCTCCTCATCTTCGCAAAATCAGACTTTCCTTTTTCTGAGGGAAGGATCCCGGTTAAACTCTTTTGCACTCTCCTTCTTTTTGAGTTCCCCCTCATTTTTGGCCACTTGCTCAATGAGGCGTTGCAGTTGATGGGTCCTTGGTTCTAATAATTATCCCTGGGCGTACACGCTAAGGGTCTTTCTCATTTCAAAGCAGAGCCCATCAATGATATGGCAAAGCTGTGCCCACTGAGAGTAGCCATGACCAGGGCACCAATGTAACAATGAATAGTACCTGCTCATGGCTACATCCAAGGGCTCATGATTACCTTGCTTCCACCCTTGGTTCTGATGTCTCAGATTTTCCACTCTAAAGTAAGTCTGATACTTGTCATTGAAGATTTCAAGCATCGCACTCCATCTTCTGATTGATTTCGATTCCAAAGACTAGTACCAACTTTCTGCTTCCTTGATGAGTGTGCAAGGGAATAGCTTAAGCTTCTACCAATCATTATCAATATTCTGCAGGGTGCAAGCATCATGGAATGCTCGCAAGTGAGTTTGCAGATCACAATTGTACCCCCCCTTCAAACCTAGGAATGTTGTTCATATCAATGCATCTGATCCGGCTATCTTTCAAGTGCCTACTAGGGATCTGAACTGCCTTGACAATATGAAGCATGCTCTGAGTATCCATCAATGGTTCATCTGAGTCATAGTCCTGCTGAGCACCATGGTGTCTATGACAATTCTGGCTACCCCTCCTTTCATGATGGTGAGGCTCACGCGACTGGTCACACGCTTCCTCACGTTATTCCTTTCGATCCTTACGACCACCATCACCTCGCTCCTTCCTACCATAGTTATGATTAGAGTCTGAACTAGATGAAGGTAGTGGGGAGCGAGAGGATGGAGAAGAGGGAGAGGGATCGCCACCATCCTGGTGTCGATCTCCCCCTCTACCCTGGTGGCGACCTCGATCTTCCTGCCCATCTTTGCTTGTGTTGTGACCTTTCTTGCGTGACCCTCCATCGTCCTAGGGGTCCCAGTCACTTACTTGCTTGTTCTGGATGATGGACTGGAGGATCTGATGCTCCATAGGAAGTTCAGCCGAATGAGAGTCATGAAAGATAGGCTCCCCATCATCCTGCAGCCCTTGCAAGAATAAGGGGTTACTGAATTATTTCCCTTTCATGTGTTCGTACCATTTTTCCTACTGATGATCTTGTACCCGTTAGGCCTTAGTGGGACTATAGTCCTGGTAGTCATGGTCCTCCATGACGTACTCTGCACCATGGTCCTGGATGCCTAGTTTGGCAAGATTGTGGAATAGCATTCCAGGAGTCGATCGATCAGGTGGTAGTACAATGTTACTTTCCATGTTCCACCATCGTAGATGTTCATCCTGATGTAGGATGAAGGTAAAGTCAGGGAAATATTCATTGGGCTACTTGTACACCACCCGACATTCTTGCAGCACCGGTGGATTGGATCCATCTCGCCTGTGAGAAGAAGACATGTTGGATGTTAGATTATCCATTTAATCAGTGTACTTTATCTTTTTCTTAGTCCGCCTAGTGCGTGTAAATGTTACTATCCTGGGTCTATTCCAATGACGTGAATAATAAGTTTGCTAATGTTAATTGGCACATGTAAGACTAACATTCCTTGGCAACGGCACCAATGATGAGCGGCTAGGTACCCCTACGCCCAACCATGCGAATCACAGGCATTCACACTCGACTCAATCGAATTCTGTAGACTGTAAGCACTTAACATACACCAGACCTTTAACCAGAAAAACCCTTTGTTAGAACAGTTTGTTGTCTTCCCAACCTCACTTGTGGCATTCTAATGATGATGGTTAAGTGAGATTGCGGCAGCTGATTTTTATAGCTTTTTACTTTATCTTTTGACATCTAATTAAGGTATGGAAAGTAAGGAATGAAATATTATCTAATCTATAATTATCCTAATCTATAACTTAACTATTCCTAGCATAAGTATCTGATCCCATCTTCCATGCACATCCTAAGCATCCCCTAGCCACTACTGGGTTACCAGACGTTAAGCGTCACTGGGTTACCAAGAGTTGGGTTTATGTTCGAGATGGTCATACTTATGGTTCCTACGAACTATTAAACAAGCGATAATGATTAAAATAGTAACAAGAGAAATTTAAGAACTATTAAAGCATAGAAATATTAAACTATTAAATGCATTAAATAACTAAGTCCACTTGCTGCAAGGAATTATTGAAAAGCTTGTCTTTATTGCCATTCACGCCAATGGGCTCAGGTACATTAGCGCTCGAATAAAGAGCTGGACACCTTTCTTACACCTACTGCGGGCACTTGGAAAATATTCTATCTCTTGCAGGAACAAATTGCAAGAGCTTCGCTACAAATGACAAAAAGGTACCTAAGAGAGGTGGGAGCCCTCTTATTTATAGGCCGGAATAGGTGCCATGTAAATGGGGCCACGTCGACGCATGGCAGGATGTGTTGACAAGGCCGCATCGACAGGGCCATGTATACGGGGTCTAGTATACACGGCCTAGTAGACGCAGCGACCATTAAACACTTCATCAAAGATTAATAGTTAGTCATGGAACTTGTCCATAGGCCAACTCAAAGAGTGTGTAACCAACAAGATTCTTCCATGCCATTCTATAGGCCTAAAGAGTGTCATTAAGCTTATTGTCTTAACTCTTATGTACCTACTAACCATTTTCCTAAGTATTCTAACAATTTCATAATTAGTAACTTCAACCTAGTCATTCACCTATGAGTGATAAGGGAAAGTTAATTTATGATTAAATCCACAATATTTCCATAAATTCTTGAAAACCTTACTAGTAAAGTATGTACCATTATTGGAGACCAAGATTCAAGGAATGTTGAATCTATGGAGCACATTATTCCAAAGGAAGTTCATTGTAATGGTAGATGAATAATCTTTAATGTAGTAGCTTTTGTCCACTTCATGCAATAGCCTACATACCTAAAGATGTATGCTTTACCATTGGAGATTGGAGAGATGGGGCTAGTGAAGCTAATTTCCCACATGTCAAAGGGCTATAGTAGTTGGATCCATTATTGTGATCCCTCCATACACGAGGACATACCTTCCTTACATTGGCACTTGCCACATCAATGCACAAAGTACTAAGCATTACGAAACATGTTGGACCAACATATCCTACAATCAACAACTTTGTCATGGTCTTGTTTCTAGCATACTGCCCACCACCTACCATGATGCACTTAATCTAAGATGGTACCTTTGCTCTCTTTTGGAACACACCACCTTACAAGATCATCAGGGCATCTTTTGTAGAGATGCTCTGTGATAACCAAGTAAGGCTTTACCTAGTGTTGGAATTATTGGATATTTTATTTATTCCACCCAAGATGAATCTTCTAAACCACTAGGTAGTTAAGAATCTCTGCAAACCATGAGCATTCACTTTCACTCTTTGAGTTGAAAAGGGCCTTATAAATGTGATCATCTAGAGAGTCATCAAGAAGTACACCTTCTCCCTTATTGCTAATTTTCAATTGCAATATATGATCTACCATCTAATTCTCAGCTCCCTTGTAATCAATCATGTGAAGATTAAATTCCTGCAAAATAACTAGCCATTAAATCACATGGGGACCAACATTTGATTTGTTCATAGGGAACTAAATAGTGCTATGATCAGTATGAATGAAGACTTTACATCCAATAACATAATGTCTAAATTTTTGTAATGTAGAAATCATGACCGTCAACTCCATTTTGAATGATATGACTAGAAAGATGCATTACTAGCATATCTCATGTAATCCTTTATAGTCATGTGGTAAGTATGGTTGCAACTGTTGTATCAAAGAACATCTCTGTCTCATCAAAGATATTAATTGTCTCAAAGAACATCCAATCCATGAAGACATGAATTAGGTCTTAGAAAGACCAATTAATTCTCTTATCTTATCTGATGACAAATCATTTGAGTCAAAAGTAGAGGTCATAACAAAGGTTGTTGTAATAGTACAATATGCTCTTGAGTTTTGGGGTTCTTTGGATTTGTCCCACAATGTTCCCACATCACCACTAGAACTCAAGTGACTTTTAGAAGGCTTGGAGTACCTGTTCCTTGCCAATGATTATCCTATCATCATTAATTCCACTCTGATGACTATCTAGAAGATCAAGTTGAAAAAGGTGGTTGCAAAATGGAAAAAAACCTTTGCCTACTAATCCCATGATGAACTCATGGGACGTGAATTCTCTATCTATCAACATCACATGTACTTCAATGAAGATTTAATCCTAATGTGTGGGATGTGATTAAAAAAATGATTCATCTCCTATAGGTTGGTTTTTTTCACCTATTTCTAATAGTCAGTGGCTTGGTCTACTTATAGTTGCACCAAAGAAAGGCAACAAATGGAGAATTTTTGTTGACTACAAGCTGCTAAATGCTTCTAATTTTAAGGACCATTTCTCATTATCATTTGTGGCCCAAGTATTGGACAACATCTCTAGCTGGGAGCACTATATCCTTCTTGATGGGTATTCTAAATACAATCATATCAACATTGCACTAGAGAATTAGGAGAAAAGTACCTTCCTCTATCCATGAGGATTCTTTATCTTCAAGTACATGCCCTTTGGGTTATGCAATGCACTAGCCACATTCCAATGATTACTAACATCTGTGTTCCAAGATTACATTGGAAAGAGTGTATAAGTCTTTAGGGATGTGTTGTACCCACTTTGGCTTTTCTTGCATAAGTCAGAGTGTTGGGTACATTCTATAGTTTTTTAAAATTAAGCCATCTTCAATAGTTCTAGATTCAGTGTTTTGGGTCATCATCCATGTTATTTTTTATCATTATCTTCAACATTCCTCAAAAATAATGTCTCACATCATTTGCAATGTCACTTTGGACATTTTTCTATCTTTAGTTTCAATGTTTGACATCATCAACTGCATGAATTCTAACTTCAAATTTTTCAAAAATTTGTTCTTAACACACTGTGTTATTTTGCTATTTGACATCTCACATAATTTTTTTTTGACATTTAATATCACTTTTTACATCGTTAGTAGTTTCAACATCTTCTTCATGTACACATGTCATTTCTCTTACTAAAAATCTTTGAGAATATTTTGTGGATCCTAATGCATCATTTTATCACAATCTATGAGACATTTATGGTCTATAAATAAGAGAATACCTTTAAATAAGAAGGAGTTAAAAAGTTAGAAGATTGGAAATCTTGTAAGAAAAACTCTCTATGAAACAACAACTCTTTCTTGCAATTACTTTTCCAGCATATTAGATGACTCTATGTGCTTCTTCTTAACTTCTCAGAGGTTTTTTTTATTTTTCCATTTGCTCATTCTACTAATACATTATATCCCCCTTGTGTTGTCCCCCTTGATAGACAAAGAATCCTACTAGATCCAGATCGACACATAGATTTGATTTATTATCATTTTATCGCATCTCACTATTTTCCTCATTTGTACTAGTTTTGTTTGATTGAGAGATCTTCATCAAGCACATGCATCAAAGAAAGAACAAGGTAGCACAGCTTCTTGTCAGTCTTCCCTAATCCTTCATTTCATATTGCAGGATTGCTACTACATTCTCTTCGGTTCATTTCCTAGATATTCTACTTTTCATATATTTTAGCTTTTATTTCTCCAATCTACATTTGGCATTGTAGTAAATCTATTTTGTTATCCTTTTGATTTAAGAGCATGAATTTCTTTTTAGATTTGTTTTCTTTTTCATTCTATAGTTCTATTTCTTTAGTTACATACGCTCTGCTTTTCCTATAGATTTTATTCTGTGTAACATTTCTCTTTTATATTGCACTATACATACTTTTCTTTTCATTGCATCTACATTTTCTTTTAGCCAACTATTCCACATACTCTATTTCGCTTATAGTTTTCTTATGTTTGGAAAAAACACTATCTCAGATTGTTAGAATTTCTAACAATATGTAAGTTCTCTTTCAATTTAGAGATTCATTTCTTTAGACCATTTGGTTGATGCAAAATGCTTAGCTCATTTTCATATAGGGTTGTTCTGATTCTTAGATTTATAGCAAATTTGATCGCAATAGCATGACTTTTCCACTTATCGTAAAACATTTTAGGAAGCCTTGGATCGACTCAAAGCTATTCTATAGTGTTGTTGCCAAGTGAACTTAAAGCTAAATCAGAAGAAAATCCAGTTGATGGTGATTGAGGGCATTATTCTTGGCCATAAAGTCTCCGAAAACAAGATTGAGGTAGATCCTGATAAGATTTACACAATCGAAAACATGATGCATATTTTCATGATAGTCAAAGAAATGTGATCTTTCCTTGATCATACAAGCTATTATTATAGATTTATTAAAGACTATTCTAGAATAGTCAAGTCTTATTTAAGCTCACAAAGAAATATGTTCTATTCTTGTGAAGCAAAAAATGTGAAAATGCCTTCCAATATTTGAAGGAATTGCTAACCCAAACTTTGGTATTGTATAATCCTAACTGAAGTCAACCATTTCATATAATGATAGATGCTTTTAACTTTGCATTAGGTGTTGTCCTGATGTAGTTCGATGAGAAGAAGAGGGCTTACTACATCCACTGTACTAGCCAAAGCATTATGAGACCAATTTCAAGGTGAAGACCTTAGAAGACTAACCTAGCATCAATGGTACTTAACTAGGCTCTTCCCATGATGATAGGAAAGTTGTCTTCCATCTTGTTCTTTGGTTTAATAACCAAGAAGTATGTAATGTCTTACCATCCCATAAATGTTTTCATTACATCATTTACTTGTCCCACAAGATATATGTAGGGTTAGTCTGCTAACTCCAACCTTATGTTAATACTCTTGGGAGGAGGAAGTTTTCAAACAAGGTTCTATTTCAATGAAATGATGTTGACTTCTAAATCAGAGTTACAAAGAGCTAGGCAATGACCTTTCGCACTAATCTAAATCTCTATAATGGGACTACTTGGGTTTTATTTCTTTTCAACTACATGGCTTTTTTTACCACCTACGTGGCTACCTTGGGCATGGTAATGGTTATGGCATCATTGCCATCAGGTGCCATCATGTTAGATTTTCCAAATACTATTAAAGAACTTCTCCCTTAATGGATGTGTCATTTTGGTAGCATTTAGGAAATGGTATCAGGACCTCTTTAATATGGTCATCCATCTTGCTTGTATTGTTGTCCTCTCAGCAAGGTGAAGAGGATGGAGTGGACCTAGTCCTATGATGCCCACATCTATGTTTATGATAGAATTTCTTGTCATGGAACCTTAAATTTCCTTCTGTAACTAAATCAATAGGGGTATGGTAATGCTTCCTAGTAGCATCTGTTAAAGCGAGATTAGCATAATAGAAAATATCACAAAATTTGATTTCCCTCGATTGCGATTAACTGAGTATCCTACCTTGCATGGGATCAGGAAGAAAAAGATGTTACTATTATTGTTGATCAGCTTATAAGGTAGGATTGATTAACACAAGTAAGTACTATTGACGTGTCATATTTTAAAATGAGTAAGTACCTATCTAGGCATCTTGAGAGTATGGATTGAAAGGAAATGCCATTTGTTACTACATTAAGTTAGAAAATTCCATAGAGGAGCATCCTAAGGATTTAAAGTCTGCCATTGTTGGTATTGTTGCATGGTTTGTAGGTACACACATCTAGGATAGTATGCTTAGTCAAAGTAGTGAGTCCTCCTTGTTTTCCTCCTAAAAAATTTAGGATTCAAGGGCATCCCAACTCATTCCATTTCACTAATCATTTGGACCATGACTGGGCAACACTATGAGTCATGAGGATCTATACAATACTCAGAATTATCCTCATCACTGGAGGATGAGGAAGCTTCATTTGAATCTTTCCTTATGCTCTTGGAGTAAGAGAGCTTCCCCTTACCATTGTCATCATACTTCTTTTTGCATCTAGGTGCTAAAATTTCTTTAGCTACAAGCTTATCCATCCTACCCTCAATGTCCTTAAGGTTAATGGTCATCTTCTCATTCATTGCATCCCAAACTTAGTCCACTCGATGGATCAAGTCTGTCAAGGCCTTGTTGATTCTAACTTAGTCTTACATTAGGACCTCAACAACAATACGAGTTTAGTTGTATCTTTAATGATTTTGATCACATTTCTATGCATGGGATCACGATTGTACTTCTCATATGACTATTTTTTCTGCCATTCACCTTTCATGCTAGTTATTGTATTAAGGAGTTCTTTGATTTGGGCCATAGAATTTTTGTGTATCTAATCCATTATGTACATATCCACTTGCTCCCTTGTTTCTTGCCTTAGGTCTTCCATGATATGCATTAGTTGTCCTTGTTGGCTAAAACCATGGTTCACATAGTGATGAGCTATTTTCAAGTACCTCTTCATAGCAATGTCCAGCAATTCATGGGCTCCTTGCCTCCATCCCGTCATCTTCTTCTAGATGTTACAAATGCAGGCATAGGTTTGAAATTTAGTGTAGAAAATTTTAACCATATCTACCCATCTTTGAGTTGATTTAGATGGCAAGGATTTATACCAATTTTCTAGTTTCTCGATAAAGGTATGAGAAAACAACCACAACTTCTACCAATCACTAATGATCCCTTTTAGATAGCAAGCATTATCAAATATCTACACGTGAAATTTGGAATCATTGTTGGTATACTATTTTTATTTTGGAACATCAAGCATGTTAATTCATTTAATCTTGCTATCATGAACATGATCTAGTGAAATGTAGACAATTTCATTAAGATCATGATGATCACCCCAATCAAACATGGAGGCATCATCATCACTGGATGGTCTTAATAAGTAAAGCTATTGGAACTTGGAGAGGATATCATTCTCATGGGTTCTAGCTACATTTATATTGATGATTCTTGAACATGGGCCTTTATGGTAGATTGGTCCTTTGTTCTTGATGTCAACGTTTTCATCCCACTCCTTATTTGAGTGGTTAGATGAAAAGCTACAACAAGCCTTCTCTTTTACCATTTGGTCTCTAAGCTCTTGTCATTATTGGGATTCATAGTTATTGTACATTAGATCTAAAGCCAAGTAGAATGCATGAAACTCCTATAGCCTAAGATTGATTAGGGCCTCTTTAAGATCTCTTGTTGTAGCCATGACCGATTCCTTTGAGAATCATCCATGATCATCATGTCATCTTCCTTTCTTGTCTTGATGATGGATCAAGAAAATCTATGGTAAGGTTAGATCATTAGAGTATTCAAAAGTAACAAAACCCTTCTTTCATTTTGGTACATTTTCTAAGGTCTTTGATGGACTCTTAGCATTATCCATCATCTTGTTTGTGTTCAAAATATGCACACAATACTAAAGAAACACACACTTTGTTTGAATAAATATTAAGATAAAAAATCTACAAGTGTTTCTAGGTAATTTACTAGTGACTTTCTTGCCAACAATGCCAATGATAGAGGTCTTACTAGCTTTCACCAATTGGATTTATGATACAAAATGCAATGCAATCTGATCATAAGCTTTAAAGATGATATTGAGTGAATTTCCAAGAACACTCATGTATATCATTGCATTCAATAAATCTAAAATAGATTATAATACATATGATACAAATAAAGATCCATGTTATCATGGTGAAAGATAAAAAAAAATATTTATGATTTTATGTTTTATAATTTGTATGGATTTTATCATTATAAAGATAAAAACAAACATAAACACATATGGATCACAATCCCTCTTGGGAATAGATGCAATGCTCAAGTTTCAATATCTCCTACAATAGGTACAACACCACACATGAATGCAATACAAATGACTCTTAGTTACAACCTTGACTGCCCAACACCATGTCATACAGTTATGATCTTCTTAGATAAAGAATGAATCATTGTAGCTCAATTAAACAGAAATTAAATAAATATTTTTGATGTTTTAAAATTTAAGGCATCAACACTAAAATAAAAAAAACCATGAGCTTTATTCACAATGCAAACACTAGACTCCATATCAACCAAATGATTTCAAGCTACATAAGCAAGGTAGCACTATGATAGAGTTTAGTCACACTTGTGAAAGCGATAACTCAAAAAAAACATATGCAAACAAGAAAAGAAATCAACTTACCCAAGGGAGGAAGATCTCTTCACACAAATTGGACACCACAAGCTATAAGAAATTTCTAAGTAAGCTAATGATATGATCAAAAACTCATCTCAAGTATTTATAGTTTTTGCATGGGAACAGAGGAGATTTATTAATGCCTAGGCATCAATGAAGGTTCATCATCGTAACCTAAGTTGATCCTAATCACACAGAGGACAAAGTCATGTAAACCAAGCCTAGTAGGGCATGCATCAGGGAAGTTGGTGAATCCCCATCTCCCAAATCACACTTTGCATCATCAATCCTGAATGAAAGTCGAAACTTAAGAGAGCATGCTAGAAGAACCATAGGAAATGTGAATGAAACTGAAATCATCCTAAGGAGCTTGAAATATACACACAATCTCAAAGTGTGACATAGGAGGTAAAGGTGCAACTTGAAAGACCAAGAACCTAAATTGAACACACTAGAATACAAACACAAGGCACATGAAACAATTCCCAAATCCAAGGCTTATAATTGACATACAAATTACCACTAGACACATCATCACAAAAGTAGCAACAAAGGAAAAATTGATAACTGTAGATGTTCTCGTATCATTAAAGATGATTGAGCATTGTTGTTTCCAAAATAGAAAAATTAGCTCCCCAAGGAAAAGAGCCCAAACTTTGTGTAAGAAGTGAAAGGTTTTACTAGGAAAACAAACCTATAAAAGGGATTGAACATAGATTTTTTTGTCAAAATAATTGAAAAATTGTGCTTCCAAAGTCTATTAGTAGGATTACACTAGAGAAAAAAAACTATATAGGATCTTTAGGATTTTTGCAAAAGGGACAAGAATAAAGAGTGTTAAAATGTTGTTAAAGTCTACAACCAAGGAGCAAAGGATTATGAATTAGAAACCATAGAAAAAATGAAATTTTTGGTTGCCTCCAAGAAGTGCATAGTTGTTTAAGTAAGCTTTTCCATTGATTTTCTAGAAGGTGAATGTTCCAAATCCTTTGTCTTTTTGGCCTTATATGTTGTCTCTTTGCTTAATTTCTTGAATATGCTAGAAACTTTAAGTGTGTGAAAAATAGAATTATTTTGCCATCTCCAATAATCATATCATTTGAGTTTTGGAGATTTAAACTTTAAGATCCATCTAGAAATAGTTTGAAGAAGCTAAAAGATGAGATTATTTAGAAAAGTAGGAAAATAAGCAATATGTTGTAATTCTTCCTAAGCTAGATGAGAGGATTGAAGAAGGCCTCTACAATGAATATATCCCAACATGATCAATCATAATAATAAAAATCCAAAAGTTGTTGCAAGAGGGGTTTCATTTGTGCTAAGAATGAGAGCCCACCAAATGAATGTAGTTCCTAAAATAGAATGTGCTCAACCTAGGTTCTAAGAAACAAGATGTTTGATTCTTCTCCAAGCTCTCCATAAGGCCTGTAAAACAAAAGAACCTAGGCATATAACATGAAAAGGTGAAAAGAACCAAGTGGATGAGTGGACAACACTTTTCCTTTGGTGTGAAGTTGGTGTAATATTTTGCATCTTATGTTGAATAAGAATTTGGCAAGAATAGTTGCCTATATGAGCTTGCGCAAACCATTTAATAGCTAGAAATGGATTTTGGTAAAGAAGCTTGAGCAAACTAAGATGTCCAACATCTTTTGGAATTGCACAATAATCCCAAGCCATCTTGTAAAATCAGTTGGATTCATTATCATTACACAATAGAAACTTAGCCAACACAGATTGCAAGTTTTTTAAGGCTATGGAGGAAAGGGATAAAATGCAAGAATAGTACACATGGATGGATGAGAGAATGTGCTTAGCCACAACTAATTTTCCTGAAAGGGAGATGATCCAAGGGGACCATTTAATAATGTTTTGATGAACTTTGGTAAGTACAAGGGACCAAAGTTTATGAGATTGTCAGAGTTTCATTTTATGCCTTCTATCAACTCTACAATTCTTCAAGATTTAATGAGTAAAAAGTAATATTGTAAAATTGTAGGATTGTAACTCTCTTTTAATGATGACTACTTTTTGTTATACTCTACAGTTGTGAGTATCATAAGTCTTACTAATTTAACTGCTTACGAATCCTTTACTGATGAACAAAGTTATGTTGTCTTGATTTTGTAATTTAGTACTTCTAATAAATTATAATCACCATCTTTGGGCTTGTTGTTTATTATAGATTCAATCATACTAACATTATAAGAACTACTTGTGTTTTAATGATGTTGTTATTACTCTAGCAATGCATCTTATTTTGCATTGTACCTAATTCTTCATCATAAGCTAATAGTACAATTATGACTATCATTAGTAACTCATTATATTATGAATTCTTGTAGGTAGACTTATCACAGTCTTCACTTTGTACATCATTAAGTTCTCAATGAACCTAACTTCACATTGTTCAATAAACTACGTTAAGTCTTCTCTATAAATTAACCTCTCAATGTTCTTTTATATTTTACTAAGTCCCTCTGACTAGCTTCATCTACTTACAGACTACTTTTTCATAAGTCTTGCTTTTCTTATTCTATCATAACCTTTTGGATGACCTTTTCTTTTTCTTTAAGAAACTAGACTAAGCTATGTAAGGCATAATTTGAAGCTTTAGTTCTTTTTTAAGAAACTTGATCTTGTGTTACAATGATCACCCTTGTCTCTTGTAATACTTACCTATCAATTCTTAGGAAGGAACTAATTACTTTCTATTACTCATATTCACACTTTCAACTTAGGGCATTTTTCCTTCATACTTTTATGAATAACTCTTGATCATATCTTCTAGCTTACAAACATTACTTATGATTTTTGTTCCAATGTCAAAGACCATCATTTGGAGTGGTGGTAAGGTGCTTATTTCTCAAGTTCAAGACCTAGGTTCAAGTCTGGGTGCAACCACTCAAAAAATTTAAGCTTTCGCTCATTTACCAACCCTCTTGGGGTCCCACCTAGCAACATGAGCATTATTGCTCTATGTGATGATGATCCTTTTGTTGTTCCAATGTCACTTACTCATTTTACTTGTTCTTACACATACTTGCTTTATGCTTTTTGTTCTAGTTTTTCCTTCAACCTCTCATACTTGTTATTTTGGTAAGAGCTTGAGATTTCTTGTACCTCATAAGGGATTGTGGCTATTTGCTAAATCATTGTAATTTTTTATAAGAAATGACAAATTAAGTTAAGAAACTAATGATTGTAATTTAACTTAGGAGTATATTCTAACCTAGATGAACCTACAATGTATAAAGGAATACACAAAATTTTGAAAGGATCAATTGGACCAATCCATTTCCATGGGGCTTGAACTAGCCTATTTTCTACAAGATTGTAAGAAAAAATACCTACACTTTTATCCCAATTCATTTAAATTTCTAAAGATATGCATTAGATGTTGAGAAGATAAATATCTTTTGACACAAAAGTGCTGTCATTTTTGAGTAAAAAGAATATGTCATTTGCATATTGACTAAGAATGAGTTACTTGATAGAGCTAGGCAGGTGCACTCCTTCTATTTCTCCTTTATGAAGAACAATTGTAAAGAATGAAGCTAATCCTAAAGCTACAATAATAAATAGGTATGGAGCTAGAGGACATCCTTAACAAAAAAAGGAACCCAAAAAGAACTTCATGGAACATCTACATGCAATGGAGACTTTGGCTGAGGCATTGGCTCATAACATTTTGACATGATTTATCCAATAAGAATCAAGCCTGAGTTTAGAGAGGATGATATCAAGATACTTCCAGCTTATCCTATCATAAGCCTTGACAGAGTCAAGCTTAACTAGGAAATTGTTTTGGTAACTATCAATAGTCCAATGCATCCCTTCTATAATAGTGGCAAGTTTATCTAAGATATAGTAGCCTTGGAAAAAACCTAATTGTTCAGAGTTAATGATCTTAATCAAATATAGATGAAGATTGTTAGAAATTTCCTTTGCAATGATTTTATAAAAGATATAAAGTGAGGTGATAGGTCACCAATTCCTAATATTATGAAGATCCTCAACCTTGGAAAGAACTTTAATGAGGCCTTTGAAGCAAGCTTAATAACTTCTTTGTAAGTAGCATTAAAATTATCATTGATCTAACTCCAAAATGTTTGTAAGATTCTGTAAGAAAGTCATCAAGACCTAGAGCCTTACCATTGTTAATTTATTTTAAAGTTGTATGGAGTTCTTCTATGAAAAGATATTTGGAATAAGGCTTCAAATTTATGTTCATAAGTTGGATCATGTTGACTATACTTTGTAAATCTCTATCATTAATCTCTTCTTTTTAAAAAAATATTGTAGTAGAATTATGCAAATTTCTTTAAGATCTCATCCATATTGGTGATGGATTTCCCTTCCTTAATTATTTCCAAAATTTAAAAAGGCACAAGATGACCTTTGAGGATTTTAAAAAATTTTGTAAGGTATGTCTAGAATTTTAAGTCTAGAAATATGAGCACAAAGTTATTATCCTTGAGCAACATGCACTTAAAAATTATGATTTGGTTTTTATGCAACTTAGCTTTTTTTCTTTTTCTTTTTCTTTTTTATTTTTTATTTGAGATAGATATTATTGCATCTTTACTTTGAGGTTGGTGAACCTCTGCAAGAGAAGTAGTATGTTCGTGAATAATAAAGTGCATGCTATTAGCTAAAAGTTTACCCAAGTCCTTACAAATAGATGAAATTCTAACCAAGGCTCTATTCCACCATTCCAAGTGGCCATAATGAAGAGGCCTCATCTTAATATTCCAAGCTTGAACAAGAAGGTCCTCGAAGTTGAAGCTTTCAAGAAAAGAAGTATTGAAATAGAAATTATTTCACTAATGAGAACCATACGAGTTAGGAAACACTAATAGACATTTGATGGAAAAGTGATCAAATAAAGTTGTAGATAAATCAAATGTACTATGAAAAATGTGAAAATCTATAAATATTTAAAGGGAAATCATTGCTAACATAACCTCTATCCAATGAGATAATCTACCAAAATAGGACTGTATGCTCTTGCTATCTTTTTGTAGTGGATTTTGCATACTATTTTTGGCCATTTTCTAGGGCCTACTATTATCTCCATCAATGCTCCCAACATTCATTGTCCCTATATTGGCAATTCATGAATAGGACTATTCACATCTCACAGAATTATGTTACAATTAGCTTTATAGCTAATGATAAAGCTATGGAAAAGGAGGAAGGAGGTGTTGAAACCCAAAATAGGTTAACTAAACCTACACGCAAGATATATAAAAATTATAAAGTAGTCAAACAATGTCTAAAATGTACTTCGAAATAGCAACCTAATACCTACCTACATACTCATGTCAGACAATGTTTCATAGATATTTGCCTTTTGTACCTACATATTGATGCCAAACAATGTTTCATAGACATTTGTCTTTTATGTTGTTGAGTGGGGAGGTACCCCTATGCCCAACCATATGAATCATAACTATTCATGTACAATCTGATCGAAATCTGTGGATGGAACTAGTTGTGCATCTAAATCGTTATGCTTTGATCGCAGTTCACTGTCTTTGCACTTGGACTAGTGGTAGCTTTGTTGTGTATGGCTTAGTCCAAAGTGAGGCATATGATTGATGTTTCCTAATCCTAAGCTACTCCTAATGACAATAAAGAGATAAATTAATTAAGCTAATAAATAGAGGAAAGTAAAATCTACACTAGCCTATGTGCAATAAGTATCTGTTCCTAGCCATTGGTACACACCTTGGACTTCATGTAACTACCGTTGGGATTACCAAATGATACACTGTTGGGTTACCAAGTAATTACACTTAAGTGATTATGATTAGTCGAACTCATTCTGCTTAATGACAAGAATTGTTAAGGGGAATAAATGGAAACATTAATTAAGGAAAATAGTAAATAATTAAATAATTAAACAATTGAAAGCAATAATAAATGCAAGTGGATGCTATAATGATGGAAGTAATCTCAATCTTTATTTCTAGTCATGTAAGTGTCCAAGTACATCACACTTGAATAAGGATGTCATACAATTACAAACATCACATTGCAGGCATGCACTAGAAAGAACAATACTAGAAATTAATAATTTATGAAAAAGCTAACTAAAATCTGAACTAAAACTATTCCCCAACCATACACCCAAGTGTTGTATTTATAGGCTAACATGGAGGAGACGATATCAGATATCTGACATCATTTCCTGGGATCCAATATTGTGTATCTAATATCAAGGCTTCAATATTGGATATCCGACATCATTTCCTAGGACCCGATATTGTGTATCTAATATCAAGGCTTCGATATCAGATATCTGACATCATTTCCTAGGACCCAATATCGTGTATCTGATATCGAGCTTTGATATCGAAGCTGACGAAATCATGACTCATCATACCCCCACAATTGAATGAAAACTCATCCTCGAGTTAAAAAAAATGAGGAACAAGTTCTTTACAAAATATTGGGAAGGTATGGAATTATTGACCGACTCAAAAAATCAAACAAACAAATAGACTCTTACATGCTACAATGGTGTTTTACAAAAATTTGGACACAACATTACAAGAAAAAATTGGGAAAGCTCATGTAGTTCATAGAGGTGATGGCTCCTCCATCGGTCACTTTCCTTTGTTGCCAGGCTTCTAAAATTTATAGTGATTAAGTAGTGCCTGCAACTTTTCTTCTTATGTTCGTGGATCGTGTACTATCCAGGCCACTAGACCAATGTGTACTGGCATCGTTACGTCCCAAGGACATGGTAGCTGTGGGAACATCTTGTTGGCTTTCACGTACTAGGTCGCAAACTACCGTCATTCCTTCTCAAAGGCTTTGGCCCTTTCTTTCAACTTATGATGATCTATTAATCTCTGGGCCAAGTCTGGGGCAACACCATTTTGTCTATGGTAGTGAGCTTTAACCACCTCAAGTTTTGAGTTTGCTACGTGGACTTTCTGTAAAGTGGCTTTTCCGTTTGCAAACTCTTTCTCATATAGTGCATAGGTGGTTGCTACCTATTTCTCCAACTTGCTTCTAGGCCAACTTCTTGTTAACATGGCAAGATTGGCATATCTGAGGTTAGCCAATGCCATGTATTCTTTCAAACCCTTGATCTGCAGATCTTTATTCTTTACTTCCATCTAATGGGCTAGTGCATAACTATCCAGAATTAGTTGTCAATCAGGATTTTGTGTTGTCATGGACCTAATGTGGGCTTTAGCCATCTAGATTTCTTTTTCATTTATTTATTTGTACATGTCTACCTGGTCCTAGAAGTGTTATTTTAGGTTTTTGTGTTTCTTGGCCTCATTCTACCACGCATGTATTTTGATTACAAACTTTTGTCAAATGATGTGGACCTCCTCCATTGAGAGGGTTTTTTTTTCTCTAGCCAAGTTGCTAATATCCTAGTTGAGCATCATCAGTTGTTCTCTCAACTGATGGACACTTTCATCTAAAACATTCTTTTTTTTTTTATGGTGGTTAACCTTGAATTTTTAGCAACAAGCTATTTATTCTTTTCTTGGATGGTGGTCAGTGCCTTTTTACGAGCATAAGATTGCACTTCTATAGTGGAGGCATTCCAAACCGCCTTCTCCTTTTCCTACTCTACAACTTTATTTTCCTCGATCAACTTATTTAGCTACTCTATTCTAAATAGGTCCAGCTAGTTAGGCACAATAAATCTGACAAGGTCCTACCTTTCAGCTCTCAGGGCAACCAACTCTTGTTGTAAACATTACACTTCTACCTCCACATGTTTTGCCCTGACCTTAGCCATGACCAACTTTCCTTTAGTAGCAATGAGGTCTAATTATGCTACAATGACATCATTGGGATGTTAAACAGGGTGGTCATTACTTGTCTTGTCTATAGTAATCAATCTAACACATCCTCATGATCTGCAAGATTCATCGAAGTCCTAGTGAGCATTTGTGCATCTCTAGTCCTAGTCAAATCGACTGGAGGCACAACAAGTACATTGAATGATTCCTTAATGTGATCGGTTATTACTTCTACTATGCCTACTACATCTTGATGCTACATAACCACCATTGTAGCACCTTCTCCTATTTCAAACATCAGTTGGAAGGATGCGACGTTACCAAAGATCTACTATGACCATTGGCATTCTCCTCCTAATTGCAAAAAAATCTGCCACCTCGTTGGATCTACTGACACAATGGGCTACATGGCATCATTAATGACTTTGAAGAGGCTTGACTCCTCTCTGCTTCCCTGATTGAGCATTTCAGCAATTTTCTATAAGTGGCACATTGCTAACCTATAGTCTTGTGGCGACGGAGGCAGAACTTGTGGTTCACAACACTGTTTAGCCTCTTGTTCTACTTCTTTCTCAGGTTTTTCTTCCTTCTCTAATTCTTGTTCTTCACCAAGGTCTTTCCTTGGTGCTGCTAGTTTAAGCAATTCAGCGAAGGAAGCATTCTGAGCCTTCCTGAGGATGTCATTTATGTACCCTTAAGATTCTAGCACACCTACACAGCTTCAAGATTATGCAAGGGAATGGAAGTTTTGGCTTCCCTACCTTCTTCTTTTCAAACTACCTCTAAATTTCTATACAATATAATTGGGGAAGGTTGGCCATGTATTTACCCATTAGTATGGCACTTCACCTAGTTGCATATGTTGAGATCCTATTGAGCCCTTTTATGGGAAAGAGGTGATATGTCCCTATCTTGAAATAGGTCCTCTCTTCCAAAGTTAATTTATTATATGTTTTGTCATCCTTGTTGTACACCTACCTCAGCTACAATTTTCTAGTGTCAAGGTCAAATCTTGTGGACAAATGGGCTAACTTAGGCCCCTTATTTAGTAGATTAAGAGCTTCAGTGATTGCTTTGATTGAGAACAAAACATTGACTTCACAAATGTTGATAGTGGTACCTTCTTCTTTGTTGTGCCAGAATTGGTATGTTTTGCCAAGGTACCACTCACTACTATTTGAAAGAATAGGTCACAAGGGTGATGTCTAAAGTTGCATCTGAACTACCTTTGGAGCAAACTCCATAAACAGGCCAAAGTTCATCTCCATGATGACCGTGGTCAACATGGATTTTTCTTGAATGGCTTCAAGGCATTCCATGAACAATGTGAGGTGTTGTGCCTGCACAAGAGATTGGGGTTCCACAGCCTCTCCTTAGACCGACTGCCTAGTAACAGAATCCTCTTGATGGATGCTGAATGATTAGGCTTCCTACTCCTTGTGCTTTACCTACTTGCCTTGCTGGCCCCTACCACCTCCTAGGCATTTGATTTCTCCTTACAAAGGTCCTACATGAGTTCCTCTTTTGGGGCCATTTTCAATCAATCAAGGATGAAATGTTATTAAGGTGTTATCATTTATCATTAATAGGTTTATACCTTACTTATTGCCTTAGTTTCATTATGTTTGTTAGTTCATATGATTGTAGCGTTAGAAAAAATTTTAGAAAAAGGCCCAAAAAGTGTTTATCTTCTTTTATGACCTTTTGTAGTTGGTTTCTTTTTCCTTATGTATGCCTTATTATGACGATTATGATCCATTGGGTAGAAAAATTAAGGTTTCTAACATTAATACAGTTGATTTTTCATTATATGCTTAAGGTTTTTAACACTTTTACCCTTATAATATTTTCCAAGTGATAGCAAATTTCAAAAAATTGGCACAAGTTTTTGATGTAAGCACACCCCCCCCCCCCCCCCCCCCCCCCCCCCCCCCCCCCCCCCCCACCACCCCNCAAATTCAAATGGCATAGAAATCAAAGTGGTAGAAAGCCAAATATTGCAAGTAGAAGTTGGTCATGTAGAGCTCTAAGTCGCAAGAGAAAATTTTGAAAACTCCCCTAGCTGCAAATGATAAGAATGAAGTTTGGGCACCACAGGAATCATATCTATAGGTTTTGTGAGACTTGATATCGGGTATCCGATGTCAAGGTTGACCCGATATTGGGTAGTCAGTATTGGGGTCCATGGATTTGCATCTAATGAGGGCATGAAGCATGAGAAATGAAGCTCTATAATTGGTTGGAAGGTTTAAGGTTAGGTCCATAGTTCTGGGGTAAGTAGGAAATCAGTTTTAGGTACCACAAGTTTGAGAAGTGTGAGAAGATGGAGTCATGGACATTAAAAGCTTAGAAAGATGCAAGAAAAGAGGGTATTATACTAATGATGTGGAACAGATCAATTTACATGATAATGGAAAGCATGAAATTTAACAATGAAGTGCTTGGAAGATTAAGAATGATGTGGTTGTGCACACAAGTACAAGTCACAATAGTTACACAAGTGGGCCCTCCCCAAAGCAGGCTCTAGCCTGTAATGCCCTTGTATAGCCATACCTAAAAATTTCCATAAGCATTAAAGGAATTGAATGCAACACATACCTATGAAAAAAAACACACATGTTAAACCACCAATTTGAGAAAATAACTCTATGTTACACAAAACCACAAGTTAGGATCATATGGACAATAAGATGACATGGATTGTAGAAAGGATTGTAGAAAGTGGGACATGAGGTATCTTACCATAGGCACAATGAATTCTTGTGTGTTATTAATGGTTAAATAACCATTAGCCCTTCTTTCTAATATTCAAACCAAGTCCAAACCACATTTCAATGACATCACAGTATCTCATCACTTCGGCTAACAACCATAAGACTACCATAGTTGCAAGGGGTAACATCACTTGGCATTTTGTCCAAGGGAGGAGTTTATTTATGGCACTTCTCTCTCTTCTTCTATTTTTTTTTATGGAATATGAGAAGCTACCAACCTTTAGGCATGGGTACATGTCTTTCTAGTGGGACCCTTAGAAATTTATTTAGTGCCTTTTTATGTTACTCTTACTCTCATTTTTTATTAGATCTACAAGGATATCATTACAACCAAAGCAACTTAATAGAACACAGCCAAAGAGAATCCACAAATCCCATTGATGTCACACCCTTCACATCCCCCTTGATTCTTCACTTTCCTATCTAGGCACAATGATTATGAATTTATTATTAGTTTTGATGATGTAGAAGAATATCATTATGACCAAAGGCAAGAACCTCTTATTGATGGAATGAGTGAATAGATGGCATGGCTCACTGTCCAAATAATCAATCCCTCATGACTTGACAACATAGAGAAAACCTCACCTCAATGGGCTACATGATTTTTTTATTTACAAGCGAGATTACTAACAAAGAAAATGAAAACGAAATGTGGAAAAAGTTGAAAAGGATAGAAAAATTGTATCAAGAAATAAGAAAATGACAAAAAATTGTAAAAAAAAAAAGATGAAAAACACCTATTAATTCTAAGAGTTAGAATGGGGGGTTTCCCCCATAACTAAATATTTGATCATGGCAAGAATTAATAAGTGGGTAGTTAGGATCCATGCATGTATACAACATTGGTAATCTTCCATTTTTGAGCCACTAGGTATCTCTTGGTTTAGTGGCGACTGCGTAGATAAATTGTTGTTCACACACTTGGTTGTTAAACGTATGGTGGGCCAAGGTATGATTTGTGTTAACATTGCAGGTGTTTGGCCCACAATTGCACTTGTGATCATGAGACGGTATGCATAGATTTACACGTCTCCCCACACTGCTAGATTCATTACTTTGGTTTGGTGTTGGAATAACAATGGATGGTGGCCCTTGCATAAGATTAAAGGATGGTGGTTGTGGAAAGGAAGGCATTGCACCAGATTAGCATTGTGCTGGTTTGAATGATGTGTTTGGTCCATCAATGTTGCACTTCTACCTGTGGCCTATCCTAAAGAAAGGACGTTTCTAAGTTTGTGGTGGGGACCTACCAATATTAGCATGTCTATGCACATTTGTAGCACAAGTGGCATTCGTTTGTTGATATTGTGGTGCCAAACTTTCCTATGTCATTGGTGATGGCATGTGATGAGGTGGAGTATAAGAATATTGAGGATAGGATAGATGGTAAGAGATGCGACGTGGTGATCATTCAAGGGATGTCATGGGTTGATGGTACTCGAGAGAGTAATAGTGGCAATTTGAAGTAGAGGATGTAGAACTAGTTGGAGAAACAAGGTGTTGAACATAATATTCATGCGATTTCAGTTGATAGGAAGGATAGGGCTGGTTTGGTGGTGGCCTCCCCCATGACTGTGGGCTTTGCCACTACAGTTGATGACAATGTTGAGGCTATTTCTTAACCCCTACACTCAACCATATGAATACAAGCGTCTCACAAGTGATCCGGTCGAACTCCAAGGACTAAGTGCTTACGCGCCTTATGAAACACTTAAGGTTAAATAATCGCTATCTTCCCAAACTTACTTGTATTGTCATGGTTGTATGGTTAAGTAAGTTTGAGGTATGTGATTTTTATATATTTTCTCTTTTTAATGCCTATGCTAATGAGGAAGGGTGAAGAGACTAAGTAACTAACTTTCATTAACTACTCATTAACTAAGTTCTAATTGTTCTAGCACCAGTATCCATTCCCACTTGCTGCACACACCCTAAACTAGTGCAACACTGCTAGGATTACCAAACACTATTCGTTACTAGGTTACCAAGCATTACACACGTGCTCGAAGCAGTCGTACTGAATGCACTTAACTAGGAGATTGAGGGTTGAGAGAGATTTAATTATCTAGGAAAGAAATTAAACATTTAATAGTAATTAAATCCTATTTAGCTTAGTCCATATGCTGCAAGGTTTATCAGAAAGTTCATCTTTATTTCTATACACAAATGTGTGCTCAGGTACAATTTGCTCGAATAAATATCCGTTCACTTTGAGACTCCTACTGCAGGCACGTGGAAATTATTCTATCTCTGGAATGGTAAAACTACTAGAGTTTAGCTAAGGATCTAGATCTAGATTCTAAAACAAGGGAAATCCGCCTCTTATTTATAGAACTGGCAATGGGCTGCAATATCGCGTATGTGATATCTCAGGGGCCGACGTGATATCGTAGCTGATGTGATATCGCAGCTCATCATACCCCCATGACTGAATGAAAACTTGTCCTTGAGTTCCTTACAAAATATTGGAAAGGTATGGGATTATTGACTTAAATGATACTAATGGTAAATGGGTGACATGTGAACGGATCATAATTATAATACATGACAAAATTTAGTGTTCATAACAACAAGAGTGAACACTATACACATTTGACATCCAACCTTATTTGGCAGCTAAGAGAGAAGAGAGAAGAGACAGAGCAAAGAAGAAGTCTGCTGCTGCCAACGCCAAGATTGTGCCTTCATTGTCCATCTATAAGCGTGCCATCAATCTTGTTCCTTGCATAACTATTTCAGCACCAGTCCATTCCAAGTGTTTCCTCCAGGTCCAATCTATTGTTGTGTGATTGTCATCTGCACACACAACATAGTCTGATATTAGCAAGAGTAAATGAATCACAATGTAGTTAATACCTTGCCTCAGTGTAAGGTCCATTGGCTGAGTTGTAATATGGCTAATGCGGATCTGGAGATATAATACTAGTGACTACCCGAGGTGTAGGGGTTAGAGAAAATTGAAAAAATTGGACCAGGACCCCCATGACTGAGAGTGAACCTTCAATAGCGAGAGAATGGAAAAAGTTAAGGAATAAGAAAGACGGAGAAAAAGAAACAACGGCAACACTGATAAAATGGATGTCAAAGATGGAGATGAACAAAATAAAAGGTAATTGCAGAAATGTTAAAGGGAAAGAAATTAATTGATGCACCAAATAGGAATGCCAGTGGGTCCTCCCCAAAGCAGGCTCATACCCTTAATGCCCTAACAATCCCACATTCATAGAGTTTGTAGGCTCTAGGAATGTCATTTGGAAACAAGAGTTAAAGTCTTAACCATAAGAGTTTACCAAAAAGAAAACAATGCATCAACCAAAATATAGACTATTGATACAACCAGCAATGAGGTGAAAAATGGAGAAAGAAGGATGGTAAGGAGAGAATGGAATGAAGTCTCAAGAACAAGGTGGTGTACAACCCCTTGTGTATTAATGGTTAATGTAACTTAGTAGATCCATTCCAAATCTAGCCTTAAACAAACCACATCTAGTGACTTCGCATTAATACATTCAGCCAATCCATCCACTTGAAGTAACAAGAATGTCTCCACCAAAGAGTCACCACCATTCTGATGAAACGAGAAAGAGGAGAAGGTAGGAAGCGAGAAGGGCCTTAGTTAGAGCGAACATGTTTATTTAGTTCCATAACCAGTGCTTGTAGCCCATATGATTATTTCGTCTAAGAGGTGTGCTTTGAATTCCCACTATTTTTTTTTTTTTTTTTTTTGCGTGAGAACCACACCATGCAAAGACTTATTATTTTTATTAGCTCAGCTTCCCGATAATGGAGCAGCATTAGAATGGTACGGGAGACTCAAGAAGAAAACATCCAAGCACCCAAGAGAATGGCTAGCACAAATGCATCAAGTTCCCTTGAAGTCACACCCTTTTCAGTCCTTGAGTCCTTCCTTGGTTTGAGAAATGCTCAGTCACCAATTCATTGATAGTTCTTATTATTGAAGTAAGGGACTGTACATTTACAAGCCAAGAGAGACCATAGAAATTCATGGATGCGTGGGTGATGTGGACTCATTGCCTGTTATATCAAAAGAACCATACCAAAGTATCAACATTATAACTTAAAGGTAAAAATGAAACATTAGCAATCAATTGAATACAGTTCATACCACCATCAGGAGCACTTATTGGGTGAAAAATCAAACAAAAGAATCAAACACACAAAGAAATTAAAGAGTATAAACGATGTTGTAAAACAAAAATAAGAAAAGTTAAAGAAATTTGTAAAACAAAAATGTGTAAAACAAAAACTTAAAAAGAAACTGAGGGCTTCAAATGATCAGCATAGGTGGCCATCTCCCCCATGACTGAATTGAAAAGGAGAGATCCGAAATAATGAGCACTCATTTGAATTTCTTAGAAGTGTCCAACTTCTCCCAATTGATGTTTTCAGGTTAAGGGTTGGAAGTTGGTAACGCTCTTGCTCTAGTGTATCTATGCTTTCGACGTGGCCGCAAGTTGGTCCCCCAGTTAGTTCCATGCATATTGGTGAGTTACTCTCTTGATTAGTCGTCAACCACTAGGTGTTTTCTTGTTGTGTGGTTGCTACATATAGGCACCTTTGTATGTTAACCTCTGGTGCACACCGGTTGCATGCAGGCAATGCTGAACATTCCTGTACGCAATCACACCCTGTATCACTGTATGTGATGCATGGAACTTTCTTCTTCTTGATCTTTCCACAAGTGTTTTCCTTAGATATTTCTAGGGAAAGATCATGGATTCCTAGGCATGCGTTAATGGTACTTAGCAATGCCCTTCCCATTATTATTGGAAATTCCCCTTTGTCATTGTTGACTTGTATCACTAGGAAATTAGCTGGGTATGACCAACCACACACAGTGGTAATGATGTCCTCCACCAATCCCAAGGGAATAGTGATGGACTAGTCAGCCAGCTCTAAGCAAATATTGCTCTTCTTTAATGGAGGTAGGTTCTAGGCTTTGTACATCTCCTATGATATTAAGTTAACTCCAGAACCTGAGTCCAGAAGAGCTTTACAAGGTTCATTCCCAGCAACTTGGAGATAGATTAAGGGACTTCTAGGATCAAAGAATTTCCTGGGAAGGTGGCCCTCCTTGATCTAGTTAGTGACGGTATGTGTTAACATAACCATATGCGTTGAGCTTTGTTTTTGGTTTGAAGGGAGCTGCGAAGCCTTATTTCATAGAGGAACGTTCGGAGGCTCAACTGCTTATGATTGTGAGAGATTATTTGGACTGTTGGTTCTGAAGAAAGGTCTTCTCCTTGTATGGTTGTCAGAACCAGCAGCAGTTTGAAGCTTTACAACTCTCATAGCATTGCGTTGCTATGGTTGAAAGGGGAGTTCCCCTTGCATCGCTGGAGCGGGTGGTAGTGGAGCTATCAGTGTAAGAGTTGCGGGTGGATTTGGAGGATGGTATGTATGTGGTATATCTCCCCTAGGAGAGGGAGTCCTATAATACTCCCAACTTTGGTAGTCACACTGTGGTGTCACATGACCTACAGAGTCAGGTGGAGAGATTGGCTACTGCACGTAATAGCCATATGGATCCGATTGCCAGTAAGGGTATTGTTGCCTTGGTGGTGACATCCCCCATGACTGTGGGTATTGCCACTACTGATGTTGCTCAATAGGTTGTGGTGGAGTTTCACTTGGATAATACATTAACAGTTGGTGGAATTTCCTCGAGTTACCTTGGGGATAAGGTAACTGATGGGGTGCTTGTCGTTTGTTAAGTCTTGGGTTGAGTGCATACACCCCAGACTCTTGTAGATGTGAGATTATTGGGCAACATCCCATAGGATGGCCATATTGGCATATCTCACATCCACCATCATTATCTATATCAGAATCCATAACCTCTTTGATGATAGCCATTTTCCCCTTACCTTTTTTATGTGCATGGTCCAATCCCTCTTCTTCTTTTTATCATAATCACTACCTCACTCCTTAGACTCCTCTACGATTTTTAGGATGGTTTTAAATCTACTATCTAAGGAGTCCCACATTTGATCTACCTTAGCCGACACTTCTGTTGTTAATTTTTGAAGCAGCAAGGTTTTTCTATTCACCATCTCTTCGAGTGGTGACTCATCCTCCTCCTCACAAAATCTTACTTCCCTTTTTCGAAGGGAAGGATCACAGTTGTATTCTTCCACTCTTTCTCTCTTACGTAGCTCTCCTTCTTCCTTAGCTACTTGCTCCAATAATCTATGGATCTGATGGAACCTAAGCTCTAATAATCTCCCTTGGGCATACGTTCTAAGGGTTCTCCTAGTTTCATGCCTAAGTCCATCTACGAGATGGCGTAGTTGATCCTACTGCGAGTAACCATGGCTTGGGCAACGATGTAACAATGTATAATAATGGCCCAAGGAAGCATCCAAGGATTCATGAGTTCCTTGCTTCCATCCTTGGATTTGCTTTCGCAGGTTGGACACCCGGGAGTACGTTTGATATTTATCATTAAACAGTTCTAGCATCGTACTCCACCTCCTAATGGTTTCCAATTCTAAGGACTGGTACCAGCTTTCCGCTTCTTTTACTAGTGTCCTTGGAAACAACTTTAATTTTTTCCACTTGTTCTCAATGTTCTACAAGGCACATGCATCATGGAATACTTGTACATGGTTTTGAGGATTAGCATTGTATCCCCCCTCAAATCATGGGATGTTATTCATATCTAATCTCTTGATCCTGCTATCTTTTTGGTGCCTTGTAGGAATTCTAACGACCTCCGTAATGTCTAACATGCTTTGGGTTGCAAGTAGGGGTTCTTCGTGGTCATTTCTCTCATAGTGTCTATGATGTCTACACAGTTCCCTACTTTCCCTTCTTTCATGCCTTGATTCTCTAGAGTGCCCTCATGCTCGCTCTCGACTCTCTCGTCGAGGTCTCTCATTTTGCTTACCCTTATCCTCACGGTTAGGTTCCTTATGACTGCATCCTGATGTTGAAGGAGAGGGTGAATGTGATGATGAAGGGAAAGAAGAAGGAGAACCATCGCCATGATGATGTTCCCTAGCTTCTCTTCTATGGTTCTGGCCCCAATCGTGATGACGATCAGAATGCCCATCCTTGTCATGTGTTTGTGTTCCCTCGTTGAACACTTGGTGTTCATGGGGATTAGAACCAAGGTTGTGAATCATGGAGCACAAGTTCTAGTACACCATCTCCTAACCATCGTTAGGAAGGGGAACATCATTTTGTGGAGAACCTATGAAAACAGGTTCACCACCCTCAATTTCGTTTAAGACAAGTGAAGCATTACGGGGGCCTTTACCCTTCAACAATGTGTGGTATCTCTCCTGTTGCAAATCTTGTTGATGTTGCACTTCTATGGGATGGTAGTCCCTTGTGTTGTAATCACATGCAATGTACTCAGCATATAATTGTGACATGCCTATTTGTGCAAGGGCACGAAGGAGCATGTTGCGGGCTGCTCTCTCTCTGAAGGCAACACTATGTTACCCTCCAAGTCTCTCCAATGCAGTTGTTATATTCATTGTGATGAATATATACCACACTGAATTGTTGAGGAACTGGCAGATTTTGGTTATGTGTGTTGTGCCGCCAACTATCTCTAGTGTTGTTCCTAGGCGGTGAAGTGCTTTTGTTCAAAGAAGAAGACATTTTATTCTTTTTTGGTGTGCAATTTATCGTTATGTTATTTTTCTCTTGATTAACCCTAAGGGTTCGTTTTAGCTCCCAACGATGTGAATGATTTCCTATGTTCTACGTAGCACACAAACAACTAAGTCCCTGAAAATAGCACTAACGATGAGTGGCGAGGTACCCCTACACTCAACCATACGAATATGAGCATCTCACGTGCGATCCAGTCGAACTCCAAGGACTAAGTGCTTACGCGCCTTATGGAACACTTAAGGTTAATCAATCGTTGTCTTCCAAAACTTACTTGTATTGTCACAGTTGTATGGTTAAGTAAGTTTGAGGTATGTGATTTTTATATCTGTTCTCTTTTTAACGCCTATGCTAACGAGGAAGGATGAAGAGACTAAGTAACTAACTTTCATTAACTACTCATTAACTAAGTTCTAATTGCCCTAGCACCAGTATCCATTCCCACTTGCCACACACACCCTGAACCAGTGCAACACTGCTAAGATTACTAAACGCTATTCGTTACTGGGTTACCAAGCGTTACACACGTGCTCGAAGTGGTCGTACTGAATGCACTTAACTAGGAGATTGAGGGTTGAGAGAGGTTTAATTATCTAGGAAAGAAACTAAACATTTAATAGTAATTAAATCCTATTTAGCTTAGTCCATATGCTGCAAGGTTTATCAGAAAGTTCATCTTTATTTCCGTACACAAATGTGTGCTTAGGTACAATTTTCTCAAATAAAGATCCGTTGACTTTGAGACTCCTACTGCAGGCACATGGAAATTATTCTATCTCTGGAATGGTAAAATTGCTAGATTTTAGCTAAGGGTCTAGATCTAGATTCCGAAACAAGGGAAAGTTGCCTCTTATTTATAGAACTAGCGACGGGCTTGCGATATTGCGTGTACGCGATATCACAAGGGCCAACGAGATATCGCGGACACGATATCACGTACGCTATATCACAGCTCATCACTAGTGATAAGTCCCCCTAGGATAATACAATTGGTTGTGGGGATGGCTATCATTACCATGTGGAAAAAGAAATCTTCAGGGCATGTGCTTTTGTATGAACTTCAGATTTAATGCACTTGCCCAATACTCATGTAGATGCAACAAGACTGGGCAATGACCCTTCTGATGGTCATATACGCAGATGTCACATCCATCATCTTTGTCTATGGTTGAGTCTATAGCCTCACTTTCTTCAACCATTTTTCCTGTTTGCTGAAAAGTGTTCCTAGTTGTTTCTTAGTTCTACCTCTATTGTTTATTGTGATCACCTGGCTTGTTTTGCATGACCTTCTCCCCTATAATTTCTACCAAAGTTGTAACTTTGTTGTATACCAACTCTGACACCTTATGAAACTTTGCTTCAAGTTCATCGATAAGCTTCTGTATTGGCAAGATTCATTACGGAATCACCTTATCAAGAGCTACTTCTTTCTCCTTATCATATATGTAAACCTGTTTCTTTTGGAGGGTTGGGTCCCAATGATATTTCTCAACATTCTCCCATTTTCGTATCTCTCCTTCTTCTTTGGCCACATGCTCAATTAGTTCTTCGATCTGAAGGGTTTGTAGCTCGTATAATTGACCTCGGGCATACATCCAAAAGGTCTTCCTTGTTTCATTACAAAGCCCATCTATGATGTGGAAAATTTGCCTTTCTTCAGAGAAACCATGGCTTGGGCATTTATTTACTAAGGAATAATATCTATCTAAGGCCATGTCCAAGGGTTCATGTTATTCCTATTTCCATCCTTGGATCTGTCTCCTCAGGTTGGACACCCTCGCATAGGTTTCGTATTTCTCGTTGAAGAGTTCCAACATTGTGGACCACTGTTAGATTAAATTTGGTTTCAATGATCTATACCACACTTTAGATCTATCGATTAGTATCTTGGAAAAGAGCTTAAGCTTCTACCACCCACTTTCAATGTTGTAGAAAGTGTAGACATCATGAAAGGCTTATAAATGACGTTGTAGATCTAAATTGTAGCCTCCTACAAACGTAGGAATATTATTCATATCAAGCTTAGGTAGGCGACTCTCTTTGCGATGCCTACGTGATATCTTAATTGCCTCTGTGATCTACATCAAGCTCTTAGTGGCCAACAAGGGTTCATCATCATCAGATATGTTGTGATGAAAATTTTTATGTCTATCGATTTGATTGTGATGATTTTTTCTATGTTCATTTTGACGTTTTTGACTTCTCCCATGGGTTGGATTTTTGTGCCAATGATGAGCTTGGTCTCTATATCTACATCCATCTTCATCAGAACTAGATGTTGAAGGAGGAGAGGAAGATGAGGAACTAGAAGGATGCCATGGCTTCTATGGTGTTCCCTAGGATCCCTTGATTTATCCTCTCTAGATTTTGAGGATGTCCTAGGCCTTGAGGCCTCCCCAGGTTTAGGACCGACTTCATCTCTACCAAGGCCATCTACCTTAGGTGAATGTAGTTCTTAAGTGTCGTTAGGGTGATCATGAACATATAAAACCCCTACATAAGGTTGGTCACTCCAATTTTCTTCACCATAGATTTTGTTAGTTCTCTAATGGATGTCTTCACTATAAAATGTGTTATTGCTTCCTTATGAAAGAGACATTGTTTTTAATTAGCAATTTCTATGATTTAATATTTCCTGAAAGATATATTGTTAATGCATTTATAGCGATCTTGTATGATATAACTAACCTAGATAACTAGCACCATCCCAGGCAATGGCGCCAATGATGAGCAACGAGGTACCCCTATGCCCAACCATATGAATCACAAGCATTTACACATGATCTGATCGAATGTTGTGAATGAAACTAGTTGTGCATCTAAATCATTATACTTTGATCGCAGTTTGCTATCTTCCCACTTGGACTAGTGGTAGCTTTGTCACGTATGGTTTAGTCCAAAGTGAGGCGTATGATTGATGTTTCCTAATCCTAAGTTGCTGCTAATGACAATAAAGAGATAAATTAATTAAGCTAATAAATAGAGGAAAGCAAATCTACACTAGCCTACATGTGATGAGTATCCATTCCTAACTGTCCACACACACCTTAGACCTGCATAACTACTGCTGGGATTACCAAATGATACACTACTGGGTTTCAAAATAATTACACTTAAGCACTTACAATTAGTCGTACTCATTCCACTTAATGATAGGAATCATAAAGGGTAATAAATGGAAACATTAACTAAATAAAATAGTAAATAATTAAACAATTAAATAATTGAAAGCAATAATAAATCTAAGTGGATGCTGCAATCATGAAAGTAATCTCGATCTTTAATTTTAGTCACGTAAAGTGTCCAAGTACATCACACTCAAATCAAGATGTCGTACAATTACAAACATCACACTGTGGGCATGCACTGGGAAAAAATAGAACTAGAAATAAATAATCTATGAAATAGCTAACTAAAATCTGAACTAAAACTATTCCCCAACCATGCACCCAAGTGTTGTATTTATAGGCTAGCATGGAGGAAACGATATTGCATATCCAACATCATTTCCTAGGACCTAATATCACGTATCTAATATTGAGGCTCTGATATCATATATCCAATATCGAAGCTAACGAAATCATGACTCATCATGTGTATTAATGGGCTTGAGTCATGCTTAAGACCTTGGTTTTTTATCATACAACAGCCATGTTTTCCTATGGGCAACTTTCTTGTGATTTTGACATTCCTTAACAGTAGGTTTTGGTCTGTTTTGACTTGGGTCTCTCTATGCAGATGTGGCATAATGGATCGTAATTTTGGTAGTTTCCACCTCCTTTGTGAGAGTTAATACAAATTATTGAATTCCTAATATTTAAAAAAACCTTACAAAATCCATTATACGTGCAAAGTTATGGATTGATCGTTGTGGAAACTAAGATTTCTTAAAGATGCATTGAGAGATTTGCATTGCAAAAATTGTAGTAAAATTGCAAGTACTTCTACAACATAGGACATTCTAAAATTCTAGCTTGCAAACATCATTTTAAGAAAGTGGTCACAAAGCATGTGGGGCATAGCTCAGTTGGTGCTCTTAATCGATTTGCATCTAGAGCTACTAGATTTAAATCCTATATGGGGGGAGGGGGGTGTTGAACCCCAAAAAGTGAGTTTTATTAATAGAAAAAAAGCATAAAATACAAATTCAACTTCAAGACATTTAAACTAGATATAGATGGAAAAGAGGAACTTAGTGAACTAGGGATGTTACATAAGAAAACATCCTTACAAACCACCAATCCCAAAGTGGAGGAAAATAATCTAGAGAATAATCATCTTCCAAAGATCCATCAAGAATGCGATTAGAAAAGATTGGTAGAAAATCGAATGCAGTAGAAAACACCCAAAATTATGAAGAAACACTCCCAAGAAGTGAATCTTATTGAGGAAGAATGCTGGGATTCATGAGGTTGCTCCAAGGCTACAACAAATGAAACAATAGATTAGTGTCCAACTTGAGCTTTGAAGCATGAGATATAATTTGGAAGTCGACAAGACGTAAGATATGTAATTTCTCTAAAATAGTTAGATGATAAATGTTAGAATAATCAGTCCTCTAAAAAATTATATTACTTCTACGCTTCCATATATAATATAGAACAATAGGCCTATGACCTTCCAAAGAAATTTAAAGTTTGTAGAAGTCGTAGACAAAAAGCTAAACATAATGTCATCTTGAGAAAGCTTGCACGAAGGGATAACTTTGGAAGCCCATCCCCACACATGCTAAGCGAGAAAGCAAAGCCAAAAAATCATGGACAAAATCTTCAATTTCACCACAAAGAGTGCACTTAGGAGTATGAATCCCAATGTATTCTAGGAATTTTCCGATGGGTAAGCCTTGATGGAGAAAACACCAAAGAAACTATTGAATTTTAGGAAGGGTTAAAAGGTTCCAAATTCGGTTGAAGAGGAAGATCAAGAATTGTTCAGACTCTTGTTTGTGCCAAGATCTGTTACAGCATTGAACGACCATTGAGGAATCATGCAACAATTGGAAGGGGACATGTGGTTTATAAGGCAAAATTTTTGACCCACTAGTCCACTAGAGACCATGAAAAATACTTTGAACTAAAACATCAATTGCAAGGATTGATAAATGAAATTATAAACTCGAAGCAATGATGCATCGTTTTGGAAGCCCCATACAAATTTTCAAACACTTCTCAAGAAATCCATTGATCTGCAAGATGAAGACAACTAAGGAAAGTAACTCCTTCTAATACCAAGTAGTGGCAACCCTAGCATTCATAGTGGTAAGAGGAGTAGGCGATAGGGATAACCACCAAGGGTAATACTTGCCAAGCCTTCTAAATGCTTTTGAAGACATGGGATCCGAGAATGGTGATCATATGGGGAGAGAGAATCCAGTTAATGGGATGGATATCTTTCCAAAAGGGCTTATTTTTGGGAAACAATTGTCAAAGTCTTAGCTAGAGGAGACTCCCAATAATGTCAAGGCAATCCAGATGCTAAACCAACCACTTGGCGACTAAAGTTACCCCCATGTTTGAAAGAATTCAAAAGGCCTAAACCAACTTTATTCCTAAGAAGAGTAACAATATTCTAAGCGACATGTTGAATAGTCTTGAAATAATCACTCTAGCTTCTGATAGATAGCATGGGAGGGAGCCCAACATGAGGAATAATACATGAGTAGAAGCACAAATAGATTTACAGACAAGGTACTTGCCCACAAGGATGAGGGGTTTAGTCTTCCACTTTTCGATTTTCCTTTGAATTTGAGAAATTACTTACTCATAGAGAACTAAAGTAGGACCTCTAAACCAAAAGGAAATTCCCAAAATCTTCATGATATCTTGGTCCTAAATGAGCTTCTAGTTAAAGGTGGGTAAATGACTGTAGTTATTGTTGAAACTATAAACAAAAGATTTACTTCAATTAATAGCGGAGTAGAAGAGGTAGCAATATTACTCCACCTAAGATAAGAGATGCTGCACATTAGCAACAATGTTTTGAATGAGGAAAAAGCAATCATCAACAAAATGTATATTAAGTAGCTGATATTGAGAGGAAGAAAAACGAACCCCAAAGAGAGCCTCATTCTAAATATCAAAGTTTAATTGATGACAAAGGAAGTTAGTAGTGATGATGAAGAGGTAAAGGGCAAGAGGACAATCTTGCCTCACTAACCTATGAATAGAGAAGGGAGCAGTGATACCAAAGGTAGTAGCTATTCTCACAATAACATCTGAGAATAAACATTTCACCATATGAAGAAACTTAGGACCGAAACCTAGTTTAGTCATGATCTAGATAATAAAGTCCCACTTAATATTGTTGTAGGCTTTTGCATGATCAAGCTTCATCAAAAAGATATCTTGGTCATCATCCTCTGCCCACTGAAGACCTTCCCAAGCAATAACCACATTATTTAAAACGTATTTCCCTAGGACAAAGCCCGTTTGTTCTGGAGAAATAATATGGCAAAAAATTTTCTTCAAACATAAGGCTAAGCACTTGGCCCAGATTTTGTAGACCATGTTAAGAAGAGTAATGGGTCACCAATTGGAGATACAAGTAGGATCCCCCGATTTAGGAAGAAGACAAACAATCCCAAGTTATTAGAGATGTTTGTGAAAGAATAGCAAAGGAGTTACTTGTAGTGATTGGTAAATCAAGAGAGTTCGTGGGGGGAGAAGAGAAAGGCAAAGCTATAGTGGAAGATACTTTAGCTCTTTTCCTTCTAGCCCCTTCACCAACTCATCATTTAAAACTAAATCCTTGAATGACTTTGAGTGGGTAACTTATGCTTTCGAAGCGACCTTTGCGAGAGACTATATTGGGGCACTTGTGTCTTAGAGGGGTAAAACAATGAAGAACGTTTTAAAACTTTTTTGAAGAAGCTTCAAACTTGAAAGTTTCAAATGATGGGTAAGATTCAGAAGTGGATGCAGAACGGATTTTGGAAAGATCAGCTACATGTTTGTTCTTGGCTAAAAAAGGACATGCAAAGATATGGTTTCTTGGCTAAAAAAGGAGATGCAAAGATATGGTGGTCAGCCTAATGGTAGCTACAGGAATTTGGGAGATAAAAATAATTAACTTTTTGAGTAAAAAGCTTCCCCCCACCAAGTGTTAAAGAGTTCTTTCGATGAGAAGCATCGAGTTCAATACAATACAATACCAACCAAATTGAGTGCCATCAACCTCGACACCATGTTCAGAGATAATACGGCCGAGGATACTCACTATGTCTCTCTCCGCTAAAGAAAAGATTAACGAAAGGTTTCGTAATTTCACATAACAAGGAATAGCATTGTAATGGGTCATTGATGTTAAAGTCAAATTTCCACGCATGTGCGATAAGGGTTGCTGTGCTGAAAAAATTTGAATGGAGAGAGCTTTCTCAACTTGAGAAGCCAGAACGAAGTTATGAGCATAATGACAAGCGTGTGAAGCTTGAACACCATGGGCTTGTAGGATATCTTTTAATTGCAAACTAATACGCAATGAATGTGGTAAAAAGGCCACCATACGGAGACAGAGAAGCGTGCAGAAAAGTCCTTAGAAACAATTTCAAACACGTCGTCGAGAAGGAGAAAATTGATAGGAGAGTTGGAGGGACTTCCTGAAAAGGAGCAGAAGCGTCGGGAAATCCATGTCTACGCCAAAAGGAAACCCTCCTCTTCAACCCGAGCCAGCAGCACAGCGCCATGAAGAACCGCAGCATTGCACGAGCAGCCAAGAATTGCAACAGCCATGCAAATCGGCACGGCCTCCTCACGACGGCGACGCGAAACCACAGAGCAGCAACACAGATCTACCGTGCAGCGCCGCCTGACAAAACACCTGCAACCGCAACAGAGAATGCCGCGAAATGCCACTGAGACGTGGAGCGGCCAACAGCAACAACAAAGCAAGGTGCACAGCGCACACAGAACAACACGATGGGAAGAGGATTTCGTCCATCCAAGAGAAACACAAGCGCAGCAAACAGAAAACGCGAATGGGGGCAACCGCAACAACACCCACCTATATGGCAGTAATCACATTCGAGTTTCTCTAAAGAAAGCGAAATGGTCACAAAGAAATCGATCGAAGTAAACTTAAATAGGTGATTGCTAACAATTTGATATTCACTGCCTCCAATGTCAGTTCTAGGGATGCAATTAACATCTTCTTGGACTGCATTGTGCCAAAAAGCGACAAAACATAAATTAGCTCAAAACATTTGCTTGTGCTATCATAGCAATCCCCAAAGCCATGAAGTTATAGCATACTCAGTTATACCATTTTTATTTTATATCAAACCTTAAAGTTTTACTTCATTGAGTATTTCTTTTGATTTAAAAGCATTAGAAAAGGTTAATGTTCTTGACTTACATTAAATTCTACCCAATACAGAAAAATTAACTCTCCGGCCAGCTGAAATTTTACTTTCCTTTTCATCACAAAACAGTATTTGTAAAATGATAACAGTCATGCATAAAAACCCAAATCTTACCGTGAATGTGATCTTAACACTTGTTCCTGAAGCTCCAATGTACGGATGATATGTCATGCATAAAAACCCAAATCTTACTGTGAATGTGATCTTAACACATGTTCCTTAAGCTCCAATGTACGGATGATAAGTCATGCATAACAACCCAAATCTTACTGTGAATGTGATCTTAACACTTGTTCCTGAAGCTCCAATGTACGGACACAACATTCAGATAACAGCATTTTTTACAGTTACTCGGTTTTTTATAGTCGCTCCAGATGAAAAAGCAATTTAGATGAAACAATATATTCAAGATCCAGAAAGATACGGAAGAAGTCTTGGGTCATCTCGACGAGGTAAACCAGACCTAGCTCCAAGAGCTCTGCAGTTAGCTGAAGCCTGTGTAACATTCCATGTGCAGAAACAACTGTTACTAATATTCGGAATGTGAAATCCTCCTAACGAAAATTTACATTTACTTTGCTTACCACCGTGGCTGCGAAAGGAAGCATCCTCTCTGCTGGCATGCCACAAACAATAGCTGCCACAAACAGTTAGCAGAAAACCCTTTAGATCGAAAGGTGCGAGGTAAACTAATACATACTTGTAAACAGGTCCCAGTTTTACAGACCAATGTCAGGAAACAATGACGATCTTGAATTGTAAAACTGACATTTTTACTTATATCCACTGAGAACCATTGGATCTATCTGATGACTTTTGGAATTTCTTTTCCGGATTTTTTTTAATTTATTACTCAATGTTGCATAGTAGAATCAAACCTGTGACCTAGGATCACAAGGCTGCAGCCCTTACCACTAGGCCAATACCTCATTAGGCATGACAAACTAAATTTTGCATACCATAGAGAACAGCCCTAGTCGAATTGTCTATGGAAGAATAAAAATTAGGCATCATCAACATGACAAACTAAATTTTGCATACCATAAAGAACAGCACTAATAAAGCCATCCCCTGCTCCTGTAGTATCGACCAGCTCCGTAGCAGCTATGTACTCAGCAGTCCCTACAATAAGCCTACCATACACTTCTCCTATCCCCGGTGCTTGAAGGACACCTACCTGCATTTGTAGCTAATGTTGTAAAAACGGAAAGCTACAGAGAAGCAATTCATGCCTAGAAATCTTTCAGAGACGTGTGTAGATCAGATTCAATAATGTTATGATTTCCAGTAAACAACGTGATTAACACAACAATTAATTCAAAAAATGGTGCACACAACATACCTCAGAAGAAACAGTTGTTGGTTGTGCACTGTAAATCTCTTTAACTTTCACCCTCAGACTCTCAAGAGTGTCATTAACTTTTGAGCTGGAACCTTGTGTACTTCCTGATAAATAAATAAAAAGAAAAGTCGACTATGTTTTCTGCAGCAACCAGGCAATGTTACCAAATTCACACATGAACAGAAATTCACATATGAGAGGAAATTAGATTTTCAGTCTAGAAGTATAAGTCAAAATGTTCAACAACAAATGATGTAAAACGAAAATTAGCCTGCATCATCAGTTGCAATACCTAGCATTTGTTCAAGCATGATGCAGCCTTCTTCCCCCAGCGTTACAATGACAAACTTGAGGGAAGGTAATCGGACACACATTGCAACAAGTGCATCTGCAATTGATGGTGCTTCTGTCCATGCCTGAAAAGTCGCAAACGAAAAATGCTTGAGGGATAAAAGCTAAAACCAGATAGAAATTCTATATGCCACATCAGCCTAAAAGGAGATAAAACATGAAGTTGATATAGACATTGCAAATTCAAATTGTTTGATAATCTGTTTGTGTAAAAGATCATGTCTACTTGACACTAATTGACAAGAATCAGAAATCACAAAGAAAGCTTGAAAATACATTTTTTCCATCAATTATGACAAAAATAGAGAATTAAACTTTCTAAAAACTACCAATGACATTGCTGACATCATCAGAGGCTATAGTACCAATAAACATATCTTCAAGAATGTATATCACCTTAGGAAACTTTGCTGAACAGACCACATAATCTGCCATTAGCAGAAGTTCATCCAAGCCTTCACGTTTCCTTTCAGCATCTACGAAAAGGGGCAACTTCATTTGTTTAGCCTGAAATTCCATAAATTCCGTAGCCATATGTGGCACATGTCAAACTTTACCCAAAACAAAAAAAAACAAAAAAGAAAAAAAGAGCAGCAACAAAGACCTCAACATGGTTCAAGAAAGTTCCATAATATTTATATTGTGTTCTAACGCTACTAAGCAAGATCATTACCAATAGCAGCAAACAATTAATTTATTGCATAATTAAAAAAATTCTTCATATTAGACTTGTTTTATATTTAAAAATGCAAATTGCATAACATAAACATAATACTACACATACCTGAATGTGATTAAAATTCCATTAAATATAGTGCAAAACTATGTAAGGTGCTTGTTTTTCAAGCATAAGATGTAGGTTCATCCAAGCTTGGGCACAACCACTCAAAGAAGTTAGCCTTTCACTCATCCACTAACCTTCTTAGGACTGACTTGACAATACAAGCATTGAGGCTCCAGGTGATTATCCTTGTGCAAAACTAGCTTCCTACAAGTTAATAAGCTTCAAAGTAACTTACATACATCATCAGCACCATAGTGCTTTTATCCCAACAACATGGGCTAACCCATTCAAGTAGGCAAAAGATTTAATGATGGTTTTCAATGGTTGACAGTCTACCTAACATCATGGCCTGAACCTATATTGTTCTTGTGCCCCTAGGTGGCACATGTCTCAACATAACCCCTTAGAATCAAATCCCTTAGAATCAAATCTACTCTAACCAAATGAGCTATGCCTCAATGACAAAATAACTTGCACAAATCATCACCACCATCATGGTGATTTTATCCCAACAACATGGGCGAACCTATTCAGGTAGGCAAAGGATTTGATGATGATCTTTTATGGTCAACTGTCTACCTAACATCATAGCCTGAACATATATTGTTCCTATGCCCCTAGGTGGCACATCATAGCCTGAATGTATATTGTTCCTGTACCCCTAGGTACCAAATGTCTCAGCATAGCCCCTTGAAGTCAAACCTGCCCTAACCAAGTGAGCTATGTCTCACTAACAAAGCCACTTGCATACATGGTCCCGTGAAAAAAAATCAGAAAACAACATATCTGGACCTTAGTAGAGCTTTAACCACTTGAGCTATTATATCATTGGCAATGCCAAAATCTTGGGATTTAGGAAGTTTAGCTCATAAAATAAATCAAAAGAAAAAATAATTCCTCTATGATTCATTCGGTGCAACAAATTATATATAATAAATGAGCCACCCTGAATCAGTCGTCAACAATAATGTCAAATCCATAACCCAGAACATTAATCAGTATGCTGGCTTGTAGGAAAGAGCTGACTGCTATTAACAATACCTGCAGACAACCCAATCAAAGAGCTGATCAACTGCCAACTAGAAAATTGGGGCAGTTGTTATAGCCAACTCCAAAACTGTAATCAAAGCATATCTTAGGAAACTCTATCATATGTTTTCTCTAAGTCAATGAAAATCATATGCAGATTCCTTCTCTTAAACCTAAATTTATTCATCGGCTGTCATAGTAGAAAGATAGCCTCCATAGTAGATCATCCAAGCATAAAACCAAACCAACTCTCAGAAACAGCTGATTCTTGCCTTAAGCATTGTTCTATAACCCTTTTCCTGCAATTTTGGATGTCTCCCTTGTTCTTATAAATGGAAACTATAGTGCTTCTCCTTAAGTCATTCCACATTTTCCCCTCCTCCTGAATCTTGATGAACAAATTTGTTAACTAAGTAATCCCCATATCTCCCAAAGACTTCCATACCTGTATAGGGATAACACTAGTTCTCATCCCTTTACCAGTCTTCATCTTCATAACAGTTATCTTTACTTCAAAAGTGAAAATACAATTTGTCATCTCTAGGGAATTCTTCATTAAGTAGCCCCCAAAAATATATCCTCCATTGCTTCAAGATTCCTTATCTGAGAAAAAAATACTATCATCAAACTTGATGTATCTAATATGGTCAAAGTCTTTGCACTTCTTGCTCTGAGCCTTGGCCAGCTTGAAAATCAACTTCTCACCCTCCTTAGGTCTTAGCTTTTCATAAAATGAATGAAAAGAAATCTAGGAAACTATCCCCCTATATTGCAAAAGGAAACTAGGAACCTTTAAATGAAGATATCTCCCTTATAAAAAAAGACCCAGACAAGCATGGCAGTTCTATTACTGAAATATTGAGCAACATCATTATATTAACTTGTTAACATAATTCAAAACACATGGGTGCACTTCAATGCAGGTAGAATCCAGTAGTTAGGTATTAACAGGTAAGAAATTATGAAGCTGGAACAACATGCAGAAAGAGCACTATTTCAATCTCAATTTGTTTTATAATAAAGTGCAAACATCAAGGAGAACATGTGTTGATTCAATAAGCTCACATCATGAAACAATTATAATTTTATCACCAAAATTTTGTATTGTATAACAAAAGTAACAAGAAATGAATCCTTTTATGCCAAGCTAAAAACTCTGATGATTTGACAGAAAATATCACTATTTCCTTGTCAACAGTTGTTAAGGAGTTCCCTGTAGATGATAACTAGAACCATTAAATGCAAAACAGAACAGAAGATCAGGATTGATGTATTAAGACCCTTTAATGTAAAGGTAAACATGCATGGAAAAGCATACAGCTCTGATTCTGAATCTGGGCCAATGTGTCTTGTACATCCATAGCTCTCACGCCACCACCCCTTCTCCTTCAAATATCCTTTTAACACCCAACACCCAACACCCAAAGATCATGAGCAACCAACAAGTGATTACAGCAGTCATATCCCAAAGTCAATGATATCAATGATACCATCCCACAGGGTATGAGGGTACTCATACTTCTAAAAAGCACCAATGACACATCAGTCATACCTTGACCTTGCAATTTATTGATTAACAGCCAACAGTTTACCAAATGAAACATCACCCCATTGGTGAGTATTTCCTTGTCATAATGCTTTATGAAATTTTATCTGCATTTCATCTGGACCTGGTTTCAATATGAAACCAAGACTGAAATATTTTATTTCATCCATGCAGAACCCAAAAAATCTATAAGGATCTCTTGGACAAAGCTCAGTTTCAGCTGTTGTAACTTACATTGTGCCTATATATCTCAGCATAACCAATTGACATTGAACCTGTTATTTGTTGTAATATATAACATTAATTAAAGAATAGTAGAGTACAGACCTCTAGATCTGTCATTGTTAAAAATGATCAGGTTACTACATTCTCAACATGTACCTGTTTTGCAAGACGAAGTGCGGTATATGGAAGCCGTCCATCAAAGTACACAAGTGCAGCTCCCGTCAATGCAGATATTAGTTTTGACTGAGGAATATCTTCCAGTGCCATTGGAGGGCTTCCAGGTGAATGAATACATGTGCGGGTCTTCCTGTTTTAAGATATGTGATAAGTCCTCCATTCAGAAAGACATGAACGTCTCTTGAAAGCATGTTTTCCAAAATCACATAACATAATCCATAATCATTTGAAACTAAGTCATTTACAATGGCGGACGGTTTGATAATCATACATGCCTTTGCCAACACATGAAACTAAATTATTTTAAAATGGTACCATGAAATCAAATCTGGAGTTTAAAGCCACTACTCACGTTTGTATGTCAACAATAACATATGTAAGAGGTGAGTTCCCAGTGTCTGAAACCTGCACATGCACTGAAATCAGCAGCGTGCAAATATGAGAATTCTATCAATCATTCAGTACATATCTGTGAGTGTAAACATAAAACATTGTCAAGATTTGCTTAAATTGTGGCTTCAAAAAAATGAAAAAATTTAATCAAACTCTGAATCCCCTGTGTTCAATGACCCATGATCAAAGAAACATGTTCAGTAGTTTGGAACAGTTATTGCAACAAATTACGATGAATAAAACCTTTTCCACTAAATTAAACATTTCAAGTGTTTGATCAAATATGGCTACTCAAGAAGTTGAAAGAACAATTAAGTTGTTTGATTCAGTTGCTCCCCTGCTTTGCTTCACGTATAATCATTTGCTTCAATTAATCATGTTTACAAACTCATCATCAACACTTTGTATGTTTTTTTATGTGGTCATTTCAACATCCTCTGAAACTAATGGATATAAAACCTCAAAAAGGTCACGTCATTAAAGTATGCATCAGCAAATCAAAATAAACCATTTTCAGAACCCACAAATGTGAACTGACCAATTCAGTGAAAATGAAGCAGTCAAGCATCTTCTTCTCCAACATTATACTTCGTGGAAACCCACTGAAAAATCATCTTTTAGAATGGGAAAATCTAGAATCAGACCACTTATGAAAACTTATTACTTCAAATTGCAACAAATTGTTCCAAAAAAATTAGAGTAATATGTGCCTTGAAAGTACTCTATAATACTAAGATGTGATTACACTCAGACACCTCCATAAAAGAATTTAAACCAGCCAAGTGAAATTAAATTCGAAGGAAGTTTCAGTACAAGACATTTTACGGTAAACAGCTACTAATAGGCTTTATGTAAGACACAATCCCCTATGCTAATATTCCTCAAAATCATATATTGTTTCTTAATTAATAGATAGCATCAATTAGTGAAATAAAAAAAATTTTTAATTCCATCCAAGACCTTATGTATCTATTAGAACAGTTCAGTTTCAACAACTGTTGTATAATGCTTGTATAGTTTAATGGTCACCTACTGGAATTGCACCTATGACTTGTAAAATGTAAACCATACACCTTAACTAACAAGTTACATGCCTTGATATGTATGTGTATGTTCATTAACTGATTAGGGGTAAGTGTGTCCGACAATCTGAGACTTCTCCGGACCTCTCTGGAGATAGACTGTTTGTCATCTTGGTCATTGTTTCTTGAAAGACCTAGAAGCCCCAGGTTATATAAAGTGAATTATGTGGGTTTCTGCAATTTCACCTTCAGTAAGTTCTTGATGTTGTTTAAGACAAACCTTTAAAATAGTCAAATGTGACAATAATGTTAAAATTATTTTGCCCTATATTATACATCTGAATTAAAAAATTAAAATCATGAACAGAAGTAAAAACAAAAGAAAATCACAACAGATGGCAACAATCACTCCTCAATATTATGAGTGGAGAAAAATTCCAAAATTCACCACACAATTCAAAAATTCTAGAAGATAATATACTTACTATCTTGGTTAGTGCATGCAGCTTGTGGTCCTCAAGTCATAGGTTCAATTCCAAGGGGTATGTTGAGATACCTGCCACCTAGGGGCATGGTAAAGTTAAGCATAATGTGAAAATGCTATTATCTCCATCTATCTATTTCATGTTGTTTCTCTGTTTGGTCATTGAATCTTTGTTATATAGTTTGAATCATGATAGCTAGGAGTCATGAGTAGTCATTAAAAGTCATGTCCCATGGGTCCTAGGTAGTTAGAAGCTTTGATTTGATGTTTGATGTAATAGATTGAGAGCATTTCCTTAAAAGGCATGAGGGGACTAACGGGGTTTTCATGTGCATGATGCCAATTGTGGTAAAGTTTTCCCCTCTCAAAAAGTATAAATAGGGGTGAACCCTTCTCATTGTAATTTCCTAATTAGAATGCATTGAAGTAAGTTTTCCTTTCTTTTCATTATTTTATTTGTGTATGCATGCATTCAAGTCAGCTAGTGCCGAACTTCTCTTAGTTTCAGCCCCTTTCTTTCCTTTCTTGCATTCTCACCATGCATATCTCTCAAGAGTTGTGTATCCTTTCATGGTTCTAACTCAAAACAAACACTTTCTCACAAGTGATTTCACACCATTTCTCACATCAATTTGCACAATTTTTCACATTTTTCAATTATATTCCTCTCATGCTTTTCATAAATGTTTAAGTGGAGTATGCATATTTGTTTCATGGTTATGCAAGATTTCATATTTATGCTTAGGGTTTGATGTTATTAAAGGGTTTCATGCTCAATTGATGTGGATCCATGCTTTCCAATGCCCAAATACCCTTCTAATTGAAAAGATTTACACTTATGCATGTTCCAAACACATTTACTCCTCTCATTTGCTTTAGATTTCATGTTTTCTAAGAATTCCAAGTGAGGGTTTTTCACAAATTTGCCCCACTTTGATTTATGAGCTCCACGTCTTTGTGTTGAACCAAAATCAAGCCATGAATGCTTGAATTTCCTGTTGAATTGCAAGTTCACATGTTTTTCTTTGTTACAAGTGCAGATTTACCTCAAGGTTCAAGGATTTGTGTTATGTTTCTTCATGTTTGCTGGCCTCTCATGTTCAAAGGACTTTGAACCTCAATTTGATGCATGTTTGATGCCAAACGTCGTGTAAAACAACAGATCTAGAGTCCACTTTGAGTTGCGAAGGAATCTAAAGCCTCAATTGAGCTTGAACACTTGAATTTCTAAAAAATTATTTTTCATTTTGATGTGTTTTCTTGTGTCGTTGGTAGGATGTGACCTCAGTACAACATGCTACTAGTTGCACTTAATTTCTAGCAACCCACACTAATTGGAAAGGGGTCATGCTCCACTCGCATCCAACTCACGACAATATTCAGAACTTGCTTTCAACCTTCAGCAAGCTTGTGATAAACTCATGGCCAGCTCACACCAATGCCTTGTTAACGGCCCACTTGTAACACAAGTTGTGTAGAACTCACAATTCATTTGCACTCCTCTGGGGTATTCTAATTTCAACTACATCACAACCTATCATTAGTTACGGCCCAGTCATGTTGAACTCGTGACCACAGAAGACGACTTCACTACTACCCACAGTCAAATCACCGCTCCTCGTTTTTTTCTAATTAAAGCCAGACAACAACTAGCAGTCCAATCACAATGACCCTCAACCCAAATTTCTACAATACCATGACCTTCGTAAGCTTGTGGCCAGTTTGTGATCAGTACTTTAAGCCATATCCTGCTCTGTGACCAAAAGAAACAAATCCATGGGATTGGTAAAAAAATATGCATTCGGGGGCTATGACATCAATTAGACAACCAGCCATAGTAAAACATTGTTAAATCCTTTGCCTACTTCTTACCAACCCATCATAGATGGGATAAACGCAGATGATGATGATAACATACTTGCTCTATCTTGGGTTTCTTTTATTAATTATAGTGCAAGACTGCAAATAGATCATAGGTTGAAATCTAATACAAAAGACTTTTAACAGTTAACTGAATCGCTTATCTTTGTTGGTTGTGCTCAAGCCCAAGCCACATGGTGCAAACAATGAGCTCTAGTTGTCAAAGTAGCTCAAATTAAGCTGCAGAGCTAATCTTACATGTCACCGTACAACCATCATGCAAGCCAAGGGTGGAGACACATCTCTTGACAATTACATAGTAGCTTTTGCTGTTAACCACTTGCATTAAATACTCTCATGACCTTTTACACATGCTAATAGTGAATGTCACACATGTTAAGCGGCAATATCCTGCACGTATATGCATTGTAACTTCAAAATGCATTGAATTGTAGGTATCTCATACAAAAATTATGGCAAACAATCCAGATATGTGACAACTCAATGGAAAACAGCTTGACAAGACATTTTAAGGTTTTGACATCAGGCTCAAATGGTCCACATTTTTTATCATGACACTTGGGCATTAGAAGGGATCACCACTTGGAGTGATGGCAAGGTGCTTGCCTCTCAAGTCATAAGACCTGGGTTTGAGCCTGGGTGCAGCCACTCAAAAAAGGCTAGGCTTTCACTCATCCATGGACCCTCCCAGGACCATGCCTTGGTAAGATGAGCATTGAACCTCTGGGTGATGATCTTTTCTTTAGACTTGGGCATTAAAGAGGCTTAAACAACAACAATTTCACATTTGCAAAGCCAGTGCAGCTGCCTTGGAGATTGTCACATGAATATTTTTTATTTTGAATTGAACATTTATCTTTTCTTGATACTAATTTCTTTTACCATGACAAATCTCAAAGTCTCTGTAACCATTATAAATTTTTAATGTAACAAATGTCTTGTGTCTGTGAAAAATATATAAAAAATATCTGAGAAATCTCTGCTAAAAGGAAGGTGTATTTGTTGGATGATCCCAGCCAGTCACTGATACCAGGTTTGAAAGGAGAACGATTGCCTCTCTGTCAGAATAGACAGCAATAGTAGTTTGCTTATTTGATTGCCAAATGAATAACGAATTTCTCTTAGGCCATACTTCAAACAAGTTAAAAGTACAAGAATTACCACAACATATGATGTGTCAACACCATCTTCCTGGAACTCAGCAAGAATTCTTCTTCCTGGGGGATCATCAGAAACCTACAATTGGACCAATACCTTTTAATTTTACCAAATAAATATTAATCATAAGCATTTAGCTAATAAAGTAGTGATCTTATCTGATAGAGCAAATCTGCTTCTTGATATTCCTACAATATGCTTCGATTATATTTATGGTTTTAAAAAACGTCCGAATCTTATTTTTAAAGTACCAAAAGCACTCTGAAACTTCCGAAGAAAATTACCTTGGAAATAAGGCGAGGAATCAATCCCAACCTTGCTGCTCCAGTTAAGGCATTACCAACATTTCCCCCTCCTTGAACCTATCTTGAAACAAGAACAATTCAAGAGTATATATTACAAGAGGTGAGAAATTGCTCAGTGAATACAGTGCAGTCTAATACATGATTATTTGGAAGATAAGCCGAGTCATAGAAGCCTAACTGAAAACATTAGTTTAACTATGCATAGAAACTTCAGCGGCATTAGTTTAATCCTGCATAGTCTGCGGTGATCCACCAAATAAATTTCAGCAACTAAATAAGTTCAGATAACAAATCTTCACCTTCAAAGCTAAGCTTCTAGTCTTCTCATCCGGCTGCGGAAACGCTGCAACGGTCGCTAGGTAGTCGGTAGTAACAGTACCACAACCGACCTGAAACAAACCTCACTTATTTTAAGCTCCTCCTAAATTCCTATTGCCCTATTTCTTTAGTAAATTAATCTCAGAAGAACATGTTTTTTTTGTTCCCTTCCATTTTTAAGCCTTTGTATAATAAATTGTAAAACTGAAATTCAAGCAAAGCAAATTGACCAAGATTTTGAGAAAGATTGTGGGAATCGCTTATCAATCCAGTGATTGAGACATTACCAGGATGCGATGCTCCGGCAATCGCGGAAGTTCTTTGGCGTTAACGCTCATTTCAAATCTGTGCATCCCAAGTTCATGTCAGAAGCTGCATTGTTAATTTCAATTACAAGCTTTCTGAAACATTTTGTTGGCCTACCTGGAGAAGGAATTCCAGCAAATCTTTTTAGGTTTGTTGGTGCGAGAGGTAAAACACAGAGAATTGAAACATGGAATAGTAGATGTTTGTGATGAAAAACTGCTTGCCAGTGAAGATAACATGTTCATCTCCAATCTTTTCTAAATATCGATAAGCTATATGGCAAAGCTAAAAACAGTGAAAAGATAGGAAAACTGTAAGACAAATTTACAAATGGATGGATATCAACTTCGGATTTTGGATTACCCATTTCATCGAGCATTTCATAGTTAAAGCTAAGATAAACTCGAATTTTCTAGACCAAAAAATTATTCAAGCCTCATGTCTGAAACAGTGACTACATTGCTTTGTTATATGGTATGCAACAATTATTTCTGTAAGTGAACCTCATCGATTTTACAGTACGCAAAGTTTGATGTTGAGTGAGGTAGTATTCATCATGTTTTTATTTTATGTCATAAAAATTGTTAAAGAGCTCTTAAATTGGCCTTAGAAATAACAAAACCATCACCAAATCGTATTTTGCATTCTCAGTGGAACTCTCGTGGCGAAAAAATCAATTTCACTGGATTTGGAAATTAAGATCTACATGTAAGAAATTCACAGCTCGTTAAAGATTCCATAAACTATGAGAGTAATTGGAAAACTTTTAATATCTTACCTTCAAGGCTTGTACTGTTGATTTCTTGGGGGGTTGGAACCCAAAACAAATGAAAAATAAGTACACCAAAAGACTTATAGAAATTTATAACTCAACACTACCTAGTAGAATTGAACCAATGACTTGGGGTTACCAAGCCAAGATCCATACCATTAAGCTAACACCTCATTGTTATATTGTTTATTTGTTGAACCACTAACCAACCTAAATAAGGTACTAAAAATTTTAAGTTATTTTATGGCACTAATAGTTTACCTTAATTTAGTATTATTTTAATGGTTGGCTAAGCCTTGTTTTTCTATGAATCTACCATATGGTTGGCTAAAGCCAAGAAAGCATATCAAAATGCAAAGAATATTAATACCCTCATTGGTATGGAACTAATAGTTTGCCTTAATTTAACATTATTTTAATGATTAGATAAGCTTTGTTTTCCTAGAACTCTACAATATTTTATTGGCTAAAGCCAAGAAGCATATCAAAATGCAAAGAATATTAATAGCCTCATTGTTATGGCACTAATAGTTTGCCTTAATTTAACATTATTTTAATAGTTAGATAAGCTTTATTTTTCTACAACTCTACAATATTTTATTGGCTAAGCCAAGATATTAGATCAAAATGCAAAGAATATTAATACCCTCATTGTAACAAGGTTAAGATATATAGTCTAAAATAATTATAATATATGTACCTTTAAGATATACAATCCAATTAGAACTTTATAACTCAACATTGCACATCAAAATTGAATCTATGGCTAAGCTTTCAAATCAAGATTCTTACCACTAGGCTAACACCTCATTGTTGAAGACAACTACCACTAGGTTTATTTGATTAGATGAATCTATGGATGTTGAATCAGTGGGTTTGTCATTTTACACTAAAAAATTGTTTGGTTTTGTATGGAAATATCTTTGGATTTAGGTGTGAACTTTCAAATTTGCTCACTTCTATTGCTTTTGTGATTCTTTTCAAATTTCACCTCTAGAATGGAATTGTGAATCTTTGAACTCAAAATTTACACGAGTGCGAATTACCAAGATTCACGTAACCAAGCACACCCTAAGATAATGCTTACATCCTATAAATGCTTAAATCACATTTACACAAGCCTCCATGACCCTTCAATTTTCTCTTCAAACTAAAGGTATTGCTTGCATCCTCTAGATGCTTCAGTGTCATTCTCAACTCCATTACATCATTGGGAATGGCATTATAGTTTCAAACTCACTTGTCTATTGTAGGTCTAAGCTTTGTATAGAATGTATTTTATGAATTTTGTAAAACCTGGATTAAATGACCCTGTAACTACAATCAACTACTTCATTATATCCAAAAAAATTTTTAAGAAAATAATAAAAACAACATTTTATAATCAAACTTGGATTTTCTAGTTTGTGCAGATAAAATATATTTTTAGGTTAGAACATATATTTTATAAAATTTTTATTTCTTAGTTTATAAAATTCTTAATTTTTGGGAAGAACGTAATGCCCCAAAAACCTAATGGCTCTCTCTACAATGTTTGGGTATTAGAATTGGAAGGCCCAAAGATATATAGTAAAATTAGAACTTTACAACTCAACATTACCTACTAGAATTAAACCTATAACTTGGATCTACCAAATCAAGAGTCTTACTACTAGACTAACACTTAATTGTTGCAATGTAATAACCCTCTTCCATCTATTATATTATTCTCAACTTTGTTTTTAAGAAAAAAGTACTATCAAAATAAACTCTAATATGTGTTATTTAAAAACAAAAACAACTAAGAAAGTCCTTTAGTATACATACCTAGAATAAATGTAGAGTAGCAAATGCAACAAATGCAACCTTTGATCTTCTAATCCTACAAATAAAACCATAAATGTAAAATTTCATGAAAAAGGAAAATCCAAACATTGTAAACTACAAAACACCCATGTAATGCTGCATTTGTTTAGTCCGAACATTGAAAGAGCGTTGCATGCCACTATTATAAAACCAGTAATGCTGCATTTGTTTAATCCGGACATTGAGAGAATGATATCACCCAACATACGGTAGCGGTTTTTATAATGATATTTGCATTATTGTTACAGAAGTGAATTTGGTAAACTGTATCATTTTTAAGTCCTAACTAGTGTGACAACGCCTGCTTTTAATATTGTCCTCGGTTCCTCGGGATGTTCCTTCGGTAAATCATTTCTAAAAAATTGTTTATAGAAAATTATTAATGAAAAGTTTTTAATCTTACGAAAGTTGATAATCATTTTTTGGAATTTAAATTTATTGAACTGAACTATTTTATTATGTTTAGCATAATCCATACGGATTGACCTCCTGAGTCCTTACGCAAGTCATAAGCCTTAAGCACATAATCTAACAGGTGATAACTCACGATAGATTAAATTTTTCGTATTTCAAAAACCGATAAAAGACTCCTTTCCAACCGCTATAGCACTAAGTATACCTAAAAATAATTTTTTGCAAAAAATTCAACTTGAGTTTTTTTAACTCGATAGCATCATTCAATTAAAAAATATTATATGCTAAAAATACAACAAAATTTAAGATAAGCACACAAGTGCCCAACTATGATACATGGCCCTATATAATAGGAGGCCAAAAATAAATCTGACAAACTTCTGCAAGGCGATTTTCCATAATCTACAAGCTAAACATCAAGCACCCAGCAATTCCAGCTGTGTTAAGACATGCATAACCAATCATCCAAATTGATTTTGCTGATGGCAGCAAATTACACAATGCTAAAGACACATCATAATGACCAATGGAAACTCTCAAATCATTATGCTGCCAGTTTTTTGGTTGACAACATGATTGTGACGTTAGTACTCTCAAATGCTTACAACACAGTAAATGCAAAATCTTGAAGCATATATTGACCTTCAGGGCCCGTCATCAATGAACAAAATCACTGTTGATGTAAAATAATCACCACATTCTTCAAGCACCTTCGGCTGATATTTAACACCAAGTCTATTGTGGGCAGTCAATAGTTAAAAACCTTATTCATCAGTTGCAAATTTCTGCACCTAATTCTGTCAAGATCAATATTCACATGCCACAGGATTGTGCTGATGAGCAGCAGTAACTGATGGTATTCAGGAGATTGCCCATGTTATGTAACGACAGATTATGAAGTGAGAAAAACAGTAACAGAAGCAACTAGCATGACTTGAGCTGCTGATTTTCTCAAAATATCAAATATATTCCTTTAAATCCATGCAAGAGAACCCCTATCGTTGGAAGCTGGACGACCTCTTGTTGGTGTTGGCGGCCTTTGAATATTAAGTTCCTGGTACCAGAACAAGTGTCTTTCAGGTAAGTATCGAAGAAATTTTTCAAGTTGTATTTGGGAAACACAACTTGACAGAGGAAACCAAATTTAGCTTTTAAGATAATACTTTTTTCTTCATTTTAAATACCTGCATCCAGGTATCATCAATCCCATCTTGAGATGCTTCCGCATTTGTAATGGCAGGAGGAAGAGGATGGATGAGCTTTGGAACAACCACAAGATCTCTGCCTAACACAAGAATGGCTCCAGCATTGTTCGCAGTTCCTATAAGAGAAAACCAATAAACATTCTTCAAAAATTTAAAAAAAAAACGATAAAAATCTTTCATAATTTAACACTACTACATAATCAACGATCCGTGAACATGCAGAATTGCATATATACATACCACAGTAATTGGTAGCAGAAAATAGAGTAATTAAATGGCCTTGAGCAAATCTTTCAAATCCATCCATCACACACTCATGTGCCCTAATAATAAGCTGTAAATCATTCCTTCTGCAGAAGTCCAACACTCTGTCTGGCTGCAGAACAAAACTAAAAATGCTAAGTATTTTACAATTTTTTATTTGTCTTAAAAATACTTCAAGCTCAAGTGTCTGTAATTAAAAGAAAACGTGGTAGTAAGAACAGGACCAGAGACTGAAAAAAAATGGCCAACATAGGAATTTCTGAACAACGAATCTCAACATCAAGATGTTATCTATAGGAATATTAGAGCACTCAAAAAGCTCGAACATACGTTTTGTGCATATGTTAAGCAATTCGGGTATTTGTAGTTTTTCCAAAAATTACAGCATGAACATTTTCTCTCACAGATGAGCTTAGTAGCAAACAAAATTACTCATGTGAAAGTTGATTCAGAGAGAAGTTAGACATGCCAAAGTGTGCAAGAGTCGGACCCAATGCACAGAAATTATGGCAATTTCAGTATAGTGCCAGGGTAATATTTTCAGCTAATCGGGACGTTTCATAGCGTTGAGTTTCAGAGAAAAAAAACCCTGGTCGAGTGGAGATTTTCATACATAAAATTGGGATGATTTATATGTTCCTTACGTTATTTGTACAACATATCCAAAGCACAAAAAGCAGAAACTTACACCGAATGTCACAAGACCAGGTCCTCTAGCATTTGGTCGCAAGCCTTCAACACTGTCATTCTCTGTTGGATCCGACCTACCAAAACAAAAGCGGTAAATAAATTTCTTGATTGTACATACTTTTGAAAAGCCTCTTGGTAACTAGCTTTTTTAAATTTAAATGACTACCATAGAAGATCCATAAGAACCCCTGAGCCTGTTTCCATGGTGATTGGACGTTGCAAATTTTCAATTTGCTCAACCTGATTTATTGATCTTCCAATCCCACCATGCATGCAAATAATTTTCTTCTCTATTAAAGCTGCCAGAGGTAACCAGTTGAACAACTGATTAATACGTTGCCACACCCATATCCCTTCCTTTTCTCCCTGTCAATAACCATTTGCAAGATACCTCAGGATTTCTATGAGCACATAACAGATATGACTGGATCCTTTATACAATTATCATATTGTATTTACCAAACGTTCAATGCACTCCGTCCTAAAGCCAAATAATGCATTAATATCAGCAGCTTCGTGGTTGCCTCTAATCAAATGCACATTGAATGGATGCTCCACCTATCAAAAAAAATATTCAACATACCTTGTATTTTCAATCTAGAAGTACAGGGAAAACAATAATAACTACTTTAAAAGTAAGCATTCTATTGTTTTAAACCTTAGTTGTTCAGCTTTACCTTAAGAGCCAGTAAAAGAGCAATAGTCTCCAGGCTATGTTGTCCTCTATCCACATAGTCTCCCAGAAAGAGATAATCAATGTAACTGTATATAAAAAACGGCATCAACTATCCAAGTACGAATGCTGATACATTGTGTCCACTTGTGAATATGTCAATTTACCATTAAATTCAAATGTTAAATAAAAAAGAGTCTACTAAATTTTCCAGAAAATTGAAAGCTTAAAACAAATGATATAAGAGTGTAATAAAATCAAGTTTAAATAACAAGAAAAGGCTAATGAAACACGCAAAATACATTTATCTGAATGCACTTGTCAAGGACTCCTTCAAAGAAAAACATTTTGGCAGTTATAAAATGGAGAGGCATATTATGATTGTTCACCTCTGCCTGGAAGGCCACACCACTGTGGGAGCCAATTTGACAATTTGCAAATTCAAACAGCCATGTATGCAACAACTAATGGACTTCACAAGGCTTTACCAACTTGTTCTAAGATGAGGTTGGTAGCCACATGGCCATGTTGAGCAGCAGCAAGGAGAGTGGGAGAGGCTGCTCATTTGGATTATGCTTGACTATCAGCCAGGATAGCAGGTAGCTTCAATTGTTCCCTTTCAAAGTACAGAAGAGCATGCAAGGAGAAGAATGAGAGGTTCAAGTGAAGGGAACATCCTATGTATTGAAATGGATCATTAGCCAGTACTCTTGCCTCATTTCTTCTTTCTCCTTAACCTAGTGCTTAGTTGTGCACATTATAAACCAAAGATAAAAATCTCACCAAAAAAATTTGTTGGATGCTTTAAAAACTCAGAAAATTGAAAAAGCAAGCAAAAGTTTGGAAAAAAGTTGGTAGAAAAGAAGACATGTATCACGAAAACTCTGGGATATTTTTGATAGAAAATTATAGACAGTAGAAATAAAATTAAAAAAACACAATTCTGTGGACATAAATACACTAACAAATGCATACAAAATGTGTACGAAGTCCTTTATCTTTCTAATACCAGCATCTCTTCAACGTTTCATTGATATCTAATACTGCAGCAATCTGCTTTTAGCATTATCTTTGTGCTTCCAATTAATGCAGGGCTTCCAATAAAACACTCTACTCTTACAAAGTTCAATGCAACATTACCTCTTGTTCAAACAACTCATAATGCTAGCCATTTAAATGCACTCCTAATTTTTTCATCCAAAATACTTATGTTAATACAACAATGAAATACAAAAATAATATAATCAATTCATGCCTTTGTCACTTTAGCGGTTTAGTTGTAAGCATTTTTATTTTTCCAAAAGCCACAAATCAATTTTTAAAAAAAAAACCTCGTGCAATTATTCAGAACATCTAGTCAAAACATAATGGCATTTTGAAATAGGTCAGATAAGCTATTTTTGGAAACTTGGGTCAATAATGGATTTGCGAACAATTTTTACAACTAAGAAATGGGCTATTTTCCACAGAACTTTTAATCATTGCTGCAAACTTTTGCTATAATGTTTCCCATCACAAATGGAAACAAGTGCCATACTAAAGACGACAAACTGAAACACTTAGTTTTCACTTCATGCGGATCTGTAATTAACAAGGTGCAGATAACAAAGGATGATGTTAATAGTTTTTCTTACTCTCTTATCACCTGTTGAATATTGTAGAAGTATACTAGCATCTATTTCAAGGGAAAGACTTCTGTACATGATTTTCAGAGGTCATTCACATTAATAAGATTTGAATGCCAATTGACTATATCATTGTAATACGAATATAAAACAAAATAAACAGACAAACAATAAATAGGGCAGACAACACGACAGGCTTCACAAGACTAACTACAGAACAGATCAAGCTTAGACTCCAAATACTAGTTTGGAAGGTCATGATGGCCATGTGAGAGAAAAGGAAACAATGTACTATGTCATCTTGATGTAATAAAATGATCATTCCAGCAATAACCAGATCAAGACAAACGTATGATCAAGATTAACACAAGTGAAACATAGCAGCATCATGGTATAGAACAGGATAATTGAGGCATCACAACATACATTTTGAAAGTTTTGGTTTGAAAGAAATTCCAGAAATGGATACCTTTATTCGTAAGCGAAGTATAAGCAAATCCCAAAACTCCAATTCTTCTTTTCCTTTATCTACTTCATCATATGAACCTTGCCTGTGTGATTGGGTTTGCAATAGAATTGTACTCACTAGTATCAATTTTTAGCAGAACTTGTCACACGGATGAAGATGAGTTAGTTATGAGGTGTAGGTACCTCTCACTTAATATTGAGCTTAAAAAAGATGATTTGGTAAAGACTGAACTTCTCATACACAAGTTTAATCCTCGCGTGGGACATATTAGAGGCTATAGGATTATACAGTCCAATTCTGCACAAATAAATAAATAATGGCACTACACACAACGGAAAATAAACAATGAAGGAGACAAGGAGCAGTGCACGATTTCATTCATAAAAAGCCAGTCAAACCATAAAGCCCGTGACACTAACACTGTAGTCCCTGAACATGTATGTTGGGATGCCCCTTGCAATTGAACCTGTGACTTACAAACCACAAGCCACATGATCTAGCAAAGCGAGCAATACCTCACTGACCTCTGTTACATGTCCATGATGATGAGATTTAAAAGTGAATGAAAAATAAAAAAAGGATGGCATGTAAGAATGAAAGCTCCCAAATTGTACTTACGAGATATCTCCTGCAGTTGAAGGAGCACCATACTCATCAAACAAACGCATAAGATCACCAAACTGGCCATGTAAATCACCAAATATCTTGACAGGGGCTTTAATTTGCAAAACACTCGGTTCCTTTGCAAATATCAGTTCAGCACTCTCACATAGCTCTGCTATTTCAGCACAGTCCAAGATAAACTGTCTGCGAACTGGTGGTTTCCATCCACGTGGTTTTAATAAATAAGCTAACACCTAATACAAGACATGTAAAATGTCATATCATATTTGAAAATCTAAAAGTATAAATGCAGCTTCTCAAGCCTAGCATCATATACAGATTTTACAACTTTAACCTTTTTGGGTACTGTATTCATAGACATTTGCCGGTCTAGAAGCTTTCTAGCAGCAACAGTACTTTCAGGCGTCCCATAGCTAACTCGTCTCCCTTCATTTTCAAATTGATCAATTGAGAGCTGCCTTACCAACCCGCCTAATGCTCCACCAGTTTCTGCAGCAACTACCACCTATAGAAACAAAGAAAAAGTTGAAACAACAATTTCATTTGGCAACTAGAAGCTAAAAAAATGGCCGTAAATAATGCAATAAGATGGCACAATTCTTACAGCTCTGTGATGGAGCCTAACTCCTGTCAATGAAGGATCGACAGGGGAAGGAGTTGATGGTCCCTTAACATTTCTCATAACATCCTCACCACAGGGCATGGTATCTGAGCCCCTGTCACGATCCACCAATTGTTCTGAATCTCCATTGCTCTGTCGAGCTTTTGCTAATGTTTTACTAATAGCTTCAGCTTCAGCAGCAGAAGCTTCAATTAAAGACTCTTCACCTCTCGACATTCTTCTGCATCATACTAAGAACAAAATTAATAAACATGCTCCAAACACTATAACCAAAAAAATATGTTAAATAAATCAGCGATACAGATCACAGTTTAAAAAATAAGATCACCAAATCAGGCGATTCTTTGACCAGGTTGAAAAAGTCAAATAACAAAACGCGACATCAGATTGGGCAAATTTTAAAAAGTTCATCAATTTTTATGGCAAAAAGAAAATGATTATATTCAAGGAAAGCAATTTTGTGGAAATTTCTGATATTATAAAAATTAAAAGAAGATTACGCACTAATTCATGGCTAACGTTAAATTTATGTTTTGAACATTCAACTACCGAAAAAAGCATGACTCTTCTGCTTCATGGACGCTGGCAGATACCAAATCGGTAAAAAGAATTGAGTTTTCAATTTTAAAAATGTACTATCACCTATACGAACATTTGGATAATATATCATTCTGAAATTTTAAATATGAAACGAATCTCTAAATGAAATTTTAAAAAAGAGAACAAAATTCTTAAAAGCCTACGTACATACGCTGGCAGAATAATAGTTGTCTTAAACCATTAATTGTATCTTCAAGGTCTTCAACGTTAAGTTGTAAACTGTTAATCAATGGCATTTGGGTATTATCTGCCAAAAGCTCTGATTCTGATACTGATATTATTGTGGGCATCAATATAGCTAGCAGTATCATATTTTACTGTTTGTAGTATGACTTTGAATTAGGGCTTGGTCACATGCTGTGTTTTTTAGCCGTTATGGCCAACCAAAGCTTGACAGGCGTTTGGACAACCTCGGAATCACCACACTGATCATCATTATTTTTCATCGCCAATACATAGCTCAAATGGTAGTTAATTCTGTTGATTACGCTTTTCAGCTGGCTACCATCAGACAAAAAACTTTGAAGGTTTAATTAGTTGTCAAGTGGACAAATATTTTTAAAAAAATGCATGTAACAAATGCTTATGGCTATTTGACTGCAATTAATATTGCCCATGTCATGTCCCTAAAGCCATGACCTGCAATAAGACCCTCGGGATGTGCAATTGTGAAGTACTCCATTAAGTACACAGTTTCTTACTTTCTTTTACTATCAGAAACACAGAAAGCAATATAGCGAATTATGACTCTGCTATACAGCTTTGGTATACATACCTACAGCCATTGCATATGTTAAAGCCACTTAATACATCTGAGGTTCAAATATTAAAAATTGAAATTGCAAAATGTATCGACGAAATTACTAATAGCAAAATCTACATAACTGTGAAATGTAAACATTCCATAACTGTAACAGTAAATTGCAAAATATTAGATGGATTTAGACTTTCCCCGCTAAAGTACAACTACAAATCAAAATTTACGTGTAGGCTTGCAATGCAACACAATATTGATCGACATGGTTGCATGGATTGATCTGCACACAATTTCAGACCTTCGATGGCTGTTGAAATAAAGCAAACGTGGAAATAAGACACTAGATTCTAGAGGTTTATTCTCTCGATATGCAAATCAAGGTCTGTATGCAATTTCTGTTAACAATGTATTTTACTTTTAAAATATGTGATTTCAGTTTGAGTCTTCACTTTCTATAAATGCACTTTTTTTTTTGCTTACAAGGTTTACAGTTTAAATCATGATGATTAATTGTGCTAAGATAAAAAATTTAAACAGCCTAAGCTAATCTGGTTTCAGATCTGCTTCAGTGTTGCTAGTACAGTACATTTTAAGTTTTCATCCAATGGTTACAGAATATTACCAGCACCAATAACTTATGGTTGAAAAGTGCTGATAATGGAAAATTTAACAAAAAAACTTTGAATCAACATTCTAACCTTTGTCTTTGGAAAAATACATTTTCTGAAGTTATATCCATAGATGTATGACCATTCACTGCTGGTGAAACTGGGCTACCCATTACAACTGTACCATCAAAATCAGCATTTGCAGGTCTAGGTTGTCCATCCAAATAACTAGCTCGGCCTGACACCGGTAATTGAGAAAGTGCTCCAGGATAAGAGGTGGAAGACTCAGGAGCAGCAGAATCTTCTGCTACAAGTAAGTCATTTAACAATACCCCTGAAAAATGCTATCGCAGTTTAGTACATAACCAATATACTTATAAGCTTTGTAATTGTCACTCATCTATCTCTAACAACCGTGTATGTAAAAATAATTCAGTATATTAACGAATCGTCAGCAATATTGTGCAATTTAAAAGGAAGGATGCTTGACGTTTATATAACAAAGAAATTATTGAAATGTTGCATTTACAGCATAAGAACAATTCACAAAACTTATTACTAAGCAACAAAAAAGATCCACCAAAAGAAAATACAAATTTCAAGGAATCAGTGTCACAAACTGACATGCAATTTGTGATATGCCTTGTACAATGTAAGTTTGGGATCTACAAGAACTTCAAGTAACCACCACTAACTACTAGGTCCTAAAAAATTAGCAATTATGTCAAATCTTAAAATTTAATCTTGAACCTAAAAACATAATTCAAATGGACAACAACTACTTATCAAATCTACCAGCGAAATATTTTAATTTAATTTTTTAAAAATATAGTTTATAATATTTACCTCCACGTAAACCACCATAAATAAAAATTAAATCACCAACAGCTGCTGCAGCATGCCGACAACGCCTTGTGAGTTCACCTGATGCATCACCACCAGCAGCATCAGCACTGAATCTTCCAGTGCGAGGGTTGGTGACCACAGACTTCCTGTCACACCAAACTCCAGCAGCAGTGTCCAAAACTGAAAAAAACAATCCTCATAAATTAATGTTGTAATTAAATGAAGGGTTATCCATGATAATGCCATAGAATAAAGTGATAAGTAACCTGCAACACTTGAGGCATCTTCAACCATTCGACCACCTCCAAGAGCTCCACCAGATACATGAAGTCTTGCATTGACAAAAACCTAGATACAACATCCATGAGTCAAAATTATTATACATGTCTAGAACTGATATGCTACTTGGATGGAAACAAATACAAAAGACATACTGCAGCATGTTGATATCTAAGTGATGGAGATACACCAGGTGCAATTGCCCATTCCCAACGTCCATCTCTATGTTTTGCCAATCCATATGCACTGCCCAAAGGCTACATATATTCAATCAAACAAAAATGCACTCAGCCAACATTCTGTACCATTTGTAAAAGAATTTGATCGTGTTCGTTCAAAAACTTTAATCAGTGACAAATGAATATAGCATTCGTGTGGCCTTTAACAATTCTCTCTCTCAAATATTTCAGTACAGAAACGTGTATGAAATTTGCATACAATAAGAGAATAAATATATAATCAGACATATTCATTAGAAAATAGGTTTATTTTAAAAAATTCATGAAAAATTTATTTTTTTTCTTAATCACGTGAGAAGAGCCCTGAGAAGACTTAGAATCCAGGATCAGGGGTCCTAGAGAGGAGCCTGACGACATACTACCAGGCTGAAATCCAAAAACTTGAAAAAAAAACTGTAAAGAAATTAAACAAAACTTTAACAAGCTTTATATAACAGAGACAATTTAAAATTCATGATTAAAGACGAGACAAAACAAAACCAAACTAGCGCACAATGTCAAGACTAGTAAAAACATCGACAACAATATAACATATTACTTTACGTAAACATAGATAAAAATAGAAATTCACACAATAAATAAAAATGATTTATTGCTACATACCACACTGTTTGCATCCCTTCCTCCACAAAGTAGAAGTAGACCATCAGAACGAGCACTTGCCGTTGCATACCTATTCAATCAAACTAATCATCATCATGATTTACATATTCTAATAGAAAAGCCTAATAAGGTAAAAACACACCTTATGAGAACCTGAAATTATTAGCAGAAAAATTTCACTCTTCCAAAATACTTAATGAACCAAATATGTAAGGGATATATGAATATAGAATGCTTCTCTCCATTCTCTGTGAACTACGTTTCTTGAAAACAGGATATAAATATATAAGTGATTTGATTGCTCCCCACTTCTCTAAAGTAAAAGGAGAGAATTTCTATTCTTTTTGGTCAAAAAAAAAACATTATTACAATGATTCTCTATATATGATACAACCCCTATCAAAGAAGTGTTAGAATTTGGTGACACAAAAGTTACAAGGTCTCAACATCTAAAACGAAACTATATTGAATATATATAGGAACAATATAATCTAACTTTAAACTTCTAAAGTTACACCGCAGAATATAATGTTCTACTGCATACATTACACTACCTAAACGATCAATTTCTCACCGCTTTATATGACTCTAAAATCAGTCCCAACCTTTGGTGAAAGGATATCTTTTCATAACTAACTTAACTAATGATTTATTATTATCACCGTGCATAATTACAACACCGTCACAGTAAAACCACACCATAGAGTGACGGTAATACCAACATTCATGGTGAATGTTAAAATAATGATTTTTTATCAATGTCAAGCTCAATATAAACATACCAAACCTTAACACTAACCCTCAAGCTTAACATTGATGAAAATGAATCATAACTATTTCAATCTTATAAAGAATACATTTGTGACTATAAAATTCAAGTGATTTTGAAAGTGTAAATTTTTTACCATTGAACACTTAAAATATTTTCTCCAGGGTAAACAATAAAAAGCAAAGAATTGTTTTCACCACTAGCAGAGCTTAACATTGGTGAAAATGAATCATAATTGTTTTAATGTTATAAAGAATACATTTGTGACTATAAATTTCAAGTGATCTTGAAAGTGTAAATTTTTTTACCATTGAACACTCAAATATTTTCTCCTCGGACACACCATAAAAAGCAAAGAAATAGTTTTCACCACCAGAAATAGTTTCCACCATTGAGTAACGGTAATACCACCATTCATGGTGAATGTTAAAATAATGAATTTTTATGAATGTCAAGCTGGATATAAACATACCAAACCTTAACACTAACCCTCAAGCTTAACATTGGTGAAAAAAATCATAATTGTTTTAATGTTATAAAGAATACATTTGTGACTATAAATTTCAAGTGATCATGAAAGTATAAATTTTTGACCATTGAACACTTCAATATTTTCTTCACGGTAAACACAATAAAAAGCAATTTTAAAATTGTGAGGTATATGAATTGCCAGATCAAGATCCCTTATAAACTTATTTCAAAATTGGAACTCCTTGACTTAAAAGTATATAACCGTAACCTTTTCTTTGATTTAGCAAAGGATTAAATAGAGAAAAGTTAAAATATAAGCAACGGCGAACAATTCTATTTGATTAAGACAATGTACTATACTGTTTCTGTCATCAAACATCTTCTTGAAAAGATAGAGAAGATGAAACAAAAGATATTAAAGGTTTTACTCTCTCTCAAACATTGCTAAAACATATTATATATAAACAAAATAAAAAAAAATATGCTTGTCACGAAAAAAAAAGACTAAAAACAGCTAAATAAACTTCACTATCGTAATACCAGGATGTTTAAAATAAAACACAACAAATGTACAAACAAGAAATTGTCTTTCTGTACAAATAAACAAAGTTTTAACATAACTTTTTTCTTGAGGGAGTCTATATTGAAGTAAACTAATTTTTGAAAAATATCTCCCTCTGATGTAGACTTTTTTGTCCGACTTCCAGATGGTGTGTCAATGACTACCACAGACTCAAACTTTCTATGTGCCTCAGAGATCGAAGACTCTTTTATTATTTCTGTGGGCTGGTTTTGAGTTGTAGATTTGACAGTGGTGCTGATAGACAATGCCATTTGGATTACTCCCTCATTGGCTTGTCCTATCAACAGTGGACAATCCAATGGTGCACACAGTGGATCCATATTGTCTGAAATTAAAACTGCAATATATTTCAATAATGCTTAATAAGTGAATTAGTGATAGCTGCAGTCTAAAGCTTTTTAAGCTACTGTTTGGTCTCACTATGGGACTTCCTTTCCACTTCTAGATTTTCTCCTGCAATAAACCTATGACTGTAGAACAACTAAAACTTTCTTGACAGCCTCATTTTCTTCCAGAAATTTTCCAATATTTACTGCCAAGGCTTTCTTCTCTTCCTGCAATTCCATACATCTCACTATGAATTCTTCAATGCTTCTTAACACCTCTTGATTTAAGACCACAATGTAAGCTATTTTTGTCTGTTTCAGTGCTTGAAGCTTAGCAGACTGCTTACTCGCCAACTCCAAAGCACTAGACACCTGCAACTAAAAATCTTTGAATTTTGACAAGAGAATCATCAGCTACTTTGATCTTTTCTTGCTGCAACAGCTTCTTCAACTCTTCATTTTTGGCCAAAAGCATCAATGACAGCCCCACTTCATTTCTCCCAATCAGAATCTAAGGCCTTGGCCTTCAGTAGATAACCCACCACGGTGTAATTACTCCCCACAATAAGATGACTCTTTCCAAGCTATGCAATATCCTTTGTGACCTTATTTTTGAGGGCGTCTTCAAAATCTTCTTCACTGATGTCCTCTAAATCTAACCACTTTGACAGATGATACAGAAACTCCATGATCAAAGACTTATGAATGTTGAATTTAAAAATGCAATTGTAGCTTCATAATGTGTCACTTTATTTTTGAACCAATGATGTTGTCGAAGCAGCTTCACTGTTTACAGTGTAAGGTGATCATCATAGGGCTTGCCAGCTTGGATGCAAATAGCACAATAAATTGCATTAGCTATATTGAAGAAATATCCACAAGGCAGTTAGGCCATGCAAGAGGATACTTTAACAATAGCGTAGAGTAAGGAGAAGGACAGCTAACCATGTTATCAAGCTTGCATTAGGAAGAAGAGAAGACACAAGGTAAAATGGTAGTACAGTCAATGACCAATTAAGTTTCATCACATACGAAGCAATTAGAAAGCACCCAAGCAGGTACTTTTGTAGTCATACAAACCGAGGAGGAGAAGAGCTAACCATATTATTAAGCTTGCTTGCATTTGGTAGAAGAGAAGACAAAAGGTAAAATGGTAGTCCAGTTGGAAAACAATTAATTTTCTCAGACAATAATTCGGAACCCCAAAAACAAAGGATCCATTCAACACATAAGATCCAGATCAATGCCATACGCAAATGGAAGGCTATTTCAACCGTTTGTTCATATCCTATTGTGTTAAACCATCAGTTCCGTTGAATAGAATATTTATTGCTCCTGTTAATGAGAGAGCACACGATGGAGCAACAGAAACAAGAAACGGTTGGTTGTTCAAGGTTAGTGGAGGCACATATGCAAACTATTGTTTACTATGGTTTTAGGACACGGTTATAAACACATGGGCAAGGTTACCATAAGCTCATTTGATGTAATGCCTATAGGAAGAGACCTCCCATCCCCTACCACCCAAAGGCACACCAGGTGCAACAATCCCAAAGAACAATGTTTAGTAGGATCTTAATCTAAATATGTAGCATTGTTGTTGAATTCAAGATTTGGTTTTATGATGCCTATTACTAGGCCCTTTTTAGTTAGGAAGTAAACACACAACGGTCATTGCATGTAAGCTATTAGTGAGAGAGAACAAAACGTTGAACCCAAAATCTCTCCCCTAATACCACTAGTGCTAAGAGCAAAACTCCAGTTCCAAAAACTGACATCCTTATGACAGCTTTCAAGGCCCATAAGACAAAGTCAATAGTCCCTTGCCCTTCTTGGTAAAGCTTGCATTGGCTTGATCCCAATGTGTTATGTTCATATCTCCTGAGATGGCGTTAAAGACATGGCTGCAATTGAATTGTAAAATAAATCACTAAGGTCTCATTGCATCTGCACAAATGTAATAAATTAAAATAAAAATACTGCATATTTCTTAAATACTTTATAAACTTTCCAATTTCATAGTTAACGTATTTTGCTCTTAAACATAGTTTCCCAGATCTGAAATTATGTATTAGGACAAACAACAAAACCCCAGCTCCGTCTAATTTGTCAAATATCGATCCTTCTACCGAATATATTAGGCACAAAATTTTATACTTCAAGCACACTGTAAAGCTTACTCCAACAACACAAGGTTCTGAATCTTGTTTTCCACCCCAAAATTAGTAAAAAGCTTTTAATGCACCTCTCAAACCTATGTATAAGGGTGTACATTTTAAAAATCTCAAACTTCATATTCAGGATTCAGATACCATAGCAACATAAAAGGAAATATTTAGGATCTCACATTCCAGCAAAAAGGATAACTTTGAGAACTTAAATCCATTTCAATCAGGATAATGAATATGCAAAGGACCAACTTCAATCAATCCTAGTCAGTATTCTTGTTGCTCATTCAGGTTAAGGTTCTTGTCTTGCCAATTTAAGCAAGGCATTGATTAAGTTGTAACTTGTTTTTGAAGTCAGAGATTTTTCTAACTCTTTTCAATTTGGTTATTACACCATTGTAATAATATTTAGTTTTTTATTCTGTCAAGTTTTGTAGTTTTGTGTCGAATTCCTAATGCATAACCAATAATTAACACATGGATAGGCTCCCATTTACAGCTTCTTCTATGTCTACAAAAAGGTGTCCATATGTCTTTCAGGTTCTTTTTAATGCTGGTCTCATGTATAAGTGACTTTTTTAATTACCTTTTGTATGTCTCAAAAATAATTCATAGATTAACAATGAAGTGTTAGCCTGGTGGTAAGAGTCTTGACATGGAAACCTAAGGTCATAGGTTAAATTCTAACGGGCAAAACTCAATTATGAACAAATTCTAGAAAAAGGAAGTTTGACAAATCCAACAGGCTCTCAATGGGCATAATTTTGGCCAAGAGGCCAACCACCAGTCGGCTAGAGTTTGTCAAAGAAAACAAATAATGATCATTCAAGAGATGAACTTTTTCAAGAGAATTATGGGAATGTAATGACTCAGCCGATTGCCAACACAAAATTTGAGTCTCAACAACTGCCATGGCAAGAATTCTTTGACGCTGGTTTTAATTTTTTTTAACATAAAAATCAATTCTCAGTGAATTAACAAGAATTCATTAATTTGAAAAAGAAAACGATTCTCTAGGCCAAATAATAGATATATATTATAAATATATAGCTAAACTAGTTAAATACATTCAGTTTCATATTAGAGTCATGTACTTTGTAAGTTGGCTAAGAGAGGTTAATGGTCTAAAAACAAAAGTAAAATGTTTTACAAAAAGGAAGTCAATGATAAAACCTTTTAGAATCTAGAATATATTGGAAATTTTACAACCCCTATCATCTATAAAAGGTTGAGAGCATACCATTTGTAGAACCTAATACTATTTTGAAAATTCATTGTATATTAAAGATTCCAAGCTAATGATGACTGAGGCTGAAGAATTTTTCATCAAGTTTTCATGATTCTCACATGAATAATTCTTTCCTTCAATGATTTCTCCATGAATGTTTCTTTCTCATGATTTCCTACAAATGTTTTATTAACGATTTGATGTTATTTGATGTTTACAGGTAGAATTCTGAATTTCATGAATGCTTTCAAACTTAATTGAATAGAATTACACTGTATATTGGTAGATCTGAACTGTTGATAGATCTGAATTCTTCAAGAAAATTCATTTCATTTCCAGATTAAATAAAGCATCTATTAACCATTTTCTCAGATTAGCATGCATGTTGTTTTGAAACGTCATTTCAAGCTCAAACCTTTAAACATCTTTCAAATTTTGTTCAATTCGGGTTTAAACAGGTTAAGGTGTTACAACCAAAAGTTGCTATAAATGGATCAGATCTAATCAAGTTAAAACAAGTTTGAATTCAAATTCTTCTTCCCATGCTTTTTTGCTGAATCGCAACCCTCATCTCAATCTTGGGCTTGATTGCATTCTATCTCACGACAGAAGAATTTTTCTTGTATGTGATATCACATCCATCACACTTTTATTTATTTCACTTGCAACATCTGTTGTGACATGGCCAACGATCCCCATGACCACAATTCAAAAAAACCATGAACAAACTTCCATGTTGCGATCTGGCTCATGATTGTTAAAGAAGGTAAGTTGGAGGCTTGAATGTTAAATTATAATCCTCCAAGGTCAAAGCACCCAGCTGCACTTTGAAAACATACACACTACTGTTTCATGGATTAAAGTTTATTTCAACAGAAAACTCAATGAATGGGATCAAGCGTAATCATGTGTCCTATTAATGAAAAGCAAAGCTGCACAATAGAACATTTATGTATCACATATGTGATTTATGTATAGACGCACGATGATAAAATCAATCTCGTGTAATCTATTTCTCTTAATTTTTGGTTTGTCCAATTTTTTTCTTGTCACTTATTGGTTTTTCTTTCAACAATTTAACAGAAGCAGTCATCTCATACTAATAGAAAGCACTTTAAAGCATTATCGCCTTTCTGGTAAGAGGAATCCAATTACTGTCTTCAAGGAAATCATATCCTGGAATTGCAACTTGAAAACACTTCAAACCTTGAAATTTTTTCAATGATTTTATTCAGAAATAATATTCTAAACCATTGAAGCAACAACAAACACCACTCTTAACAACTATTGTAAGTTGAACTCAACAATTAAACATTAAATGTATATTGTCACAGTAGCTACCCTATTTCCAAGGATTTACCATATCCAAATCACATGCTGATGCAAATGTTATGGCTATCTTTCCGATCCGACCACCAAAGAAATCCGGTGGAATATTCATGCATTACAAAATAAAGTAGTCTATCAAATTTATGTATTACAGACATTATGACAGTTTCACTTGTTGGACCTTCCATGGATATTGATGTTCCCGATAAATCTTCAACTTAATGATATAGTAGCTAGCTATCTTTTGCAAAACGAAAATGTTGCTCCAAAACAATCATTACAATGTGAAGGTGCAAAAAACTTAATATATGTTAAAAATTCAATTAAGACTTACATGCAAGGGGGTGGACCGTCTCCTTCTGGCTCTAATTTTCTCCATTCATAAGGTTTTGCAGCAGTGTCTAAAGCCCATACATCAACAAGAGGTCTCTTTCCTAAAAATATGCATGCAATTAAAATAGCTGAAAGCATAAACTATGTAGAAATAAAACATAAGACCCTACAATGGAAGTTGATGCAAGAAACATGAAACTGCATCATCAGTTCCAAAGCTATGAAGATTACCGTCATTTCCACCAATTGCTAATAAATAGCGCTGACCAACAAGAGCCATCACATGACCATAACGAGGTCCAGGACCAGGTCCTTGCACAACAACCCTGCTAAGATTCAAATGATTCAAAATATGGTATAGGACTTTACAGACATATTTGATATTTACAAATGAAGGGAAAACATATAACCTATGCCATCGGGGTTTCTGTCCAGTTAGGTCTAAAACATGCAAATCTTCAGATGATAACCCAGCAGGGCCAATACCACCCTGCATATAATTGTAATCACAAATAATTTTTAAACAACCAAGAAAGATGAAAATTACAAGAAATTAAAGGTTACTGAATTAAAACTTAGGAAGCCAATGGAATGAGATTACTTGAATGACAACCATGCTACCAACAGCCGTGGCAGCATGTGCTGCACGTGGTGATGGTGGGTCACCCAATGGATGAAGCCTGCAATCAAAAATATCAATTAATAGTAAAAAAGCTAAACAACAAAGCATTTTTTCTACAATTTTGAATACAGTTTAATCAATATTTACAATCTTTCATCTTCCATCCCATAACCTCCTTATCTAGTAGAAATTTGAAAAAGTAGTCTGAAAGAAAAGTTTCTTTAAATAATTTGGTGTGCACTCACATCCCAAAAGTAATTATAAAAAACGTAGAATAATCCTTACAACAAATAATAAATCGAATGCTACTGACATAAAAACTTTAACATACTGCCAAAAAAAATTAGAGTTATAGGGAAAAAGCACGACTAGAATACTCAGCTGCCTGTTACCTTGTCCATTTATTAGCAAGTACATCATAGCAATGTACATCAGCTGTTGCTCCTGCCAATCCTATATCAGAAAACAATAAAGCTAACAATTAGCCATGGCTTGGCTATGTAAATGTAGTATATATCATCTTAAGCAAATCAAGCAATGCATTACCTCTAAACCAAATGAAAATACACAACCGAAAAAAAAAACAGAAAAAAAGAAAATAAAAAACAAGAAGAAGAAGGATAACAAGCAACCAATGCATTTTCCGAATATTGTTCTGAATTTATGATTGTGGATGTCAACATTCACAATCATAACTGAAGTAGAAGAAGCAGAGAAAAAAAATTAAAAAACAAAAACAAAACCAATAAATTAAAAATATCTACTCATCACTGTGTCTTTATCATGCATTTCTAATAAATACAGCTTTCTTCCTTAACTTCCATGTAATTGACCAACCATAAAACACAAATTTGTTACTGTCATAAAAGCACTAAAAGAAAGAAATTAAACATATGACTCGTCATCACTCAATTATATATCTGTTTATAGTAAAAAAAAGGTTTGAGGATGAAAACGTTGTCTTTAATTTGGAAATAAAATTCAAAATAACAAACAGAAAATTTCAACTGCATTAGTCCATTATCATAGACTTCACATAGCTTAAACATGGTTACTACCCTCATGACAATAAACACAAGGAAAACCCTTTGTAGAAGAGGAATATTGCCAAAAGCTGCATGTCAACTTAAATATATAGGAAGGTTTTCTTAACATATAATAGAAGATAGGTGGGATGTCAAAACCAAAACATTGACTATATGTAACCACAAGGCATACAGTCAACATGATCCTATTGTAGAACTTAACCAAAACACAACAGCATCTCAACATACCCCCTAGAATTAAACTTGCAACTTGTACAACCACAAGCGGCATGCTCTAAAGAATATATAACAATGTCAGAATTATTAGCCAATAGACTTTTCTGAGAGTTTCTAGGTCAAGAGGATCATCGCCTAAAAGCTCAATGCTCATCAAACCAAGTAAGGTCCCAGGAGGGTCGGTAGATAAGCAAATGTTGAACCTCTTTTTGAGAGGCTATACCCGATTTCAAATCCAAGTCTTACTACTTGAAAAACAAGCACCTTACCATCACTCCAAATGATGGCTAACAAAAGTTTGTATGTGATTCAAGAATATGTCTAAGTTCAAAGACCCTTGGTTAGCTTGTAAGCAACCACATGTATAAATTGAGATAAATTGAGATAATGAGCAAAAGAATCAAGTGCCTACACAATTGCCCCAATTTGGTAGGGTTCAAAGACTTACTTTCAATTCCTCATCTTTTCATTACAGCTTTGTGTGTATGGTTTGGTTTTGGATTCATTGTGATAGCACTATTTCAAATTGAAAATTTTGATATTGTTAATAGGCCCTAATAGTGGTATCCAAGCTTGCAAAATCAAATAGCAAGTTGGATGCAACTTGGCAATGGTTTGTAGGATGGATTATTCTTGCAGGCTCATTGTGAAACTAGTTTATCCTGCAAGTTCACAGTTGTTTTACAAGCAGGATTATTCTTGCGAGTTTTGTTCTTTTTTGGTAGGACAGGTTATTCTCATGGGTTTATTATTAATTTGCAAGACAGGTTGTACTTGTAGGTTCATTGCTATTTTCTCAAGAAAAGTTTCTGCTACAAGTTCATTGGTGTTTTGTACAATTAAGATAGGTTTCGTTGGAGGCATAGCTCACTTGGTTAGAAAATGTGGCTTGTGATCTACAAATTACAAGTTCTATCCCAAGGGGTATGCTAAGATATGTGCCAACTAAGGGCAAGGTAAAAATATACATCCAAGGATTATAGCAGCAAGTATATAGCGGACTACAGTGAATCATCATCGAATCCTTTACCTACCTTAACAAGTTAGCTCATATTGATGAGATAAAGGCACAAAGATGATGAAGATAGATTTCTCTCATAGGTTCACTGTTGTATTGCTGGTCGAATTGTTCTTGGAGGGTTGAAAAAGTATTTCTCCAAAAAATTCATTGTTATTTTGCAAGATAAATTCTTCTTGCAAGGTTTGGTGCTATTTTCACAAGACAAGTTATTCTTGTGATTTATTGTTGGTTTCATAGGGTAAAATGCTCTTACAAGTTGGTTATGGGTTCAAATGTGTGGTAAGTCTCTCAAGTTTTCATTATGTCTTCAAATGTGTAGTTGGCTTTGTTTTCATTGTGCTAGTCCATTGCATGAATATTCTTTCCAATCACAAAATTTGTTATTGTTGATGATCCTAAGATAACCAAGTAAGCAATACATTAGCACTAGGAAACTCCACTATGATCATCTAAGATATAATCATCATAATGGAGCCTTTATACCAACAACATTAATTAACCTATTAAAGTACAAAGAAGACACTTGTTTTAGAAAAAATATGTAGGCAAAGGAAAATTACAAATTTGAAAATTTCTTAACATGTGATCCATATCCATACCAGCATCATCTAAGCTTCAAATATATTCATATTCATCCTAGCCTTATCCCAACTACATGGGGCTGGCTATATGAATTCTTTTATGCCATCCACTTCTATTAAGAACCAAATAAGGTATTAATACCCAAATCTTGGATGTCTTTCTTTATGCACATAAACCAGGTACGTTTTGGTCTACCTTTGTGGGATTCCCCGCAACGGTACTCAAGTAACCTCTTCTAACAGCAGCATTCTCTAGTCTTCTTCACAGCAGCATTCTCTAGTCTTCTTCACATATGACCAAACTATGAAAGACAACTTTTAATCTTCTCATCTATGGGTGCTACTCCAAAAGTTCCCCTAATATAAGAGGAGTTGATTCAATCTTTCCTAGCTATACCCAACATCCACCTTAGCACACACATCTCTGCCATATGCATGTGCTCAGCTTGATAGTTTTTGATAGACCAACATTCCACACTATAAAAGATCAAAAGTCATATGGTGATTCTGTAAAACTTACCCTTCAACCTAGCAATGATTCTTCTATCACAATGCACTCTACTAGCTTCCGGCCATTTCTTTCAACCTATAGGTAATCACTCTTTCAACTTTAAAAACTGAAACCTAATAAAAGCAGGATTTCCTCATCATGAACAATGTACTCTTTAGTCCAACACACAAAATTCGAAAGGCTCATTCCTTCAAATAAGCAAACCTATAATGGCAATGGTTCAAGCATGTCAATTCGATGTTCTTCGCATCAAAGGACGTTTTGAAAACGTAAATCAAAAACGCAGACAGACATCAGACATCCGTTTGACGTAAAACAAAAATTCGAAATTCCGGAAACGAAACCGGAAAGGAAAAGGCAAATTAATGGCGCATCATCATCCAAATCCAGGAAAGAACCAGGGCAAAAAAACGCACTGATTCCGGCGTTTCCGGACGAAGGAGGCGGACTCGGGGCGGCAGCCGCGGCCGCGGCGGAGGCGGAATTTCCCTCGAGCGCGGTGGCGCCTCCAAACAAGATCAAGCGAGGCCCTACATAACCAACGCTTCCTTCGGCGCCGACGGCCGCAACCGCCGTCAACGTGTGGCCACAGCGTGGACCAGGACCGTCGTCCTTTCCTTCTATGATCGCATTCACATGCCTGTAAGTAGGAGCCACGCGAGGGCCAGGGCCACTCACACTTGCTGTGCGAGGGGCCTGATTTTGATTTTGCTGCTGCGGCTGCTGCTGCTGCAAGTGTTGACTCTGCTGCTGCTGCTGCTGCTGCTGTTGTTCATTTTGAGTGTTGCTATTACCGTCAACAATGTGCTGTTGCTGTTGCTGTTGCTGTTGCTGTTGCTAATTTTGATCTTCTTTCACAGGCTCAGGCGCCGGCGGCGCGCCTGAATCTATCTCCATGGAAGAGGAACCCTAATTTACTCGCAATTACGGAAATGAAATTCCTCTTCCTCCTCCTCCTCCTCCTCGTGCTCCTTCATGCCCGGCTGGCAGGATCCGTCAAGCCAAGCCAGCGGCAAAAATCGCTCGCGACCTGCACCTGCTGCAAACAACGACGAGGAAGATGATGTCGACGACGACAAGATAGAAGAAAGAACATAGGAGACAGAGGAGGAGGAAAAAGGCAAAGGAGAAAAAGAAAAAACCTTCGGACCAAGACGCACAAAATTTTCCGGTGGTGTTCTGTGCTGTGTTCTTGTTTATCTCACTGGAAGCTTCGATTTTGAAGAAGAATTCTTATATTTGTATCATTCGCAGCAACAGTAGCAGGATCAGCCGCAAAGTTTAGGCTTTGCTGGACTCCACCACCATGGCTGATGGCTGCACATGGACCTGGCAAAAATCGCTGCAAAATGTGCATGAAACAAGCAGAACAACAACAAAAACCAGAACAGAGAACAAGGAAAAAACCCCGACGATGATGATGAAGAAGAAGAACAAAAAATTTGTAGAGAAGTTGCACGAAACAGTGCAGTAAAGTGGCGGACATGGAAAAATCGTGGACAGCCTCAAAATAAGAATCGCCGAATTTGGCCAACCTGATATTGAGCCTATAAATAGAAAATATACAACAACAACACACTGTAGATAAAAGAATTTACATAAATTTTTAAAATAACCGAAAAAGAAGATCTTGCCAAAATCGAGGAACAGTAACATGAACAGGGAAAAGTTTTTGCTACTTTGAAGTTCTTCTTCTGTTTTTTCTTTTTTCCCTTTTATAAATGTTTTTCCGTTTTTCCGGTTAAAATAAAATAGAATAGAGTTTTTGGTTTCTGGAGAGCGCATTTAGTGATCACCAGGGAAAGAGTAGAGACAGTGTATATGACCGTGTGTCAATGCTTTCTATTCTCTGCTATGAAGCAGCTGATGTCACGATTTAATTTGTGGATTATAATAATTGTCACTAATTTTTTTAATAAAACTGCATGATTAACGGTACGCCCTTCGTCTTTTCACAGATTTCGTGGCACAGAGGTACTGCTAAAACTTTGCATTCCATTGTTTACCCTAATGTAGGTTCGGTAAGGTAGGTTTCGTTATTTGAAAACTATATTCGTAATTTAACCAATGTAATCTTTAAAAGTTAATGAGCTTGCATTGCTGTATACTTTAAGGTATTGGGTTTAAGACCTCGCTTAACTTGTTTCAATTTTGCTCCCATTGCTTCATTTCCTTAGCAAAGGTAGAATAGCCTTGATTGTTCAATTTGTCCTACCAATTCCTATGTCTATTTGAATATATATATATATATATAAATTTTCACGGAATGACAAATTAAAGCGATGAATATATCTAAAGGACTCTTTCGTAAATTCAGTTATGAGAACTACAAGCTTCATATGGAAGAGTTATTAGTGTATCACATAATAAACAGGGATGCTCATTCCTTCCTTACATAGTTTAAGGTTTTTGCACAGCCCCATGTTTCCCTTGTTTAAAAGACATCAAACAAATTTTATTTTATTTTTTATAAAAAATTTCCTCATGGCCAAATGTTTTTGCATAGCTAATGTTCTCTTTCATTTAAACTTGTAAGTTTGTATCTCAATTTCAAGGAAATTTTGCCAAATTTTAAATTATTACATTTTTATCGCATTTTAAAATATATTGATAATCCTAAAATCTTTTGCATGTGTGTATTGAATATCATAACTAATGAGCAGCAAGTATTCCCTATGCTCAACTATATAAATTGCTAACATGCATGTGTGATCTAGTCGAATTCCATGAACTATGTTTACCTAAGTGACCTATATCCTTAGATGGCGAGAGATGTGATTGCTAGTCGCTGTCTTGTCTTCCTGACGAGCCACGCAAAATTTGGTGTTAAATACCTTTAATCTTTATCTTTGTTTCTTTCATTGTAGAAATTGTCACCTCGTCTATGATTGACTCATGAGTCATATCCCATGGAGAAATTGTTTAAAGTCAAAAGATCATCAAGACATAAAACCAATGATTAGATCTAGATTCAATTGAGAACACCACAATTATAACTATCACCCATAAGTAAAATCAACAATATTCACCTTAACTTCTAACATTAAGTTTAAAGATAAATACAATCGATTAAACCAGTTGAATTTAAATAAATTTATGAGAAATAAGAAAGATTACAAAGAAGACGTCACCTAATTTGTGACCCTACTCTGTTGTCTCCACAGTGTAACAACTTTACAATCTTAAAACATTGTTGGTTATTAATTGCTACAAAGCATCAACACTCTTCCTTCACAATTTATGCACAAACAAAAATTCTAATCTTGTGTGGTTTTCTCAATAGAATCCTCTCTCTATTTCTTCAATCCTTTTTTCTATTCTCTCCCCTCGTCTCCTTTGTTGCATCTGGCCAAGAAATTTATAAAGATCGGTCTGGCACATGAGAAGCCACCACCCATGCATAATGGCCATGGCAATTACTACCCATGCGTAACATCCACTATAACATCTACTGCCACCACTTGCATAGGCAATGTTCATTGTAACATCCATCACCACCATCCACACAAGTAACGTTCACTATAATATCCACCGCCATCACATGGCTAAGAAATGCACAGCTCCCACCACCCATGCGCAAGTAACAGCTGTAGGAACATGTAGTCATAAAAATGGCTAGGAACCGTGCCTCGTTACCCACACGTAGGTAACAACTATAGTTGCACCATCAAAGAACGTGGTTGATGGAGCAACACACCCACATTGTAGTGTCAACGTCCAAGTTCCAACTCCATCACCGCCATAAATCCTAGTACAGCTCAAAAACAAAACATAATACCAGTGTAGATAAAAAAATTGGATTCTTCAATTGCCACCACATGGTTGCCCACCAACAAAACCTACACCTTTGGTTTGAGTCTTTAGTACATAAAAACCAATAAACTAACAATAATAAACTAATACTCATCATTGTAATAAACTAAAATAAATTAAAACAACTTAAATAAATAGTAATTAAACACTAATTAAATAATTAACAATATGTCATTAAGATTTTAAAACTACCAATTTTGGGATTTAACATAGCCTCCAACTAGCCTTTGGCCAATACCTAGCCATAAAGGTGAAAATAAAATAAAATAAAACATTAGTAGATGTATAAGAAAATAGAATTATTCCAAGATTTTTTTTTATGCATTCAAAATTTAACATATTAGAAACATGTAGACATTTAACAAGAAAAAGATTAAAACAAAAATAAATTTGTCTATTAACTAAATGTCCAAATATTTATTTACTAATTATACCTATTCATCTGTTGATGATAAATTTTTATTCTTGGATATGAGTTCACATATAACTTGGTTAAGAAGGTCCTACCTAGGATTAATTGAACTTAACCTCGCAAGGTCTGCTTCGTTAGGTGCAAGAATGTCTTATAAACTCAAGGTTTAAACCTTTCCTATGATTTAAGGATCTAAGATGCATTACTTACATCTAACTCATTCCCTAACTTGATCTTGGCTCAACTTCCAAGTTGGCTATACCCTACTATCATATCCTTTATTAATTGGTTATCCCCTTCCCCTAATTAAGCTAAGGTATGTAATATACCTAGGTTAATTAGGAAATATAAATTATTAAAAAGAGATATGGTCAAAGGATATACCAAAAGCAAAAGTTGCACTAGGTTTTATATATACAGACTAAGAGGAAACCAAAGACAATGGGTGAACAAGTGTTAATATCCATCATTGGCTACCATAGTAGGGATCTTGACCATTAACACTAATGGAAGACATGATGGAAAACACAAAGAAAACCCATGCACAAAAGTACTTCTAGTCAAAGAGATGATCATGCAAGAGAAAATAGGAAGATAATACAACAAAACTTGAAAAAGAGAAATAGCAAATGGTAAAAACTAGGTAAAAACAAAAGCAAAAAGAACATGAGAAGTAAAAAGAAATAAAAGCAAAATAGCTAAATAAAGTAAGAGGAATGATTAAAAGTGAAGGTGCTTGTTAAGATACTGACTAGGGAGGAGTCACTCCTTCACTGCTAATGTTACACCTTAGTTTTAAGGTAGCAGCACCTTGATTTGATTGGTAATTGTTGCTTGTCCCTTAAACACTCTACATACAAAAGGGGGTTCTTGTAGGATGCTTAAAATTATGAGCTTAGAGCATACCTCAACTATAAGGCTCTTATCAGAGTGGGGCTTAGCTCATGATTGAAGGTTCTTGTGGGGTCACCATTTTTTTTATTTCTTACTTTTTTTCTTTTCTTTTCTTTCTTTTTTTTTATGAAATTCAATATCTAACCAGCTTCTACCATGAGGTTCTTGTGGGAGCCAATTTCATTTTATAAGGGCTGCTCACATGGCTTGATATCGATAGATGCCTTTTGCTACTGGAGAAACTAGGTCCAATATAACACATCCTTTCCACCTTAGTGACTCATCCAATCAGGTATTTAATAGAAACCAAACACTAACAAGCATTACCCTAAACTAAGCTATTTAGCCACCTTGACTTATAAAACTTGTACTTAAAAAATATTGTTGAAAAATAATAAAGTTTATTATGTGTAAGACACTTATAAATCTAAGGCTCATTCTTAGTTGGATTTTGGATTTCAACCTACTTATCTCAAGGTAGGAGGAGTTGTCCTTCTCCCTTGCATTTCAAACATGATGCTACCAAATTCTTTATAGTCCCAACTAACAATAGAATTTCCTATTGCCCTCTACATTTTTCAAGGTAAAAGTTGTAGATTGTAAATACTACTTTATAGTTTCTTCTATGACATAATATTCTTGTTGAAGGTTATTTTTAAGAGCTAAGACTTCTAATAGATTGTTGTTATATAATTCGTCAATCATGGGATAAGTTAGGTCACTTAGCTCTACAAGTTCATCTTCTCCAGGTTCCTCAATGTGATGTTGATGATATAACTTAAATCTTTATCAATTGACTAAGAACGTAGTTGAGGAATCATCAATAGGTGATATGAGAACGCTTTTGTTATCATGGGGTTGGATAACTAAATAAGGGCTTTCCCACCTAATTGTTAGCTTCCCTAGAAATTTATGTAATCTCATATTATAGAGAAGAACTTTATCACCTACAAAAAAGTATTTTTTAAAGATATTCTTATCATGTAATGTCTTCATTTGTTTCTTTACAATTTTTTTGTTTATTAAAAGTATGTAGTCGCATTTTGTCAAATTCATGAAGTTGGTTGATTTAAGTAGCCTAATTCATGTCTTCATCAAAGTTGAGTTGTTGTGCTAACCATAAAGATTAATATTTAAGTTGAACAGGTAATAGACATAACTTACCAAAAACCAATTGATAAGGTGAATATCCTAAACTTGGTTTATAGGTAATCTAATAAGCCCATAGTGCATCTTGCATTTTTTTAGACCAATCCTTTCCTTTAGTACATACAATTTTTGTTAATATATTCAAGATAATTCTGTTAGCATTCTTTACTTGCCCATTTTTTTGAAGGTGATAGGTAGTAGCTATTTTATGTTGGATACCACAAGACTTAAAAAAAAA
>MNCI01033181.1:230547-259372 GCA_015680685.1 Gnetum montanum
AGATCCTAGATACGCCACTGGGTTACCAAGTAGTCACACTTAAATGGTCGTAATCAAGTCATACTCGTTCTGTGATCTAGGAGTTTAAGGGTGAGAGATAAAGTAGTAAATAACATTAAATAAATAAAAAAACAAATAAATAACAAAGTGAATGTTGCAATGATGAAGTAATCTTGATCTTTATTGCCAGTCATGTGTGTGCCCAAGTACGTCACACTCGAATAAAGACACCGTACAATTACATTCACCACACTGCAGGTAGACATGGGAAAAATAATCTAACTCTGGAGGGATCAAACTGCCACAGCTTCGCTACTTCTAACTCCTAATACCTAAAACTGGGAAAGCTGCCTCTTATTTATAGAAATTGCAGTGCATTGCGATATCGCATACGTGATATCGCAGGGAAGATGTGATATCACGTACGCAATATTGCGTACGCAATATCGTGGCTGCGATATCACGGTCGCTGCGATATCCCAGCTACTGATACAACAGGGCTGATATATCACGACTGGGATATCACAGCTGCGATATCACAGCCAGGAAATTCATGACTCATCAAATACCAAATGTATTCCAAAGTGTCCAACTTGTGTAAGTAGATCCAAGGATGAAAGCAGGGTAATCACGAACCCTTGGATGTTGCCATGGGCCGATATTACACATTACTACATCGTTGCCCGGGCCATGGTTACGCACAACGGGATCAACTCTGCCATCTTGTAGATGGGCTAAGACATGAAACCAGGAGAACCCTTGGGACATATGCCCATGGGAGATTATCTGAACTTAGGTCCCATGAAATTCATAGATTGTTAGAGCAAGTAGCTAAAGAAGAAGGGGAGCTACGGAAAAGAGAAAGCATGGAAGAGTATAACCGTGATCCTTCCCTCTAAAAAAGGAGAGTAAGATTCTGTGAGGAAGAGGATGAGTCACCACTTGAAGAGTTGGTGAATAGAAAAACCTTGCCGCTTCAAAAATTAACAATGGAAGTATCAACTAAGATAGATCAAATATGGGACTCCTTAGATAGTAAAATTGAAACCGTTCTAAAAATCGTAGAGGAGTCTAAGGAGGAACAAAGTAGTGATCATGATAAGAAAAAGTGAAGAGATTTAGACCATGCACGTAACAAGGGTAAGGGAAAAATAACTATCGTTGATGAGGTTGTGGATTCTGACACAGACAATGACGGTGGATGTGAGATATGCCAATATGACCATCCTAAGGGATGTTGCCCAATAATCTCACATCTACAAGAGTTCGGGGTGTATGCACTCAACCCAAGACTTAACAAACGACAAGCACCCCAAAGGTTACCTTATCCCCAAGGTAACCTGAGGCAGTTCCACCAACTGTTAATATATTATCCAAGTGGAACTCCACCACAACCTATCGGGCAACACTAGTAGTGGCAACACCCACAGTCATGGGGGATGCCACCACCTAGCCAACAATACCCTTATCGTCAACTAGACCCGTAGTCGATTTCTCCAAGTGACTTTATGGGTCATGCAACCCCACAATGTCACTACCAAGTTCGAGAGTATTTTAGGACTCCTTCTCCTCTGGGAGATACACCACATACATACCATCCTCTGAATCCATCCGCCTCGCTTACGCTGGTAGTTCCACTACCACCTGCTCCAATAATGCAAGGGGAACTCCCCACTCAACCGTAGCAACATAATGCTACGAGAGCTATAAACCTTCAACCCACTATTGGTTCTGACAACCACAAGAAGAGAAGACCTTTCTTCAGAACCAAAAGCCCANCAATAGTTCCAATACCGCCTGCTCCAACAATGCAAGGGGAACTCCCCACTCAACCGCAGTAATGTAATGCTACAAGAGCTATAAACCTTCAACCTGTTGTTGGTTCTGACAACTGCATGAAGGGAAGACCTTTCTGCAGAACCAAAAGCCCAAAAAAGCTCTCAAAACCACAAAAGGTTGAGTCTGTGTACGCTCCTCCAACAAATAAGGCTTCAGAGATCCCCTCAAACCAACAACAGGGCTCAACGCATACGGTTATGTTAACACATACCGTTACTGACTAGATAAAGGTGGGCCACCTTCCCAGGAAACTCTCTAACCCTGGAAGTCCCTTAATCTACCTCCAAGTCATTGGGAACGAACCATGTAAGGCTCTTCTTGACTCAGGTTCTGAAGTCAACTTAATATCACAAGAGATGTATAAAGCTAGGAACCTACCTCCACTCAAGAAGACTAATATTCAACTAGAGTTGGCTGACCAATCCATCACTATTTCCTTGGGATTGGTGGAGGACATCGTTACCACTATGTGTGGTTGATCATACCCAGCTAATTTCCTGGTGATAGAAGTCAACAGTAACAAAGGGGACTTCCCAATTATAATGGGGAGGGCATCTCTAAGTACCATAAATGCATGCCTAGGAATCCACGATCTCTCCTTGGAAATATTTAAGGAAAGATCAAGAAGAAGAATGTTCCATGCATCACATATAGTGACTCAGAGGGTGATGACATGGAGGAATGCTCAGCATCTCTTGCATGCAACTGGTGTGTCCAAGAAACTCAGATACAAAGGTGCTTATCTGTAGCAATCACACAACAAGAGAACACCCAGTGGTTGATAGCTAATCAAGAGAGTAGCCCACCAACATGCATGCAATGAACTGGGGGAACAACTTGCACCCACAACAAAAGCATAGATACATTGGAATATGAGCGTCACCAACTTCCAACCCTTAACCTAAAAACATCAATTGGGAGAAGTTAGACACTTTTAAGAAATTCAAAAAAATGCTCATTATTTTGGATCTCTCCCTATCAATTCAGTCATGGGGGAGATGGCTACCTATGCTAATCATTTGAGGCCCTCAGTTCTTTTAAGTTTTGGTTTTAAACATTTTTGTTTTGCACATTTTTGTTTTACAAATTTCTTTAACTTTTCTTATTTTTGTTTTACAACATCATTCATACTTTTTCTTTTATTTGTGTGTATGTGTGTTTCTTATCCATTTTGTTAAGTTTGTCACCTAATAAGTGCTCTTAACGATGGTATGAACTGTTTTCTATCGGTTGCTAATGTTTGGTTTTTACCTTTAAGATTATGATGTTGATACTAAGGTATGGTTCTTTTGATATGATAGGAAATGAGTCCATTTCATCCATACATCCACAAATTTCTATGGTCTCTCTTGGCTTGGAACTGTACAGTCCCTTTCTCAATAATAAGAACTATAACGAATTGGTGACTGAGCATTTCTCAAACTAAGGAAGGACTCAAGGATTGAACAAGGTGTGACTTCAAGGGGACTTGATGCATTTGTTTTGGCCATTCTCCTGGGTGCTTGGATGTTTTCTTTTTGAGTTTTCTTAGCATTCCAACATTGCTCCATCATTGGGAAGCTGAGCTAATAAAAATAACAAAGTCTTTGCATGGTGTGGTTCTCATGTATAAACACAAAAAAAAAAAAACTTGTGAGAATTCAAAGCACACCCCTTAGATGAAATAATCATTTGGGCTACAAGCACTGGTTATAGAACTAAAATGACATGTTCCCTCTAACTAAGGTCCTTCTTGCTCCCTATTCTCTCCTCCTTCGTTTCGTCGGAATGGTGGTGGCTCTTTGAGGGAAGCATTCTTATTACTTCAAGTAGATGGATTGGCCGAATACATTAATACGAAGTCATTGGATGTGGTTTGTTGAGGCCAAACTTAGAATGGGATCTACTAAGTCACATTAATCATTAAATACACAAGGGGATGTACACCACCTTGTTCTTGAGACTCCATTCCATTCTCTTCTTTCCATCCTTCTTTCCCCATCTATCACCTCATTGCCGGTTGTATCAGTAGTCCATATCTTGGTGGATGCATTGTTTTCTTTTTGGTAAATTCTTGTGGTTAAGAATTTAACTCTTGTTCCAAATGACATTCCCAGAGCCTACAGACTCTTTGAATGTGGGATTGTCAGGCCATTAAGGGCATGTGCCTGCTTTGGGGAGAACCCACTGGCATTCCTATTTGGTGCATCGGTTGAATTCTTTTCCTTAACATTTTTTTGCAATCAACTTTATTTTGTTCATTTCCATCTTGACATCCATTTCATCGACATTACAGTTGTCTCTTTTTCTCCATCTTCCTTATTCCTTGTCTTTTTCCATTCTCCTGCTACTAGAGGTTCGCTCTTAGTCATGGGGGTCCTGACCCAATTTTTTCGATTTTTTCGATTTTCTCCTAGCCCCTACACCTTCAGTAGTCACCACTATTATATCTCCAGACTTGTATCAGCCATACCACAACTTAGCTAATGGACCTTTCATCGAAGCAAGGTATTAACTGCATTGTGATTCATCTACCCTTGCTAATATAAAGATTGTGTTGTGTGTGCAGATGGCAATCATACAACAACGGATTGGATCTAGAGGAAACACTTGGAATGGATCGGTATTGAAGCAGCTATGCAAAGAATGAGATGGATGGCGCGCTTACAGATAGACAACGAAAGGTGCAATCTTGGCGTTGGCAGCAATAGACTTCTTCTCTCTTCTCTCTTCTCTCTCAGCTACCAAATAAGGCCTGATGTCAAATGTATAAAGTGTTCACTCTTGTTTTCATGAACACCAGTTTTGTCATGTTCTGTCATGATGATCCGTTCACATGTTGTCCCATTCACCATTAGTTCCATTCAAGTCAATAATCCCATACCTTCCCAATATTTTGTAAGGAACTTGAGGATGAGTTTTTATTTAGTCATGGGGGTATGATGGGACGTGATATCGCATCTGCCGCGATATCGCGTCTTCTCCTGCAATATCGCGTACGAGATATCGCAGCGCATCGCCAAATCTATAAATAAGAGGCGGCTCTCCCTTGTTTCTCCATCTAGATCTAGACCCTAGCCAAACTCTTGCTATTTTTCCATTACAGAGTTAGAGTAATTTCCATGTGCCCGTAGTAGGAGTCCCAAAGTGAACAGATCTTTATTCGAGCAAATATTGTACCTGAGCACAAGTTTGTGTACGAAAATAAAGACAAACTTTTTGGATAAACCTTGTAGTGCATGAACTAAGCTAATTAGGATTTTAATTATCATTAATTATTTAAATTCTTTATTAGTTAATTAATCTCTCTCAACCCTCAACACTCCCAGTTAAGTGCATTCAGTACGACCACTTCAAGCATGTGCGTTACGTTTGGTAATCCCAGTAACGAATAGCGTTTGGTAATCCTAGAAGGTTGCATTGGTTCAGGGTGTGAACGGCAAGTGGGAACAGATACTGATGCTAGGCATTAGAACTTAGTTAGTTAAAGCTAGTTACTTAGTCTCTTCACCCTTTCCCTCATTAGCATAAGGAGATAAAACAGAAAAGATATAAAAATCACATACCTCAGACTTACTTAACAATACAACCGGGACAAATACAAGTAAGTCTGGGAAGACAACAAACGATTAGCCTTAAGTGTTCCATAAGGCGTGTAGGCACTTAGTCTTTGGAGTTCGATCGAATCGCGCGTGTAACGCTCATATTCGTATGGTTGAGTGTAGGGGTACCTCGCTACTCATCAGAGCGTAACACATATTTGCTTGGTAATCCCAGTAGCATTATCGCTTGGTACCCCTAGTAGCGTAGTGTTTGGTCACCCAGCAGTGGATACGTGGGTTTAGGATGTGTACAGAAAGTGGGAACGGATACTTATGTTAGTATTAGTTACATGATTAGTTAATTAGTAATTTAGATTAGTTAATTAAATTCCTTTTATCTACATTTCAAGCACCAAAATATAAAATACAAAATGATAAAAATCGGATGCCTCAGTTACACTTAACCATACCAACGTACATCACAAGTGTAATTGGAAGGACAATGATTGACCTTTAGGCTAGATTCACTTCCTAAAGGGCTAGTGCACTAGAAATGATAAAGTTTGTGGAATTCGACCAAATTGTGCGTGAACGTTTTGTGATTCATATGGTTGGGTGTAGGGGTATCTTGCTGCTCATCATTGGCACCATTGTCGAGGACTTTATTTGTCGAATGTGCGCTATTTAGGTCTAAGTGGATACGACTAATATTGTTGTACGAACCTAAAGGTTAATAACATTCCCACTATACATAAATTATAAAAGCACATTGACATTTTCATTTTGTTTTACAAAATGCCTTCTTCTTCTCGTAAGCCTAAAGATATTAAACCACTAGTCCCACAAGAATGCAAGGTGGTGCACACTCATCCAAATGAATTTGTGGCAAATTTTACCTTCATCCTACATCAGGATGAACAGATGTGATGGTGTGATATGGAGGGCAACGTCATTTTTCCCCCCAATAGATTTGTGCTTGGAATGCTGTTTAAAACTCTTAAGAAGTTGGGCATAGCAGATCTTCACAAAGAGTATGTTGTGGATGGATATGAAACTTGGAACTATTGTCCCACTAAAACACAACATAAGCGAGATAAACATCAGGAGAGACTCCATGAAGCCACAAAGGGAAGACATTACACTAACCCCTTGTTCCTACTAGATTAGGAGGACAATGAGAATCCTCCCTTGGAAGGTTCTCAACATGAAGGTTCTCCAACCCCTATTACTAATGGTGAGGATGTAAACTTGACCTTGTGATCAACTATTCATAAACCAAGTTCAAGAAAGAGTGATAGCCTAGGTAGGGACTTAGGTAAACATCACAATAACAAGGGATCTAATGATGGTGATCGTAAAAAGCATAAGAGTGGTGGTGGACACCATGGTGGTGGTGAAGGTCCACCTTCCTCTTCATCCTCTTCATCCAAGTTCGAACATTCCTCTTCATCTAATGGTTCTCATGGAAGTCGCCATCGAAACAACTATGATGAAGGTGATCAATGAAATAACAATGATTGTGAAGGTCGCCAAAACCAAAGGGGTGGCCAAAACCATCATCGACGTCATCAACTCAGCAATGATGATGAACCTGTATTGGCAACTTGAAGTATGCTTAACATTGTGAAGGCAGTAAGAATTCCAACTAGGCATATGAAGGATAGTCAAATCAAGTGCCTAAATATGAACAATATGCCAAGATTTGAGGGGGAATACAATTTTGATTCGTAGATACATCTACAAGCTTTTCAAGATGCATGTGCCTTACAGAACATAGAGAATGAGTGGCAAAAACTCAAGCTTTTCCCAAGGATACTCATTAAGGAAGCTAAAAGTTGGTATCAATTCTTAGAGCTGAAATTTATCCAAAGATGGAGTACCATGTTAGAACTATTCAATGACAAATATCAAATGTACTCTAGAGTGTCTGATTTGAGAAGGAAAATCCAAGGCTAGAAACAAGGAGCACATGAACCCTTGGATGCTACCATGGGTTGATACTATTCACTCTTACAAGGATGCCCTAGCCATGATTACTCTCAGAGGGAATAACTTTGCCACATCATAGATGGGCTCAAAGCAAAAATAAGAAGAACCCTTGGGGTGTATGCCTAAGGGAGGTTGCTTGAAATGAGAGATCAGTAGATCCAAAGGCTTATTGAGCAAGTAGCAAAAGAAGAAGGTGAGTTATGAAAAAGGAAGAGTACTGAAGAGTATAATAGGGATCCATCCATCAAAAAATGAGAGGTCTAATTTTATGACAAGGAAAAGTCACCACTTGATGAAGTGGTGAACAGAAAGACCTTACCTATCCAAAAATCTATTTTTGACATTTCAACCAAGGTTGACAAGTTATGGAACTCTTTAGATGAAAAGTTTCAAATAGCTTTGAAGATTGCTAAAGAATCCAAAAAGCAAAATAGTGATCATAATTGTAGATGGCGAAAAGAAGCTAAACGTGCCTACCAAAGAGGTAAGGGCAAAGTTGCTATAGTTGAGGAAGTTGTGGAATCTAACTCTAATGATGAAACTGAATGTGACATCTGTCAATATGAACATCTAAGGGGATGTTGCCCTATGATGTCACACTTACAAAAGTTTGGAGTGTACGCATTAAATCCTCGCCTAGTAGTTCCACCAACAGCAACAAGTTTACTACTCAAGTGGAACTCCTCCACAACCTTATGAACAGTACCAACAATGGTACCAACCATAATCATGGGGAATGCCACTGCCAAGGCAGCAGTACCCTTATAGGTAACTAGATCCATATGGGTACTATGTTCAGCAACTTGTCTCCCAGAGAAGTTCAGCAAGTCATGCATCATTCCAGCATCACTATTACCCTACAGAGTACCATCAAACACATTCACCATCTACTTAAGGAGAAAAATCATATGCATATCTTTATCATCCTCCACATCCCTTTGCACGTACACCTCCACCTTCAACCCAATTACCTCCTACTTTGTCTATACAAGGTAAGATTCCTCCACAACACAACAACGAAATGCTACAAGGGTTGTACACTCATAACTAGTTTTTCAACCAAGTGGTCTAGATATTCAATTAAGGAAATGACCTTTCTTCTGGCCCAACAGTCCTCTTTAGCCCTCATAACCTACTCCAGCTGATTACCTTACATCTCCAACACCCTCATCCTCTACATCAAACACCTTCGAGCATCCTTCAAACCAAGTGCCACCTAGGATCTGCACTGTAATGCTAACTCATGCTGTTTCTAACTGGACTAAGGCTGGCAACCTTCCTACAAAAAGATCTAATCTAGGAAGTCTGCTTATCTTTCTACAAATTGTTGGACAAAAGCCATGCAAGGCTCTTCTTGACTTTGGTTTTGGAGTTAACCTTATCTCCCATGATATGTATAAGGCTTGGAACCTATCACCTCTTAAGAAGAGCAATATACATCTAGAATTAGCAGATTAGTCGATTACAGTCCCTTTGGGATTAATAAAGGACATTATGACCACAGTTTGTGGCTGGTCCTATCCTACTAATTTTCTGGTAATCAAGGTGGACAACTGCAAAAGAGTTTTCCCCATCATCATGAGAAGGGCTTGGTTAAGCATAGTTGATGCATGAATGGGTATAAGGGACCTATCTCTCAAAATATCTAAGGAAAATGAGTTAGGCAAAATTGAGAAGAAGCGTAGTCCATGCATCACATACAGTGATAATAGGTACAATTATGTGCAAAAAATTTGATCAATCAAGAGCACATACATTAAGGCATGTAATCAGTATACACAAGATATTAATATTTAACGATGTCTATACGCAGCAGCTACAAAGTAGGAGGGCACCCAGTGGCTGATAGCCAATTTTGATAGTAGCACAATATGCATGAAACCAACTGAGAGTTTAACATGTGCATATGTTGAAGGCATAGACAAAAGTGAACAAGTCCATTTCCAACTCTATAATGAAGATGATGATAACTGTTTGGGAGAGTTGGAGATTCTTGATCACTTCAAGCGAGAGCCTTTAGAACTAAAAACTTTATTAGTCAGAATTGAGTATGCATTTTTAAAGAATGGTAAACCGGTCATCATTAATGCCAAACTTACTCTTGAACAAAAAGAAAATTTGTTGAAAGTGGTGAATAAATGGTCAACAACCTTCACTTGGTCATATCTAGAGCTAATAGGGATCGATCCAAGGGTATGCCAACACCACATCTACACTGAGTTGGCCATGAAGCCTAGAAGGTAGTCATAGAGGCAACTAAACCCCAAATTGAAGCAAATTGGTAAGGAGGAGATAGAGCAACTCCTCAAGGTAGGGTTTATCTATCCAATCACAGATAGTGAGTGGGTTAGCCCACTTGTAATTGTAGCAAAGAAGGGTGGTAAATGGCAGGTTTGCATTGACTTTAGGTTGTTAAATATGGTAACATTTAAGGATCACTTTCCTTTGCCATTTGTGGATCAAGTATTAGACACCATATCCAGGCATTGTTATTATAGTTTTTTGGATGGTTATAGTGGTTATAACCAAATCCAACTTTTGCTACAAGACTAGGCCAAGAGAACATTCATGAGTCCCTAGGGGACTTTTGCATATTGTAAGATGCCATTTGGCCTATGCAATGCCCCTAAAACATTTCAATGCTTAGTCATTAGTATCTTTTAACAACATATCGATAGTGGTGTTGAAGTCTTCATGGATGACTTCTCCACCTATGGAGCTACCTTTGAGCAAGCCTTAGATTGACTTAAGCTAGTACTGAAGAGATATGTCGAGAAAAACCTACGGCTCAATTGGCAGAAGAGCCATCTCATGATCCAAGAAGGCATTGTGCTAGGGCATCAAATTTCATAGAAAGGGATTGAGATAGACCTACAAAAGATTAGGGTCATCCAAGGAATAATATGCCAACCAAAGACCATTAAAGATGTTCAGTTATTCCTTGAACACACTGGTTACTACCGATGCTTTATTGATAATTTCTCTAAGATCACAAAGCTGTTGGTAGAACTTACAAAGAAAGATGCACCTTTTATTTGACCAAGGAATGTGAAAATACATTCCAATAATTAAAATAGAAACTCATAGAAACACCAATCCTACGAGCACCAAATTGGTCGAAACCATTCCATATCATGATAGAGATATCTAACTATGCTTTGGGAGTAGTGCTCACATAGATGGATGATAAAAAACATCCATATTATATCCACTGCACGAGTCAAAGCATTGTGGGAGCATAGCTAAATTACATCACCATGGAAAAGGAATTAATGGCAGTGGTGTATGTGCTAGAAAATTTTAGACATTATGTGCTAGGTTACAAAGTATTTGTACATATGGATCATAGTGCAATTTGCTTCGTTATGAATAAGCCGATGGTGAGCCCTCATGTTATACAGTGGCTTGTGATTTTGCAGGAATTCGATCTTACAATGGTAGACCAAAAAGGGACTAAGAATGTGATCGCTGACCATCTTTCTTGCTCAAGATGGGATAACAAAGAGAAGGAGAGGCTGCTCTCTAATCAGTTTCTAGATGAACTCCTCTTTACTAGAGCAATACATGAACAAATGCCTAAAAAAGTAGTATGGTATAATGACATCTTCACATATCTTCTCACTTAAGAGATGCCACAAGACTTGGATTTTAGGAAAAGCAACAATTTCTTCATCGGGTCAAATACTTCATGGAAATCAATAGACACCTTTACAAGGTATGTGCTGATGGCCTAATACATTAGTGTGTCCTTGATGAAGATCAATTGCACATTCTTCATGATTCTCATGAAGGATCTTGTGGAGGCCACTATGTAGGGAGATGCATAACCATAAAAATCTTGATGGCAAGATACTATTGGCCCATAATCTTTAGGGATGCCCACCAGTTTGTCAACTCTTGTGAACATTATCAACATGATGGGGGGATGATCGCTTGTATGGAAAGTCCTCAATAGTGGATTCAACCATTAGAACCTTTCGACATATGGGGCGTTGACTTCATAGGTCCCATCACACCCATGTATAACAAGAAAGCATATATTATAGTAGCAGTTGACTATTGCACAAAATGGGATGAAGCAACAACCATTACAGATTGCACATCATCCATTGCCACCAGATTTATACAACAACATAATGTAAATAGATTTGGGATGCCGCGTTCACTAATTTCTGATAATGGAACTCATTTCACGGGTGCCACATTTAGAAATTTAATGCAACACTTGGGGGTAGAACATAAATTAATAATAGCTTACCACCCCCAAGCCAATGGTCAAGCAGAGGTAACCAACTAGGAGATTACAAAATATTAATGCGAGCCATTAGCAAATATAGGAAGGATTGGAGCACAAAACTTAATGATGCTCTATGGGCTTACTGATCAACTTGGAAACTTCCTATTGGATATTCTCCCTACGAGTTAGTGTAGGGAAAAGTTCCAACACTCCCAATTCAATTCGATCTCCATACACTCTCAACAGCTTGTGAATTAAACCTTGATCTAAGTCTAGCATAGAAAGAAAGATTGATCAATCTAAATGTGCTAGATGAAAATTTCTTACTGGTCTTATCTTTAAATGAGGTGAATAAGGTATTCAGCAAGCAATGTCATGACCTTAGAATTAGGAAAGCAAAGTTGCAACTAGGAGATAAGGTCCTCTATTGGAACCCCACACATGTATCTCAAAAGGAAAAATTTCAAACATTGTGGGAGGGACCTTATATAATTGATCAAACCTTTCCCTCTAGGGCCATGATAATTTACAAACCTGACAACCTAAATAAAAAGAAGTTAGTTAATATCCAACAAATTAAACCTTTCCTAGAACCAAGATAAGCCAGTGTAAATACCACCTCAACTGATGGACATCCACATTCTATTTTTCAAATCTCCTCCTTCNTTGAGGTGGTATTTACACTGGCTTATCTTGGTTCTAGGAAAGGTTTAATTTGTTGGATATTAACTAACTTCTTTTTATTTAGGTTGTCAGGTTTGTAAATTATCATGGCCCTAGAGGGAAAGGTTTGATCAATTATATAAGGTCCCTCCCACAATGTTTGAAATTTTTCCTTTTGAGATACATGTGTGGGGTTCCAATAGAGGACCTTATCTCCTAGTTGCAACTTTGCTTTCCTAATTCTAAGGTCATGACATTGCTTGCTGNATCTTTTTGAATTTTGATGTCTAATGACTTTAGCATGGTTTATTTTTCATGGAACAGGTAGCGAGTCCACATCATCCAGCCATCCAATGAGCTCTATGGTTTTCTTTGTTATGGGAATTTGAGGTCCCTTTTTCATTAAAGAAACTTTTAATTAATCAATGACCTTGGTAGTTCCAGAATTAGGAAGGATCCAAAGGTTTGTAAAGGATGTGACTTCAAGGGAACTCAATACTCTTTGTACCCTTCTTCTTGCTTGAATGTTTTTTTTGGGAACTTCTTCTCATTCCATACCACCCAATGATAGGAAGACAAATAACATTGTTGCATGGTGTGGTTTCCATCATTGAAAAAAAAATTGATTGGAATTCAAAGCACACCCCTTCGACACAAATAAGTCCTCACATGGTATGGTTTCCATTCAAAAAGAAAAAAAAATAATGGGAATTCAAAGCAGACCCGTTAGACAAATAAAAGGGCTACAAGCATTGGTTATGGGACTCGAAAGACATACACATATGCTTGAAGGTCCCCTCTAACTAAGGCCCTCTCTCTCTCACTTCCTACTTCTCTTTCCTCTTTGTGGAATGGTGGTTGTCTTGCAAGGACACTCTTGTGTCTCAAGTGGGTGGATCGGTCTTAGAGTGGCGATGCAAAGTCACTAAAAGTGGATGCCTTTGGTCTAGACTGAGGATGGAACATCTCGGGTTATTTTAACCACAATTCCACAAGGAACTTCTTATGAACTCAATTTGGAACTCCATTCCACCTTCTCTATCATCCATCCATGCTGGCATAACTCACCTCACTGTTGGGTTCTATGTTATGCTCTATGTTTTAGTCTAATGTATTGGGATTCTTGAGTGGATTCTTTTGGGTTGGTCCTTAGCTTGTCATGATCATTATATCGACTATGGGGTCCATGGACTCCTTAGTTGAGGCTATGCAAGAGCACAAAGGGCATGAGCTTGCTATGGGGAGGATCCACTTGCATAGCTTTTGGCTTGATTAGTTAAGGTTCCTTACCTTTGACATTGCTAAAATCTTATATTTCATATTTTTCATTGTTTAAATTGCTTAGTACTCCTCAATCTTTCATTAAATTCATTCATTGAATTAATGTTTCTACATTTTTTTCAAATTTATGAACTTCAACATCCTCTTCTCATGATTTCATACTATTCTTGGTCTTCTAAGCTTTCATTTGATCCTAATTTCATGAACAAATTCCTTGTATTTTGAAAGTTTGACCAAAGTCAACAGTGGTCAACAATTGCATTGATGAGGCCTTATCAATGCAGTGCAAAAATACTATATATACTTCTGGGTACTTTGGAATTTTTTGCAATTTGCTCATAACACACGAGGAATTTTTGCAATTTCCTAGAGCTCAAAACCTTCCAAAGTCCATAACTTTCAAACTGTTTGTCCAAATCACTTCATTTTTCGATCTTGCACTTATCGAAGGTAAGATCTTTATCATGGGGGCCATAAACCTTAAGGTTTCTGATGCAATTTTTGAAAATTTTTTCTAACTCCCCCAAGGGTTAGTAACTTTCATCATATATAAACATCAACTTTTTCCAAGTTAACCATTCCAACAATCTCGAGGATGATTTATCAATGATAATGCATAAATAGAAATAACAATTGAGTTAATTAAATCAACCATAATCACAACTTAGCCAAGTGTAACCACCCTTAAGAGTTAAGGTATCCTAATTTTTTTAAGGTTACATAATGATTGCTAATCCATTGTTCTATTGTGATTACAGACAGCACCCAAACAAAAATGTCCATAGGAAGGAGAACCCTCACAACCATGGGAGAAGCAACCTAGAGCTAGAAGGGGCCAACAGGAACAAGGCCAAGAACAACAAGAGGCAACCCATGCAATGAGACCTTTTCGTGAGGAGCCCGAAGTGGAATCTGTTCGACAGATTCTAGAAGAAGAAGTGTCTATAGAACATTCCCATTGAGGAGAAACACTTGAACCTATGCTAAGGCTTGAGGTCACTTTGACTCAAGCCTACCTAGACATCATCAAGTCTCTAGAGATCCAAAGATTAGTTTTTCAAGAGATAAACTTCAGGCCATTTTTGGAGAAAGTTCTAAAGGATGTCAAGACACAATTACAAGCCTCTCCCATGTGGCTAGTCATCACATCCAGTGGGGAGTGGTACATGGGAGAGACCTATCTCTTCTAGAATAGTCGAAGGCCAGGGTCCATTGTAAAAGTCAAGGACATTCAAGTGTTCTACTTGGCGAAGGCCATCACACAGGCACTAGGGTTGCCAAACATTAGAACACAGTTGGCAAAGATATCAACAAAAGGTAATCCTGAGGCAAAAAGGGAGTGGTCCCAGTGATGCTACGGGGTAGACCGTAAGGAGTATGGTGTGCTCACAGTGGTGGAGCAGATTTATTTTAATATTGTGACCTATCACCTTAATTCAATGGTGAGGCCAAGTAAGGTGACTACTTTCTCTGCTTAAGCATAAGCCATTTTAAGTGGAAAATTTCCCGTTAACCTTCCATAGCTAATTTATTTGGAGATCGAGAAGCGTTTCAAGGAGAATGAACATGGAAGGAAGACCTTGCCCTTTCCCTGCCTTATCAGAAAAATTTACAAAAGGGTAGGCATCATTTGCTATTCTAATGATACTCTCAAGCATTCTCCCTTGGCCTCATGGGTAGAAATCATGAAGGATAAGACGTCAACATCCACTTAAGAAGAGGAGCTACCACCACCACCACCCACTCAGGAAACCACACCAGAGGCCCATCTAACCCTTGAATGTCTACAGAAAATCCAAGAGTAGCTCTTGAGTGAATAAGAGTAGTAAGTAGGAATGAGTGGGGTGGATCCATCTGTGTATCGGCCAGCAATGAGTCACCTTAATGAGTTGGCCCAAATAGGTGGCTAGATGGAGAGGGGTGGTTCTATTTTCTCTGTCTAAAGAATGCAACTACCTTCGAGGTTGAATCCCAACACTTTGGAGGTAATGGTGTCATTAGCAACACATCATCTATTCCTAGAAATCTCTAGGAATGTTGCCACTTTCTTGGTGAGGTTGGAGGAAGGTGAAGAGGCAACTGTCTTGGTGATGTAGCACCAATGATAGGAGACTGTGGTAGCTGACCATGTTGCTAAAGCACTGAATGCATCCACAACATTTGTACCAAATGTATTTGCATTCTAAGATGTGTAGGCATCTGTAGGCACAGTCACTGGGAGATTGAATGTAGCCTAGCTCGAACAACTGCTGGAACGGCTAGTAGGAAGTAGGCAACCAACTTCGGATATCTTTGATGTTCCAAAGAGCATCATTGCAACCTAGTTAGAGCTACTGAATGCAAGGGGTAGATGCATCATTTTGGAGAGGCAACTAGAAATGACTTAAATGCAAAATCAATGCTTGGTCCCGGAGGTTGCTAAACTTCATGCCTGACTTGCAGATCAAGTAATCCTCAGCCCGTTAATGATAATAGATGAAGCTATCAAATAGCTTCAAAATTGATTTCAAAAGGTTGAGGAGGAAGCAATAATGGCCATCTTCAAATAGTCTGTGGCAAAAGCTAAAACACACTTAATCAAAAAGGACTTGAATAAGATGTGCCAAGACAATGAAGCATTGATTGCACAAAATCATCGTCTGCAAAATGTTGAAGCTCAAAGAGATCAAATGCAAGAATTCATTCATCAACAATAGGAATAGCTTGCAGAGTCAACACTGAACTAAGGAAATTGGTTGTAGAGAACTGTAATCTATCAATGGAGGAGGTATGCACCTTGCGACAAAAGTCTACCATCAAAATCACCGCTTGGAAGAACGAAGCTCTCAAGTTTGAGAAAGTGAAAAATCACTATAGGGACTAGGTTGACTTGCAAAAGGAAATTAATGAAAAATAAATCTAGATGGAAAAGGTGAAAGTGAATGAAGCCCTCCAGCAACTCCAGTAAGGAAGAGAGATGTGGAAGCCCATTCTTGATGGGATTGACACCTACAACAAAGCAGAGATATGCTTGAAGGAGTTGGAAATTGAAAAAATGATAGAGTATATGGAGTTGGCCAATCTCTGTTACACAAACCTAGCAATGCTAATAGTTGGGCGGCCATGGTTAGAATTGGAGAAATAAGTGGCTAGCTCATATTTGTTATATAAGGTCAATTTTAAGCATCACAAGGATACCAATCAAAAGCTTGAGACTACTAACATTGAACTCGAAGTTCTCAAAGGATGATTCACAGATCAATGATGTATCACTAAGGACCTAGCTAGATGGATGAATGACTACTAGGAGCCAAAGAACACAGTGAGAGTGTTTGACATTGAATGCAAATAGTTTTCTCTCTAGTTTGTTAATGCTAAGGAGTTATTTCTAGTAATCATGTGTCCTTGGGATGTGCTCATTCCAACCCACATTAGGAAAGTTGCATGGATAGTGCATGATCCTAGGAGTAAGGATGAGAAAATGAAAGCACTGTTGGATGCTTTTTGCCTCCCACTTGAAGTTGTAGTAACAGCAGGAGAACCATAGCCACCTCAACCACTGCTAGTGTGTCAAGCTGGTGAAGGTTGCTCGAAGCCTCAGGAACCACCACTACCTAGGACCATGTGATCTTCTCTAATAAGCTTTACATTATCAAGCAATGTGTTGTCCAATTTTTGAAGAGTTGTGTCATGGTGTTCAATTTTGTGTCCTAAACACCACCATTGTTTGTAATGTATTAATCTGTACACCCAGTCACTCCATTTTTTGTCAAGTCAGTCAAGTTTGTTTTGTTGAAGAAAAGTTAATCAATAATCCCATACCTTTTTAATTTTGTAAAAGAGCTTGAGAACAAGTTTTGATTCAACGAGGCCTCGTCAATGCATCTCGCCTTGCATTGATGCAGTGTCTATCCATCGCCTATAAATATGTGCCTATTAGCTACATTTATGGGAAATCAAGATTTTAGTAGTAGGAAAGCTCTTGCATTTTTTCCATTTGAAAGTTAGAATTTTTTCCCCNCCTACTACTAAAATCTTGATTTCCCATAAATGTAGCTAATAGGCACATATTTATAGGCGATGGATAGACACTGCNGTAAAGATGAGCTTTCTAATAAACCTTACTACACTTTGGATAGATTAGCTATTTTATTTATGCATTTAATGTTTTCAATTATTTATTAATGCTTTTAATTAGTTATCAAATATTTTCCAGTTATTATGTTAATGAGACAATTAAGTGAGATAGATTACACACATAAGTATAATTGCTTTGAGCGTAAGACATATTTGCTTAGTAATCCTAGGAGTGTTATTGCTTGGTACGCCCAATAGCGTAGCGTTTGGTCACCCAGTAGTGGATACGTGGGTTCAGGATGTGTACGGAAAGTGGGAACAGATACTTATGTTAGTATTAGTTACATGATTAGTTAATTAATAATTTAGATTAGTTAATTAAATTACTTTTATCTACATTTTGAGCACCAAATATAAAATACAAAATGATAAAAATCATATGCCTCAGTTACACTTAACCATACCAATGTATATCACAAGTGTAATTGGGAGGACAACAATTGACCTTAAGGCTAGATTCACTTCCTAAAGGGCTAGTGCACTGAAAACGATAATGTTTGCAGAATTTGACTAGATCACGTGTGAACACTTTGTGATTTGTATGGTTGGGCATAGGGGTAGCTCACCGCTCATCAAGTGTAAAAGTAAGATTGACAAAGGAAAGTTGAAGTTGTCCAGATCTACAATTAATTATCACATCAACTATTGCTAAGCAAGGTCCCCCTAATATAATAGGAAAGCAATCAGGATCTTTTACTTTGAAAACAACAAAGTCAATTGGGTATTTTCCTTTTTGTACCTCAATTATCAAGTCATCTACTATCCCTATGGGTTTTACATTTGAACCATCAGCCAATGATATTACCATGTTTACTTCTTTGATATCTCATATATCAAGTGACCTATCCATTTCAAGAGGCATGATATTAATTCTAGCTCCTAAATCCAGTAGGGCATTTTTAATTACTTGGCCATTTATTTTGATTAGGATGGTAGGGACTCTAGGATCTTGGTATTTTGGAATCTCATGATTTTGTATAACTTGAGAAAGATTGTCAACTAATGAGACCTGAATTGCTCATAGTGCTGGCGGTCGCCTTAAGGCACCCACGTTAAGGCACCCACGTTGTATCATGGGTCGCGATGTATCATGGGCCGCGATATCGCNCGCAAATACAATTCACTAAACATTTAGTTGGTTGAGGGAAAGGAGGTNTAGTTTTAGTGTAGCGAAGCTCTGGCAGTTTGATCCCTCCAGAGTTAGAATTTTTCCCGTGTCTGCCCGCAGTGTGGTGAATGTGATTGTACGGTGTCTTTATTCGNATCTTGAAATCTCACCTTCTTTTGGGGTTTAGGTTCAATTATTTTTCCACTCCTTGTTGTGATGGAATGTAATTTCTCTTTACCCTTTCTTTGAGATGTAGGATTTGGTTCAAGTTGGGATGGTAATTCATTTTTCATTAAGTCCTAAAATCTCCTGCTACTCTCACTCATGAATTGTCTACTTTCTTTTATGAAGGAAGTAAAGCTTTGGGTGGGTTTATCCAAGTGTTCATTAGTTGGATTCTTAAATGGCCTAAAGTTATTTTGAGGATATTGTTGTTGGTAAAATGGTCATTGAGGAAAGTTCATTTTTGGTTGGCTCTTAAATTTTTGAAAAGCCTTTATTGACTCTTGCATTTTCTCTTAACAATAGAATAAGACTAGGTAGGTTTTTTGGTCATGTTGGGGACTACCACAAATGTTGCACATTTCTCCTTGAATTCCATGAGCTTATTTTTTAATTAATCATGTCAACTCATCCACTTTTTTATTTAACTATTTTATTTGTTGAGTCATTCCTTGCATAATATTGGGTTTTGGCAAACGTTTACTTTGATCTACTAATGAATCTATGATTCTCCAACTATCTTCTGGGGTCACATTTAAAATATTTCCTCCACATGCAAAGTCAACATTTTGCCTACCATAAGGTAATAAACCTTCTACAAAGGTTTGAATTAATCGATGGCCTGGGAATCCATGGTTTGAATTTTTTAAGCATAATTCTTTAAATCTATCAAAGGTACTCTCATAGTATTCATCCTCATGTTGCATAGAACTCATTAATTACTTCCTTAATGAATACAACCTATCATTAGAAATAAATCTTTGTAGAAAAGCATTCTTAAATTCAACCCATAAACTAATTTGTGTTCTAAGGATTTGTAGCCAAAAATCAACTTTTTTCTTTCAGGTTGATTTAAAGGTAATCATCTTAGTTCTATCCCCACTCTAAGGTGCTAACATGGCTAATGTTGTTTCAAATTCTCTTATGTGGACAATCAGATCCTCATCAGTTGTTCCTTTAAAGATAGGTAATAAATGAATATTTGTAACCTCTACATCTCTTCCTTGTGGAAAAACTAATGATCCTTAAGGTATAATGGATGTTCTTTGATGCAATAACTCCCCAAGGGTTTGTCCTGGGTAGGGTTGACCAATTAGAACTCAAACTACCAAAGGAGAGAGGAATTGAACCTAAGGAAAATGGGGGAGGTGTATGATGTGAAGATGATTCCATTGTGTAAGTAGAGGTTACTATTGGGGTTACTATAGGATTTGGTATATAAATAGAGACTAGTGGTGGAGTTTGTAAATTCAAAGTACTCACTAGTTAGGTAATACCTCCAATTGTGGTCACATAAGTTGATATTGGGGTAGTACTTAGATTTTGAGACCTTGGCCGCATAGTTAAACTCATGGTTGTAGTTGGAATATCAAATAGAGGATTAATAGATATGGAAATATTATGTTCTGTTTTTTCTTTAGGATTTTGTGTTGTCAAAGGGGAAGAAAAATTAGATCTTAATTGTATTGGTTCATCCTGGTCTTATTTTTGAGTGACTTTTGTACATTTATAAAGGCTAAAAGTGCTTTGAGAAGGTTGAATTCATGTTGGTTTCTTTGGTTGCTTTGTTGGTTTCATTTAACAAGAACATTCTTTGTTGGCACATTCATGGGCTACCATTCCTAAGAATTTACAAACTGATTTAATAACTCCTATTATCATAGCTTTAATTGTAACTTTTTAAATAGTTTTAGCTGGTTGTATGATAAGAGGAGTTGATTCCAGGGATTTCTCCTTATTTTTGGATTTTTTAATGTAAGAAAAACAAGTAAAAGGAACCATTTCTCAAATTACTTAAATAAAAGAAACATAAAATAAAATAAAATGTACATGGAATGTGAAATTACAAAATGAAATTAAAACATAAAGAACTCTTGATGATGATTAACTCTGCTAGCCTCCCCAACAACGACGACAAGTGAGGGAAAATTTGATGTTGGATACCTTTAATCTTTATCTTCATTTCTTTTGTTATATAAATTATCACATTGTCTATAACTGATCCATGAGTAGTATCTCGTGGAGAAATGATTTAAAATCAAAAGATCATCAAGACATAAATTCAATGATTAGATCTAGATTCAATTGAGAACACCACACTTACGATTGTCATCCATAAGTAAAATCAACAATATTCTCTTTAACTTCTAACATTAAGTTCAAAGATGAATACAATCAATTAAACCAAATTGGATTTAAATAAATTTATGAGAAAGAAGAAAGATTACAAAGAAAATGTCACCTAATTTGTGACCTTGCTCTATTGTCTTCGCAATGCAACAACTTCATAATCTTAAAGAATTGTTAGGTGTTAATTGCCATAAAGGATCAACACTCTTCCTTCACAATTTTGTGCACAAACAAAAATTCTAATCTGGTGTGGTTCTCTCAATAGTATTTTCTATCTGTTCCTTCAATTCTTTTTTCTATTTTCTTCCCTTGTCTCCTCTATTGCATTTGGCCAAGGAATTTATAAGGACCAATCTAGCACATGAGGAGTCATCACCCATGTGTAATGGTCTTGATAATTACTACCCATGCATAACATTCATTGTAACGTCTACCACCACCACCCACGTAGGTAACATTCATTGTAACATCCATTGCCATCACTCACACATGTAATGTTACTATAACATCCACTGCCATCATGTGGCTAAGAAATGTACAGCTCCCACCACCCATGCACAGGTAATGGCTGCAAAAACGTGTAGCTCTAAAAACAACTAGGAACCATGCCTCATTATCCATGAAGAGGTAATAGCTACAGTTGTGCGATCAAAGAATGTGGTTGATGTAGTAGCACATCCACATTGTAGCACCAATGTCCAAGTTGTAGCTCCATTACCATCATAAATCCTTAACATGCATTCTTGTTACTACTACAAAAACAAAACGAGAAAGTAAAAAACATAACACCAATATAGATCAAAGAATTGAATTCTTCAATTGCCAGCACATGACTGCCTAGCAACAAAACCTGCACTTTTGGTTTGAGTCTTTAGTACATAAAAACTAATAAACTAATAATAATCTAATAATAAAAAACTAATACTCATCACTATAATAAACGAAAATAAATTAAAATAACTAAAATAAACATTAATTAAACACTAATTAAATACTTAACAATATGTAATTTAGATTTAAAAACTACCAATTTTGGGGTTTAACACTTCCTAATCATCACTTATGTTAACTCATTTATATGGCTAAGTGTGATTGAGATGTAAGATATTTATTTTTATAATATTTATTGCTTTCTTCATCTGTAAAATGTTTAATTAAAGGAAATATTGAATATTTAATTTTACTAACTAATTAACTAAACTATCTTAAACATAGAGCATCTATTCCCACAATTCGTGTACATCTTGAATGTATACTAACATTGCTGGGTTACCAAGTGTTTATTGTTGGGCGTACTAAGTATTCACTGCTAGGATTACCAAGCATTAGTATATTATTCTCAAAGTGGTCATACTCATGTTACTTATGAATTAGAATATTAAATGTTTAAGAACAAAAAAGTAAATTGCATTCAAAGTAAAATATTGGAAAATAAACTTAAACTAATCCAAGCATTGCAATGGATACAAAAAATTTTGATTTTATTATTGTTCATACAATTGTGTCTAGGTACATATTGCACTTGAATAAGATTTTGTACAATCAATTCAATCCATGTTGGTATCCAATAAATGGTGCTGTAAATGTAGCTAGTGTGCACATTGATATAGGCAATAGGTGGATTAGCGTTAACGCACATGCATCAATGCATCATGTTATGTGTTGACAGGGCTACATCAATGCACATGTACCAACATAGTTGACTTACTAACATTTTATCAATAACCAAAAGCATGACTGCATGGCCTGAATAATATACTTTCATGCTATTTTTTGAAATTTAACATTAACAAAAATTTTCAATTTATTAATACTAAGATATAATTTTTTGCAATTCCAAATTTTACTACTATTGGCAATAACTCCTATTGGTTGTTTATACTAGGTGGATGCAATGGTTCATACAAATTAGAATTCAGTTGTAGAAAATGAAAGAACTTTCTAAGGCACTAATATGTGAATTTGATAGATGTTGATAAATCCAAATTTTGGTGTGTTACAACATCATAGCAATGATGCTGTATCAACGATGTCATTTATGAAATGTTGCTTCTTAGGCTACGTCATCGCTGATACAATGTCTCAGGATGTGTGCAACACTATAAATATGACACTTGGATGCACAATTCGCATGACTTTCATTCCCATAGTAAATGAACTCTTGTAGTTTGATTTCCTAGCTTAGACTTAGTGATAGTGAATACCTTCAGTGTGATGTCTAGTGATTGAGTAGAATCTTTATTTGAGCATATTGTACTTAAGACATAGTTTGTGGATGGAAAATTAAGATCGAGATTGCTTCACATCATTACAACATCACTTAGTTTACTTCCTGTTTACTTAGCATAATGTTTATCACTTTCCTAGTTTAATATTTTACCTTTCCAAGTGCTTTATTTTTACTGCTAATAGTAAGCATAATGAGTTTAACTTATTTTGAGCACTTAAGTGTAATCGTTTGGTAAGCTTAGTAGTGTTATTGCTTGGTACACCCAATAGCATAATGCTTGGTAACCCAGTAATAGTTACATGAGGTCCAAAGTGTGTACAGTAAATTAGGAATAGATACTCATCGCCTTAGGCCTGAATAGATTTACTTACTTGTGCTTACTTAAACTTAACATTTACTTTTAACTTCATTATGTTTACACCTAAGAGTTGAGGCCAAACAACATCATCTAATTATATACCTCACATTAAGCTAAACCATACATTTGTACTTCGCTAGCTTCACGTGGGAAGACAATAGTCATGAGCTTAACTTAATTACTGGCATATAAACATTGATCATCCATGGATTATGATCAGGTTGCACTTGAACACTTGTAACTCGTATGGGTGGGTGTTGGATACTTAAGAAAGAATCATAGTTTCAACATGGCTTAACTTAAGACAAATCATCACTTGCCAAAGAATTGAAAAAGGGTAATGACAGAACTACTGACAAAGAAGACTAGGGTATGCCCATGCAAACAAGAATATCATATGCTCATAGTGATCCTTACTATTCAAATTTTACTTATATCTTTTACCAAGACAGGCAAATGAGGTGGAGAGACATACAAGGTAATATAGTTTTGTCTCCAAAATGTTTAGCACTTAGCATGCTTTAAACAACCTTAAGGGGGATGAATTTAAACCATGTACAAGAAGGATACCATGTGACCAAGCACATGACAAGACCCTACCAACCCATAGACGCATAAATGAAGAGAGATGCTACTATGGAGATTAAACATGCATATAACAAAGGAAAGAAAGTTAACTCTCTAGTTGTCCTAGAAGAACTCGATGCTGATGCATTTATCGTAGAAAAACTCTACTAGAATCATGAGGAACATTCCCAAATGCCTATCATCTGACTTGAGGAACCTATCAAAGTTCAACAACATTCCATCTTAGTAGAGACATCTAGAAGGGAAGCAATAGAATTAAAGTATAAGTAAGACTCTAGGCTAGGAGTTTCTATTGGATTCCAAAAGGAAGAGTATTAGAGTCACAAAAGGAGGACAAGTCAACATCATTTTCCTACTACTTCATCTTCATCCTGATGATCATTGGTGAACTTTGATAAAAGGAGATAAAGGTATCAAGACCATGATAGGGAAGAGTGAAGGAATCATGATCATTATGACCATGACCCGAGATACTTTGACAAAGAAGATGAGGACCATGAACCAAGAAGGTACATGGATAAAAGGGAAGATAGAGAAAGGTATGAGCATTGACGAAGACACCACTACAATAGAGCTCAAGAACTTGATCATGATGATGAACCCCTGTTGACAACCTGTAGTATGATCAATATCTAACAAGCTATCTATATACCAACTAGGCATGTAAGGGACAACTGCATTAAGCAGCTAGATATGAATAACATGCCCAGATTTGAGGGTGGTTACAATGTTGATCCTCAACAACACCTTCAAGCATTTCATGATGCCTTTGACCTACAGAACATAGAAAGTGATTGGCAGATTTTGAAGTTGTTCCCAAGGATACTTGTGAAAGAAGCTAAAAATTGGTATAAATTAGTTGAACTGGAATTAATCAGGAGATGGAGTACCATGTTGGAACTCTTTAATGATACATATCAAACTTATTCCTAAGTGTCCAATATTTGAAAACATATCCAAGGATGGAAGCAAGGGACTTATGAATCCCTTAATGTGGTAATGGGCCAATACTATTTACTGTTGCATATGTGCCTAGGCCATGGATTTTTTCAATGGGAGAAACTAAGGCACATTGTTGATGGGCTCAGAAAAAAACTAGAGAGATCCTTGGGGTTTATGCCCAAGGTAGATTATCAAAAAATTTTGCTTATTGGATACAAAGGTTAAGTGATCAAGTATAAAGGTGAATTAAAGAAAAGAGAGTTAGCTAAAGAGTACAATAGAGATCCATCCATTCGCAAAAGGGATACACGAGTATGTGGCCCACAAGAAGAAGAGACCTTGGATGAGATAATACAAAAGAAAATACTACCTATTTAGAAATATGTCACTAACATAGTAGCCAAGGTAGAAAAGATGTGGGATTTGGTTAATGAAAATTTTGCAACAGCTTTAAAGATTTTAGAGGAATGAACTAAGAAAGCCTTTGGTAAAGGCAAAGATAAGAAAAAAAAAAAGAGACTTTGGATAAAAGGGAAAAGTCGCCTCAATGGTTGAATGTTCTGAAACAAGCTTTGAAGATGAGGAAGGATGTGCCATATGCCAATACAAACATCCCACAGTATGTTGTCCCATAATGGCAGACTTACAAGAAATAGGGGCATATGCACTTAACCCCAAATTTATTAAGAAATAGATGCCCAAACACTTACCTTATTCTCAAGGTAACTACTAGCAAGCCTTCCAACCCACATACTATCCTAGTGAAGCCTATCCGCAACCATAGTAGTAGTACCATTAGTAGTGGTAGTAGCCTCAATCGTGGATCATGCCACCACCATGTCAATAGTATCCATATCAGCAACCAGACCCATATGGATACTATGTGCAATGTCTAGTCTCTCTAGGTAATGCAGTTGTTCAAGCTTCATGATACTATTTGGTTGAATACCATAGAACAACACTACCAAGGATAGACTCAAATTCACCTCCAACACAACCACCACCTTGTGCACCTTATACTCCTCCTAATTTTCAACATTCTCATCCTTTCCCTCCTTCCACAGTGCCACCAACTATTCCTAAGGTGTTTGTACCACCGCAACCCACGAACAACACTTGTGCTACTACTACTAATAGCAGTGGAAAGCCTCCTCAACATCAAAGGCATCCTTTCTTTAAACACGGCCGTAGGAAGGGACAACACAATTTTGAGGCCACTGCACCTTCCAACCCAGCACAAGTCCAACCATGTGGTGCATCCTTACCTTCGAACCCAATGCCTCATGTAACTTCATCAGGGCCACCAACTCACACTCCAACAACCATATGGCCCAATGAACACAATCATGGGAGGCATCAACCCAATCCTTGCATACCATTTAACGGTCACCAACATCATAGTGGGTCAACTCGTTATCCGGGAACTACATCGTACAAGCTGCCCCACTATGTTTACTACAATCAAGTGTGTGAAACCCGTTGGGGTAAGTATGACCGAGCCCCAAGATTTCCAAGATGCAAGGATTCCGGTCATCAGTTATTAATCCGTGCTGCCTGCAACTGTTTAGCTATGAAGGATTAATAATTTTTTTTAGTTTTCTTTAATTTTACAACTTTTTGTTTTATCTTTTTATCTTTTTGTTTGTTTGTCTTTTTCATGTTTTTGTAAGTAATCTCATCTACGAATAAAACACTCATGTGGATCGTTGGTTGAGGTGTGTTTTATGTTATTAAGTCATGAGTAATCAATTATTTGACACAGGGAGCCCACTACATCCACTCATCCACTCTATAAATAAGAGGGTCTGTTCATGGGTACAGTGATATTCTTGAAATTTCTAAACTTAAAATTAATTTTGTGTTCATTGTACCCAGAATGAAGAAGGATGGACCAAGAGGGAATGATTAGGGTGTGACATCAAGGGGACTTGTGGATTCTCTTTGGTGACATCTGTGGGAGTTATCATGCAATGTGGTTGTACTAAGATCCTTGAAGATCTAATGAAAAATGGGAGTAAGAGTAATCAAAAGGGCACTCAAAAATCAAATGCTGTTCTAAGGGGGTCCCATTGGAAAGACATGCACCCATGCCTGAAGGTTGGCGGCTTCTCTGGATTCAGTAAAGTGAAAAAAAAAGAGAAGAAGAAAGAGAAAAGAAAAAGGAAGTGCCATAAAACAAAAATCACTCCTCCTTTGTATTAAACGTCAAGTGATTGTACGCCTTGTTGTTTTGGTACTCTCATAGTTGTTCATCATGGGATGAAACAATGTGGTGTCACTGATTAGAAGGATGGACTTGGTCCTGATCTTGGAACGATGGGTTAATGACACATTAATCACGCTTTACACGCAGGATTCATTGTGCCTTGGGTCAGTTACCTCATGTCCCAATCTCTACGATCCCTTCTCTACTTTGTCTCATCTCACTGTTCATATAATTGTAGCTCGTGTCCCATGTAGCCTAAAATTTTCATCTCATTCTGGTGATATTTACATGTGTGTGTTTTGTGGAGTTAGTGCAGATTACAATTAACCCTTCTAGTGCCCATGGACACTTTAAGTGTGATTACACAAGGGCATAATAGGTTGAAACCTGCTTTGGGGAGGACCCACTTGTGTAATTTTGTTGTAATCTTCATTAATTCTCTAGCTAGAACACACAATTTCTTACCCTCAGCTTAATTTTTCATAATTTTCTTTTCCTTATTACCATCACATAGCCTTTTTCTCTACCATCTGAGGTCCTTATTGATAAATAACACACCATCATTATTTTCATGTCTTCAGAACTAGTTAAATTACCCTGGAACCCTTTAGTCCATATGTCCTTAGTTTACGTTGATTAATTTCAAAAGACATATTAAAAATTCGATACATTCTCTACGACTTGCGATTGCTTGTCCCTTGCTTTCATATCCACAACTCACTTGCTGGTACTCTGATTTTCATTCCGTTTGAACCTACTTAAACCTGGAGTGTTTAGCTTAGTCATGGGGGAGGGGCACATGCCGAATAGTGCATAAATTTTTTGAAATTCATCATTGCCTGAAGGACATCTTTAAGGTAATTAGTTCTAAAATTAAGAATAGAATGTGTCAAAAACAATTTCATCCCTTTAGTTATACCAAAAAATTAAATTTGGAAACCACATAAGCAAAAAGGACTCAAAATTATAATATTTTAGGGACATGTTCTTCCAATAATTAACATCACATGGAAATAAAGTAAATCTATTAAGGCAAGCAGTAAGGTATAACCTAACTTTGGTAACAACCTTACTAACAATTGGTCCCGTGTGATTGCAGATGGCCCCGAAACGCGGACAACAGGAAGGTCCTGCTCAAGGTGCGATCGAACGATCTCAGAGAGGTGGAAGACATGATCCTACCAGACAACATGCAGAATAGGAGGAACAATCATTTAGCGTTCATCAAGAAGATCGTCCTACTGTACGGTTTGGGTAGGCAGAAGCAGAAGATGCCCTCTCTGAAAGCGGTGCTTGGTACTTAGGGGAAATGTACCAATTTTTGCACAATAAAGAAGAAGGCACCATGGTTAACATTTGTGGTGTGACTATTGATTTCTCTGTTCAAGCCATTTC
>MNCI01033181.1:259419-327447 GCA_015680685.1 Gnetum montanum
GCCATACTTTAACACCATCAAATCCCAAGACTTGGAGCAAAAGAAAAGGGAAAGACACCTATGGAGGAGTCACCGCCACCAGGAACTACATGAGTTCCAAATTTTTGTAAATATTCTGTGTGTTGTGTCTTTGTTTTGTTTTCTTCCCACACTGCGGCATCATCCCATTTTTTCATCTAATAATCCCATACTTATCCACTGTGTAATCAATGTAGCTTGTTCTTACTTTAACTCAAGGACAAGTTTTCATTCAGTCGTTGGGGTATGATGAGACATGAAATTGCTCATATTGCTGGCGGTCGCGTTAAGGCACCCACGTTATATCATGGGCCGCGATATCGCGTATGCGATATATCATGGGCCGCGATATCATGTACGCGATATCGCGTATGCGATATATCATGGGCCACGATATCACGTATGTGATATCGCGTCTTCCCTACGATATCGCGTACATGATATCGCACTCAGCTGCAATTTCTATAAATAAGAGGCGGCTCTTCCTCAATTGGCATCCCAATTTTAGAATAGCGAAGCTTTGGCAGTTTGATCCCTCTAGATTTAGATTTTTTCCCATGTCTGCCCGCAGTGTGGTGAATGTAATTATATGGTGTCTTTATTCGAGTGTGCCGTACTTGGACATGCACATGATCGGCAATAAAGATTGAGATTACTTCATCATTGCAGCATTCACTTAGTTTATTTATTTGTTATTTATTTAATGTTATTTATTGCTTTCGTAGCACGGTGTGAGTACGACTTGACTACGAGCATCTACGGATGTGTACGGCTAGTCAAGGAATTGGTTGCTCATCGCGATTAGTCTCTCACCCTTAAACTCCTAGAAGCGGAATGAGTACGACTTGGTTACGAGCATTTAAGTGTGACTACTTGGTAGCCCAGTGGCATATCCAGGATCTACGCTTGGTAACCCAGTGGCGTATTTGGGATCTGCGCTTGGTAATCCCAATGGCGTACCTCGGAGCTACGCTTGGTAGTCCGAATGGTAGTTGTGCACGAAGTCCAATATGTGTACGGTTGATCAAGGAATCGGTTGCTCGTCGCACTTAGGCTAGATTAGATTTTCTTACCCTTTTCCTCCTAGTTTAGTTTAGTTAATATTATTTTCCACTGCCTTCAGGAGTAGCGTTAGAATTAGAACACATCATACACCTCATCTAGACTATACCATACGTGACATATGCAAAACTAGTCTAGATGGGAAGACAGCGAACTGCGACCTAAGGATAACTATCTAGGTGCCACAACTAGTCCATCTGCGGAGTTCGACCGGATCACGTGTGCGACGCTCGTTTCGTATGGTTGAGTGTAGGGGTACCTCGCCACTCATCATATTTAATATCTTATTCCATAGTAACAAGAGTACAACAACTTCGGGCATAATATACTAATGCTTAGTTATCCCAATGGTGAATATTTGGTATGCCCATCAACAAACACTTGGTAATCTAGTAGTGTTAGTATAAGTTTAGGATGTCATTAGAAAATGGGAAATGGTGCTCTACATGTAGGATAGTTTAGTAATTAATTAGTTAAAATTTAATACTTCAACCACTTCTTTTCCTTAATACTTTTAAAGATAAAAATAATTTAATTATAAATATAAATATGTTACATCTCAATAACACATAGCCATATGGATGAAATTAACACAATTGATGATTGGAAAGACAATGACCAATAACCTCATGTTTAACTATCTAGGACATAGGTAACTTAGGTAGGAGGTATCCACATGATTTGATTGGATCGCACATACACACTTGTGATTCATATAGTTGGGCATAGGAAATACCTACTACTCACCATAAGCAAAGGATTCAATTAATTCATGTTTATTACTCTAGTTGTTGCACTTTTAAAAATTATTTTGAGATAATTGATTATATTATACATTTATTTCTTTAGTCCACTAAGCAACATAGGAAAATATTTCCTAGAGTTGCTTAGGATATTTGTACTAGTAGTAAGAAATATCAGGGTCTTTGTCTCATTGATTGTTGTACCAAGGTATTTCTCTTGCAAAAAAATTGATTGAAAATGCATTTATGGAGATGACGTTTGAATGCTTATTTTAAGAAACATACTTATGTAAGAAAAACCTAAGAATTATAATAGTTTGTATTCTAATAAATTTCTTCACTATCTTTTTTTTCTTGAGGTCATTTCTAGTTCTAGTTCTCCTATTCTCTAACAAATTTGAAAGACTTAGTGCAAGCTCCGTAAATGTTGGAGTTATAATCATATTACACTTTTAGAAGATATGAGTAAGCAAATTAGCTAATGGTGGCTTCCTTTCAATGAAGGAGCTTGAGCTATTAATGGGTTTAGATTATGTACCATTTCAAGCATATTTGGTATTACAACAGTTTCTTGTTTGCATATGCATGAGAGATGGATTACTTGGAATGAAGCTTCTAGCCTCTATGGTTTGAATTTTAAGAGAAAAAGGAATTTTGAAAAAATAATTTCTAATCTTGAGATTTTCTTTAAAGTTGACAAAAATTTGCATTAGGCTTTTCTAGATATTTTTTAAAAGGATGGTAGACATGTTTTTCCTTTTAATTTGAAAGTTACTTATGAGATTATTACAAATACTAATTTTATCTATAACAAAGTTAATAAGACCTAGAAAATGCAATTATCATCACAGTTTTGAATGAGGAATATAATGGATATTTGGAAAGCTCCTACATTTCCTAAAATTAGTATTTTTTATGGTGTCTTATTCATCAAGGTCTTCCTATCAACACTTGTTTTAAACTTATGGGAAATGTTTCTCCTTAATGTCCTCATTGTAGAAGTGAAGGCTCATTTTCTCATGTTTTTTATTGAGTGTCATATTACTCAACATGATTGGAAATGGACATCTAGATTTTGTAACAACATTGATCCAAGAATCAATGAAGTCATTTTTGTTGATTAGCCTAATTTTTCTTCTTTTTTTCTTTGCATTTGGAATGGTCTTCAATCACTTGTTATCTCCTCTATTTGGAAGCTTTGGTGTATAGTTATTTTCTAGTGAGAAGAGTAGAATTATGACCTCTCTTTAGGTGTCAAATACTATATTTTCAAAGATGTTACTTTTCAATGATACCTCCAAGTAAAAATGCTTCCCTTTAAAGCTAAACAATTAATTTATTTTCTATAATATTATTTTCTTTTTGTTTGAATGCTCAAGGATGGAAAGCTTTTAGCTTTTGTTGCTATTTGTTCTTTATATTTGATTGATGTATTTTTTAGAGAGATTTTTCTCCTAGGCTTGATCCTTTTACTACTAGCAAGGGGAGGTTTTTCCAGATTGGTTGTAAGAATGAAAATATGAAAAGGTATTCCAAAATAATTGAGTTTCTTCTTTAAAATTTCTCTATGATGATCTAATGTACTTTTATTTATTTAAATATTATTCTTTATGTTTTTTGGGGTCTAATACTCCACCCCCTCACTCTTGTCCCACTCCCACCCCACCCCCACCCCACTCCCCCCTACTATGTAGATTATTATTAGTGTTCATCAACTAGTGACACGCAACTGCTAGCCATTTGAATAGTTGGTGAGAGGTGTAACCAATGAATCTTCTAAACTATGTACCACCCATAGGAATGAACACATCCATACTTTGAGATGAGGTTTGACACATGATCCTTACTTATGCATTACACTAGGATCAACCAAAATACCTTTAGGGTGTTTTATCTTACCTTCACTTGCTAACTAACCATAAGTAACTAATGCTTCATGCATTGTCATAAAATCACACATCATACTCTACTTGCTTAAGTTACATCAAACAACATACATAACTTGTGTCATATGCAACATCAACATACATTAATGTGATGTATGTACAGATGTCATAAAGCAATGATCACAAGCAACATGCACACCATTACCTTGGATACATGTACATATATCACAACTTAGTAGTTGTAAGCAACCCACATAACCTTGCACATAACATAGGCATCACACAATATGACAGTCCATAAAACACATAAATTTTAATAAGGTTACAGGAACATCCACCACATAATAAGTACATTATAGTACCACAGTCAAAATCTTGATGATATTGACTCACAAGCATGATCCTAGTACTTGTTCAACATATGTATACCATAATTAAGTGTAATAGGCTAATATAATGTATAGTTGACCTTTCAAGCATTTACCATTAATAATCAAGAAATATACTCATAATCATATAATACACATATTCACAAGATGCCATAAAGTCATGCATAAGCTTTGGGGGCCAGATAATCACATTTGCAATTACTCCACATTTTCCCAAATAGATTACAACCAAACTATGACTAAATCCTGACTCGTAGTTCCTCTTTCTCTTTTAGACTGTGATCCATGTTTGGGTTATGGTTTCCACCTCTAATGCCATCATAACTCATGCTAAACTATAAGTAGAAGTAGAAACCCTAATTTGTGTACAAGAGTCCTTATCACAACTTATGGTGGTATCATGGTTATTACCATGAGTGGATCACAACTCATTTCCATACAAACAAATGTTATGACATGATATTGAGATAATTATAACTCATAGTTTACTTAGAAACCCACAACAAGTGAATGCATCCATGCTGTGAGCTGATCATAACTCATGATCTATGTAGGGTTGGAAATCTAAAATGCTTAATATAACTAATAATAATTGAAATAATTCTAGGAAACATTACACTCTCTATTCAACAATTCTCTGGAGCATTGTAATGGGTCCTTGTAGTTTCTAGATAGAACCCAAAACACCTAATATTAATCCTATATGCATACAAATAGCCCACATGCAAACCATCATAAATAATTAGGCATATCAAGCTATAATTAATAAAAAAATTATCAATTTAGACATCCCTTTCATACATCCAATGCACATGATTTTACACACAAAACTCATGAGAAAAAAACAAGAAGAAGCAAAGGCTACCCACCAATCATAACTAAAGTTCATGAAAGTTAAAATGACTATAGAAAATCCACAATATAGAAAAATTTCAATTTGATTTAATTAGGTCCTAAATCAAAATATAAAAAAAGTAACAAGCTCAAACCTAGCTCCTAAATAACCCTCATAAGCACCATAGGCTCATAATATAATGAAAGTAATAAAATTATTTGTAGAAAGTATTCCACAAATGAATAGGTGAAAACACACCACGAACGGGAAATATAATATCTAGATGTATTTTCATAAGTGCAATAGTATATTATCCAAACCAAGTAAAACACTAGAGTTCCAAAACATATAACTCATAAATGTGTGTTCCAAATCTAAAACCAATCAAACCCATAATAACATTATCAAATATACCACATATTCACATGCCATAGAAAATATGAAGAATCAACATGCATAACCATACTACTTAAAAACATATTCAACAAGCAATATGAATATATCACAAATGCATACCAAATAGCTGCCATTGTTCATAATCCTCTATTCTTGCTAGTTTATATAGTGATGAATCAATCAACTGGTTGTGTTGATGGGCATGCATTGATGCAGGCCTATCGATGTAGACCTGTCAATGTAGCCTCGTCAACGCATGGTTTGATGCATCAACATAATGTCATGCCTATAAAAATGCATGTACCCACCACATTTATGACACATTATGTCATTAGTGTAGCCAAGTTTTTGCACTCTTCTTCCATTGAAGTTAGAATATTTCCTGAGTGCCCACAATAGGACTTTGAGCAATTGTAAAGATCCTTATTTGAGCATCATGGTACCTGAACACATTGATGTGAAAATAATAAAGACAAGATTTTTTAATACTCCTTGTAGTAGTTAGAATAGATTAATTTTTATTTAATGCACTTTGTCATTAATGTAATTTACATTTGTATCCTTAGATAATTAATGTTTCTAATAATGAACACATAAGTATGATCACTTCAAACATACCATTTAATGCTTGGTAATCCCAGTAGTGGCTATTTTGTATACCTAGCAATAGACACTTGGTAACCCAGTAGCATTGATACATGTTCAAGATGCACACGAAAAGTGGGCTTAGATACTTATGTTAGGCTAGTTAGCTTAAAACGGTTAGCTAGTTAGATATTTAGTTTATCAACCATTTACCTTTACTTCCACACTTCAGACTAAGAATATAAAAAAATATCATATGTCTTGGCTCTCACTTAATCATACAATTATACTTCCATAAGTGTGAGCTAAGAGGACAATGATCATATTTCCCAAAGTCATTATCTTTGTCTATAGGCACACTTAGGCACTAAGTTCATGGAATTTGATCGAATTGCTAGTGCATGCTATTGATTCATATCGTTGGATGGAGAGACTACTTGTTGCTCATCATATAGCTATCTAACACATATCATAATATCAATTTGTATAATTATGTCATGTAATCATCATTAGAACATAAAAAAGAACATATCAAAAGAGATCATAAAGCATATACTATCACATACTAACTAGCTTGACATATACCCTTGACTACACCCCTTGTGACAACGACTCATCAATAATCATGACATGTAGATATTATTACGAAAATTGTTTCTCAAGGTACTTATTTCTCAAGTTGTAAGATTGCTTGAGCCTAGTGATGAGTAGTGAGTACCCCTATGCTCAACCATATGAATCACTAAGTGTTCACGTGCGATTCAGTCGAATTCTATGGATTCTATGTCTTCTGCTACACTAGTCTTTAGAAAGTGAAGTTGCTCTAATAGTCATTCATTGTCTTCCCAATTACACTTGTGATATGCAAAGGTATGGTTAAGTGTAATTGAGGCATATGATTTTTACTATTTTTATGTTTTATGTTTTGGGTGCTTAAAACAAAGGATGGAAGGAATGAAGTAATTCAATTGCTAATTTAGTTAAACTACACCTAAATAATCCTAACATAAGCATTTGATCTCACTTTCCATACACATCTTGAACATGTATAACACTATTGAGTTATCAAATGTTAAGCATTATTGGGATTACAAAGCGTCATGCTCCTACTCGAAGTGGTTGTACTTATGTGCTTAGTTAATCACTACTTAATTTTTCTTAATTTAGCCTAATTAATAATTTAATCACTTAAAGCATTAAAGAAAATCATAAAAACATTAAATGCATAAATAAATAATTAATCTATTTCCAAGTGTTACAAGGTTTATCAAAGGCTTATCTTTATTTCCATTCACATTGTTGTGCTAAGGTACATTAGTGTTCAAATAAAGATCCATACACTTTTTGACTTTTGCTACGGGCACTCAACAAATGCTACATTGATGCAGCCACATTGATGGGGCAACATCGTGTTGATGGGAACTTGTTGATGAGGTCATGTCAACAAGGGTTCATCGATGTGACACTTTAGCGCTTCATCATATGCCCATGACTAAATGAAAACTCGTCCTCAAGTTCCCTTAAAAAATTGGAGAGGTATGAGATTTTTGATTAACACTTAACACAAAAAATCGAGACAAAAAAAATGAGTGCTAGGGTGTATAGATTGACATCATTATAAAATTTGTGGTGTTCATGATACAAAATTGAACACCATGGTATGACTACTTTAAACTAGACAACACATCCTCTAATGGCATGAAGATGGTTGAGAAGATTAAACAGTCCCAAGTGGTGGAGGTTCTAAAGGACCTTCACTAGCCTTGGATACATGCAGTGGCTAAGGAGGCTATGGCTATCCAGCTATGGTTGCTACCTTTGTTGGAAGGTGAAAGGCATCCTGTAATGCCTTCATCTTCTTCTTCTTATTCCAAGGATCATTCACAGTCCACACAGCATCACTAATGTGGGATAGAATGGGGATATCCCAAGGACCAAGCATTAATGGGAATAGCTCCTTGATGTTGAACTATTTACATTTAACATCGAATGCCTTCACTACATTTTGCAGCTCTTGGTAGTCATTCATTCTTTTTGCTAGGCTCTTAGTAGCAGATCTTTGATTAGTGTACTTGCCCTTGAGAACCTTGAGTTTAGCATTTGTCACTATAAGCTTTTTCTTGGTGTCCTTGTGGTGCTTGAACTCAGTCTTATACAACAAGTGTGAGCTGGCCACCTACTTTTGCAGTTCTGATTGCAGTCGTTTGATAGTCAACATAGCCAAGTTTGCATATTAGAGGTTAAAAAGCTTCATATATTCAATCATTTCCTCTATTTATAACTCCCTCAAGTGAATTTTTGCTTTATTGTATTGATCAATCTCATTAATGATGAGTTATTATAATTTGTGTCCTTGTTGGAGTTTCTAGAGGGTCTCGTTCACCTTTTCTTTCACTAGTTGAATGTGTTTCTCATTTATGTCCTTTTATAGGCTAACCTAGTCCCTATGATAATTTTTGACTCTCTCAAATTTGAGAACCTCTGATTTCTAGGTGGCTACTTCTATTGTAGTCTTTTGGTGAAGGGCATGGACATTCTCCATAGAGAGGTTTCTATTTTCAACTGCCAATCTCCTTAACTTTATATTTTCTCTAGCTAGTTGCTCCTGTTATTGATGGATAAAATTAGTTAACTTTTGTTTATGTGCATCAACATTTCATAGGTAATGATTTTCTATGGTCAGTTAAACATTCTCCTAGCAGGTCAGATCCAAGGTCTTTTGAATTTTATGTTGGATGGCCTCTTCCAAGGATCAATAGAACATTGCTGTCTCCATCGCACCCTCAACCCAACTATTCAATAGCTTCATCTCTTATCAGTGTTGGGTTGATAAACGTAGGGTCGGTAATTTAGGTGCTTAGTTTAGCAGCTTTTGTAGCCAAGTGTTCATTCAGCTCCTTCACTATTTTGAGTTTCCCTTCCAATACAATATTATATCGCCTTGCCTCTAGCAGCTCCCATTGGGTTGTAGTTTTATTATTTGGAAGGCCAAATACATTTGGAAGTAGTTGCCCAGTTCCTACTAGTTGGTCTAGTAGTGTTTTATGTTGTGTTGCACTTAGTCTACCACTTATGGTTCCTGAAGATGTTTGTACATCTTTAAGCATAGTGACATCTAGTATAGATGTTGCATGTGCATTGAGTGTCTCAGCAATTTTGTCAGCAACCACCTCTACTATTATCTCTTACACTTGGTGCTACATCACCAATACTATTTTCTCCTTGCCCTCCTTTAAGTGCACTGAAAAGGTTGCAACATTCCTAGAAATCTCTAGGAGTTTCCACTATTTTGAGAGAGATATTGTTACCTCTATGGCACTAGGATTTGACCTCACAGAAAACTACATTCATTGGGTACAGGAAATGGATCCACCTCCTTCCATTAGGCTGATAGTTTAGGCCACCTCATTTAGGTGACTCATTGCAGGCTGATACATAGTTGGGTCTCCATCACTTGTACCTTCTTATTGCTGTTGCTCACTCAAGAGCCATTCTTGGTACTTGTGCAATGGTTGGGATGTTGTAGCGACATCCAACATTATTTTTGAGTGATAGGTGGAGGTGGTGGCTGCTAATCTTTTTGGATTATTGTTGTAGGAGTTTTGTCCTTCATCATCTCTACCCAATTAGTGGTTGAAGCATGTTGGATAGCATCATTAGTGTAGTAGATTATTCCTTCCCTTTGACATAGTTTTTTGATGAGGTATGGGAAGGGAAGTGCCTTCCTTCCCCGTTCATTCTCCTTGAACCAATTCTCTATTTCTAGATAGATTAGCTATGGAAGGTTGATTAGGAATCTTCCACTTAGAGTAGCACATGCACATGTAGTAAAGGTAGTGATCTTTCTAGGCCTCATTATGGAATTTAGGTGAAAGGCTCCAATCTTGTAATGGATTCTTTCTACTAGTGTGAGCACGTCGTACTCCTTGTGGTCAATACCATAGCATTACTAAATCCATTCCTTTTTGATGCTGGGATTTGCCTGCACTAGGCTCTTGATGAGATTCGCCTCAATTTTAGATAACCCAAGTGCCACTACAATGGCTTGCACCAAGTAGGACACTAAAATATCCTTAATCTTGATCGTTGAACCAGCTTGCCTACTTTTCCAAATAGGAATGTCTCTCCCATATACCACTCCCTGCTAGAAGTGATAATTGGCTACATGGAAGAGGTCTTCAGTTGGTATTGTACCTCTTTATGTGCTTGTTCCAAGAAAGAGCCAAAGTTCAACTCTTGGAGCACTATTTTCTAGACCTCCCTTGATCTAATTTGGTTTAGGAAAGCTTCCATGAAGGTCACCTTAAGGTTTTCTTGTTGGGCTGGTGCCTCATCTTGGTGGGGATATTTTGTTACTTTTACTTGTTCTAGAATCTAATGAATAGACTCCACTTCAGCCTCTTCCTTAAGAGGTCCTATGGCATGGGTTGTGGTTAGTTCTTCCTGGGTCAGTTCTTGGTCCCTTCCCATTCTTAGTCATTTTCCTTTGGTTGAGTTGGTCCTCCTTCTTTTTTGTGTTTGCCTTTTGGTGCCATCTACGGTCACAACACATCTGTGGATTAGTAGATAGAATGTGTAACTTAAAATTTTTGGATACCTTATCTTGTTAATTAATTACAATTGGCTACAGTTGGACCATGGTAGATTGATTATTTTATTTATTTATTATTATAAGTGTTGTTGGAGCTCGTTAAAAAGGTTTAACTCTCGTAATTTGGTGTTTTAATGATGATTCTTTAGTTAAACCTTTGTGGGAGTTAGGAAAATTTGAAAAAATTTTCTATCAAAAACAACATGTTTATGGTCCCCATGATTGAGAGCTTACCTCTAGGAGCTATAGGGTCGAAGAATGGAGTGATTTAGATAAACGATTAGGAAGTTATGGGCTTTGGAAGGTTCTGGGCCCTGAAAACTACAAAAACTTGGGCGTTTGAGAGAAAATGTAAAAATTTCTAAAGGGGTCATGCATATATATAGGATTTTTGCACTGCATTAACAAGGCTATGTATATGCATGGGCTCTATTGATGGGGCCTTGTTTACAGGGTCTATAAATAAAATTCTCAAACTTAAATATTTTAAAAAATATAAGGAATTTTTGAATGAATTTGGGTTCTATGAAGTCCTAGAAAAGCTAAGAATATGATGAAATCATTGAAGAGGATCTTTGAAAGCTCAAAAATTCAAAAATTTAATGGAGAATGTGTGAATTGAAAAAAAATACTTAAAGGAGCACATGGTTGGATGCAAAACATGGGTGCACGAAAGATTCTAATTGCAATAATGCCTAAGGATACGGTGCTTAACAAACCTAACCAAAAGATATGCAAGTGAGTCCTCCCCATAGCAAGAACATGCCCTATTTGCACTTTTAGAACCTCAACTTAAAGAGTCCATGGGCCCCATAGGTGATTAATGGTTTATCGAAGTTTAAGAACTAAAACCTAGAAGATTCTACCAAAGAATTCAAGTATGTCAGGTAAAGACATTGAATAAGAACATGGACACCCATAGTGAGGCGAGTTATGGATAACATGGATAAATGATGGAAAAGGGGGAATGAAGTTCCAAATTGTGGTCATCAGAAGTCCCTTGTGGATTTGTGATTAAATGACTTGAGAAGATCCAACCTCAGTCCAGACCAAAACCAACCACTTTCAGTGACTTTGCATCATCACTCTAAGACTAATTTACCTCCTTGAGACACAAGAGTACTTCTACAAAACAACGACTATTCCTTAAAGAGAAGAAAAGAGAAGCAGAAAGTAAGAGAGTATCTTAGTTAGAGGGGACCTTTAGGCATGGGTAACATGTCTTTCTAGTCACATAACTAGTGCTTGTAGCTCATTTATTTTGTCTAAGGGGTGATCTTTGAATTCATATCATGCTTTTTTATTTTTTTTTCTATTGTTTTTAAAATATTTTTGGATGGGAACCACACCATGCAAAAACTTATTTAACTTCCTATTATTAGTCGACACGAAACGGTAAGAAACCCATGAAAACACTCATGCATCCAAGTAAGTAGAAGAGTAAAAAGAGTATTGATTGCCTTTGAAGTCACACCCTATGCAAACCTTGAATCCTTCCTAATTATGGAAACTACTAAGGTCATAAATTTAGTAAAGGTTTTTTTAATGAAAGGGATCTCATATTCCCAAAATGAGGATAGCCATGGATTTTTGTGGATGGGTGGATGTTGTGGACTCATTGCCTTTTTTATGAAAATGAAACCATGTATTAGCGTTTGGGACAAAAATTTAAAAGTATAAACTAGACATTAGCAAATAAAAAAATTAAGTGCAAATCACTATTAGCAACAGCTACAACTAGCTGTGTCCTATTGGCACAAAGCATGTTTATTAATAGAAATTAGAAAATCACACTAATAATAAAGTAAAATATATAAGAAAGTGTAAAATATTCAAGAAAAATTTAAATGTACTCAAAATGGTGTAAAATAGGAAAAATTTTTAAAATAAAAAAAGTATAAAATAAATATTTTGCAAAAATCAAAAATGTATAAAAAAAATACAAAAACTAAGGAGCCACATATGTGATTAGCATGGATGATCATCTCTCTCACAATTGAGTTGGAAGGAAGAGATCTAAAAAATTAAGTGTGGTTGTCCATTTGTTGAGGTATTTGTTGCACTTGCTTGCTTGGGCTCATGGAAAGGCTTTACCATTTTGGGCTCATGGAAAGGCTTTACCATTTTGGGCTTTTAATTTTGCATATGATCATGGAACTAGAAGGAAAGGTTTCATTAATTATATAAGGCCCCTCCCATAATGTCTAAAACTTAGTTCATTAAGGTATGTGTGTAGGGTTCTAGTAGAGGACCTTATCTCCTAGTTAAAATTTAACTTTCTGTATTCTAAGGTCATGATGCTTTTTGTCAAATTCCTTGTGCACTTCATTCAAGGATATGACTACCAATCAATTTTCATTTAGCACATTTAGGTTGATTAATATTTCTTTTTGTGCTAGGCTAAGGTTAAGGTCTAAGTCACAGGCTATTGAAATTGTACAAAGCTTGGATTGGATAGGTAGAGTTGGTAGTTTTTTGTACACCAGCTCATAAGAAGAGTAGCTTATAGGAAGTTTCCATGTTGAGTAATATTCCTAGAGAGCATCGTTGAATTTTTTACTCTAGTCTCTTCTATATTTACTAATAGTTGTTAGGATCTTCATAATCTTCCCATTGGTAACTTCTACTTGACCGTTAGCTTGGGGGTGATAGGGTGCTGTTAATTTATATTCAACCCCTAAGCATTGCATAATTTTGCAAAAATTAGCACCTATAAAATGGGTTCTATTGTCAGAAATTAGTGCGTGTGGCATCCCAAACCTTTTTACAACATTTTGTTATACAAACCATGCAGTAGTGGATGATGTACAATTGATGATGTCTACTGCTTCTACCCATTTTTAGCAATAATTAATGATGATGATTATATATGACTTTTCATTTGACATGGGTCTAATGGGACCCATGAAGTTGATTCCCCATATGTTAAAGGATTTGAGTGGTTGAATTCACTATTGAGGTTCCCTCATTTGTGTGATCATCCTACCATCTCATTGATAGCATTCATAAGAGCGGATAAATTGGTGGATGTCCTTGAAGATGGTTGGGAAATAAGATTCTACCATTATGATCTTAATGACCATGCATCTCCTAGCTTGGTGATCCCCACAAGGACCCTCATGAGCATCCTGGAGAATGAGTAGTTGATCAACATTAGGTACACACCAACGAACTAGGCCATTGGCACATACCTTGTAAATGTGTCCATTGATTTCCATGAAGTGTTTTGGTTGATGAAGAAACTATTATTTCTTCCTATAGTCCAAATCTTGTGGCATCTCTTGAGTGAGAAGATAAGTGAGAATGCCACCATAACATTTTGGTGTTGCGAGCATTTGTTCATTTATTACACAAACAAAGAGGAGTTCATTTGGGAATTGGTCAAAGCATAGGCTCTCCTCTTTGTCATCCCATCACAACTGAGACAAGTGATCAATGACCACATTGTTAGTACCCTTTCAATTTACCATCATAAGATTGAATTCATGCAAGATCACCAACCATCGTATGACATGGGGGCTCATTGTTGGCTTGTTTGTGAGGAAGCGAATGGCACTGTGGTTAGTGTGCACAAATACTTTATATACAAGCACATAGTGCCTGAACTTTTTTAGAGCATACATTACCGCCATTAGTTCTTTTTTATGATGGTGTAATTGAGCTATGCTCCCACAATGCTTTGGCTTACATAGTGAATATAATATGGACGTTTTTGGTCATACAACTACATAAGCACAATTTCCAAGGCATAATTAGATGCATATGTCATGATGTGAAATGGACTGGACTAGTTAGGTGCTCATAGAATTGGAGTCTTTACAAGCTTGTGCTTAAGGCTTTATAATTCTTTTTCGCATTTCTTATTCTAGATGAATGGAGCATCTTTCTTTGTTAGCTCAACCAACGATTTTGCGATCTTAGAGAAATTTTCTATGAATCATTGGTAGTAGCGACTGTGTCCAAGGAATGACTAGACATATTTAACAGTTTCTAGTTGGTGAGTTATTCCTTGGATGACCCTTATCTTTTTAGGATCCACCTCAATCCTTGACTGAGAAATTCTATGCCCCAATACAATGCCCTCCTAGACCATCAGATGGCTCTTTTACCAGTTGAGCCACAAGTTTGTTTCCACACATCTTTTAAGTACTTACTCAAGGCAATCCAAGGCTTGCTCAAATGTAGCGTTATAAGTGGAGAAGTCATTCATAAATACCTCCACTTTGCTATAGATTTATTATTGAAAGATGCTTAAGACTAGGCATTAGAAAGTGGTAGGAGTATGAATGTTGTTTTGTCCTGGTCTTCTAGTGCAATTTGGATTTGGTTATAGCTACTATAACCATATATAAAACTATAATAGTAATGCCTAGATATGGTGTCCAATACCTAATCAATGAATGTCAATGGAAAATGATCTTTTAATGTTGCCATGTTTAATAGCCTGAAGTTGATACAAACCGTTGATTTTCCATCTTTCTTTGGCACTATCATGAGGGGGTTGACCCACTCACTATCCACAATGGGATAGATGAACCTTGCCTTGAGGAGTTGCTCAATCTCCTCTTTGACGATTTGCCTCAATTTTGGATTCAACCACCATTTTGGTTTCCTCAGCTTCATGGACTAATTGGTAGAAATGCAGTGCTGGAATATTTGTGAATCAATTCCAGTGAGTTTAGGATATGACTAGGCAAAGACTATTGGCCATTTTCTAACCACCTTCAACAACATTTATTTCTATTCAGGAGCATGGTTGGCATTGATTATTACTAGCTTGCCATTTGTCAAAAATGCATACTCCATGTCGGTAGGTAGAGTTTTTAACTCTAAGGGCTCTTGTTTAGAATTTTTAGGGATTTCCAACTCTCACCAATGGGTATCATCATTTGCATTATGAGGAAGTTGGTGATGAACTTCCTCTAGTTTATCCATGCTTTTAATATAGACACATGTTAGACTCTTAGCAGGTTCCATGCAAAGTGTGCCACTTCTAAGATCAATTGTCAGCTAGTGGGTGTCCTCGTATTTTGTGGCTATAGAGTATAGGCACCTTTGAACTTAGAATTCATTTTCAAACTCTTTCCATGCTTTTATGGATGTGCTCTTGATAGAATAGAGTTTCTACACATAGCTGCACTTGGTATCGTTGTACATGATGCATAGAACTTGCTTCAACTTGATCTTTCCAAAATCATTCTCCTTGGAAATTTTCAAGGAGAGATCTTTGATGTTCATTCATGCATCAATAATGCTCAATCATGTCCTTCCCATAATAATTTGGAAGTCTCCCTTATATTTGTCGATCTTGATCACCAGAAACTCGACAGGATAGCACAACCCACAATTGTGATTGACTAGTCTGCCAATTCTAGATGGATATTGCTATTCTTTAGAGGTGGCAAGTTCCATGCTTTATACATGTCATGGGAAATTAGATTAACACCAGAACTTAAATTAAGAAGATCCTTGCATCACTAATGTTTAGTGATTTGCAAGTAGATGAGAGGACTTCTAAGGTCAGATCATTTCCTAGGAAGGTTGGCAACCTTGATCCAATTAGATACAATGTGGGTCAACATGATAGTATGGATCTTAGGAGGCATTTGGTTTGAAGGGATATTAAAGGATTTTGATGTAGAGGATGATTGAGAGACAGGATGACTAGTTGCATTAGTCTGTGAGGAATTTGGAGGATTATTGGGTTAGAAGAATGATCATTTTTGGGATTTGGGTTCTGAACCATTCAACTGAAAAGTCGGTTGTAAGTTAATAGCCCTAGTAGTGTTATGCTGTTGTAGTTGTGGTGGAGTTTTTCCCTACATAGATTGAGTAAGAGGTAATTGGGTGGAGGGTGGAGGAGCATGTGCTAAAGGATGAGAAGGATGATAGGGACATGGGGTTTTTTCTCTACTAGATGGAGAATGAGTTTTGTGATACTCTTGAGGGTAGTAGTAATGTTGAAAAGAAATGTGACTAGAAGAGTCATGTGGAGACATTGGTTGTTGAACATAGTACCCATGTGGATATGGCTACCTATAAGGGTACTTCTGCCTTGGTGGTGACATCCCCCATTATGTGGGTGTTGCCACTACTGGTATTGCTCATATGGTTGTGCTGGAGCTCTAGTTGGATAATAAGATAGTTGTTGCTAGTAGAAGTACCTTAGATTGCCTTGAGGATAAGGCAATCTTTTGGGTGCTTGCCTTCTTGCCAATCTCGGATTCACCATGTACATCCTAGACTCTTGGAAGTGTGACATGATAGGCCAACACCCCTTAGAATTTTCATATTGGAAGATGTTACACCTGCCATCATCATTTGATTTTGTCTCCATAACTTCTTCTACTACAGTAGCTTTACCCTTACCCCTTTGGTAGGCATGTTCAGCTTCTTTCTGCCTTTTGCAGTTATAGTCACTACCTTGCTCTCTTGATTCTTCTATAATCTTTAGAGTAGTTTGCATTTTTTCATCTAATGAATCCTACATTTTATCTACCTTGGCCAAAATCTCAAACATAGACTTTTGGATTGGCAAGGTCTTTTTGTTCACCACCTCATCAAGTGGTGACTCCTCCTCATTGTCACAAAATTGGACCTTTCTTTTTTTAATGGAAGAATCCCTATTATATTCCTTAGCACTTTCCTATTTCCTCAGCTGTCCTTCTTTTTTTTGCTACCTGCTCTATCAGCCTTTGGATTTGATGTACTCTAAGTTCTGATAGTTTTCCTTGGGCACAAACCCCAAGAGTTCTTCTCATTTATGAGTTGAGTCTATCTATGATATGATGAAGCTATTCCCGTTGAGAATAATCATGGCTAGGGCATTAGTGTATGAGAGAATAGTATCTACCCATGGTGGTGTTCAAGGGTTCATGTGTTTCTTGCTTCTATCCTTGGATCTACCTTCTCAAATTAGACACTCAAGAGTACATTTGGTATGTATCATTGAACAACTCTAGAATTGTACTCCACCTACAGATAGATTTCAGCTCCAAGGATTGATGCTAGCTTTTGGCTTCCTTGATGAGTGTCTTGGGAAACAACTTTAATTTCTACTAATTATTTTCAATGTGTTGTAAGGCACATGCATTGTGAAAGGCTTGAAGATGTGTTTGTGGATCAGAGTTATATCCCTCCTCAAATTTAGGAATATTATTCATGTCAAGTCACTTGATTTGACTATCTTACACATGCTTAGTTAGAATTTTCATTGCCTCTGTAATAATCACCATACTCCTAGTTACTAGAAAAGGCTCATCATCATCATTCCTTCCATGATGTCTATGATGTCCTTTGCTACCCCTTCGTTCATGGTGGCCCCGACAATCATTATTGTCCCATTGTTCACCTTCATCATGGTTGTCCTTTTGGTGGAAAGAGGAAGAAGAACATGCATACAAAGAGGGTGAAGAAGGAGGGGGACTACCACCACCATGGTATCTGCCACCTCTTCTACTCTTGTCATGACCATGTTCATCAAATTTTTTGTCATCCTAATGCTTGCTCGAGCCCTAGCATGGACTCCCACTTTTTCCTAAACTCAGATTGTTGATAGTGGATGAAAAATTTAGGCTGACATCACAAATATCAATGGGTGGAGAATATTCATGTTGAGAATCCCTAGAGAGAGGATCCTCATTGTCATTTTGGTTAAGCAAGAACAAGGGATTGGTGAACCATTTTCCCTTCATAGCCTCATGGTGCTTCTCTTGGTGTCAATCTCTCTTGCGTTATGTTTCAATGGGATAGTAGTCTTGGTAATCATAGTGAAGCACAACATACTCTTCTTTAAGATTCTGGATGCCCAACCTCCTAAGAGTTTAGAGTAGCATCTTGGACACAAATTGATTGGGAGGCATTACAATGTTTTCCTTCATATCTCACCACCATAGTTGTTCATCCAATTGCTAGATGAAGGTGAAGTTAGGTACATACTCATATGGATGAGTATATACCACCTTGCATTCTTGAGGCAATGGTGGTTTAGTATCATTGTGCTTGTGAGAAGAAGACATTTTGCAATAAAAATAAGGTATGAGTGTTCTTAAATTATTATATTTATTTTGAGAATGATTTTGACCTTAGGATTCATCCAACAATGTTAATGGTTTTCACTATACCTAGATAGCACATGTTTTTAACAAAAAGAATCCCCAACAATAGCATCAATGATGAGCAGCGAGTATCCTTATGCTCATCCATACGAATCACTAATTGTTCATGCATGATCTAGTTGAATTTCGTGGATTCTATGTATGTCGGTACATTAGTCTCTAGGAAGTGAACCTTCCCTAACAATCATTTGTTGTGTTTCCAATTATACTTGTGATATGCAAAGGTATGGTTAAGTGTAATTGAGGCATATCATTTTTATTATTTTTATGTTTTATGTTTTGGGTGCTTAAAACAAAGGATAGAAGGAATGAAGTAATTCACTTGCTAATTTAGTCTAACTAACTGCACCTAACTAATCCTAACATAAGCATCTAGTCTCACTTGTTGTACACATCTTGAACACATATATCACTACTAGGTTACCAAACATTAAGTGTTACTGGGATTATAAAGCATCATGCGCATGCTCAAAATGGTTGTACTTATGTGCTTAATTAATCACTACTTAATCTAAATTAATTTAGCCTAATTAAGTATTTAATCACTTAAAGCATTAAATAAAATCACATAAAACATTAAATGCATAAATAAATAATTAATCTATTTCCAAGTACTACAAAGTTTATCAAAAGGCTCATTTTATTGTCGTTCACATTGTTGTGCTTAGGTACATCAGTGCTCAAATAAAGAGCCATACACTTTCTGACTCCTGCTATGGGTACTTAAAAAAATATTTTAACTTTTAAATGACAAAACTACAAGAGCTTCGCTACAACTATGATAAGAAATCTACAAACATTGCAGATGAGCATGTATTTATAGACTTTATTGTGGAGCAACATCAATGGGGCCTCATAAATGCAGCGAATGCTACGTTGATGTGGCCCTGTCGATGGGGCCTCATAAATGTAGCAAATGCTACATCGATGTAGCCCTATCAACAGGGACCTATTGACGAGGCCATACCGAAGAGGGCTCGTTGACACTACACTTTGACGCTTCATCACCTAGGTGTAGTCACTTAAAATAGGTCAAGTTTTTTCTTATCTACTAACACTTATAGGATACTGCCTTTGCGAAATGAGCATTGAGCCTCTAGGTGATGATCCTTTAGGTTCAAATAATTCGATCATATTCTAAGAAGTCTGGAGATTACACTTGTTAGCAGAGATCACTTTATTAAAGTTGAGCATTTTGCAAGTTAGTAGGTTTAATTAAAGAGGTATTTTAATTTGAAATTGTTATTTTCTAATAGTGAGGTGTTAGCCTAGTGGTAAGACACTTGATTTGGAAGTTTCAAATCATGGGTTTGATTTCAGTGGGCAATGTTAAGTTATATCAAGTTAAAGTTGTAATTGGACCATATATCTTAGGTTGCATCTATGTTTCACTTATTTTAGGTTCTAACACCCTCCTGAAATTGTTATCTTCTAATTAAGTTTTACAAAAATATCATGTTGACTATAGAAGATATAAGTTATTATCTATTTTCATGTTTTTCCAACTCCTACCACTCCAAGAGGTAGATGAAAACATAACTTTGTTTTAAAAATAAAGAAAGATATTCACGATTTGAGCATTGATATTGCCCTAACATTTTATAGAAGTGAATGATAGAAGAAAAATCATATAGCTAAGCCCATGTAATTAGAGTAATGCTATGATGATGATGAAGGGTTTTAGTTTCTTCAAGTTGATACTAATTTTGTGAATACATTAAATCCTTACCATGAGTGGTATTACTGAAGAATTTCTTTCCCTATTAGCCTATAATTAGCATAATGATACATAGTAGATAAATTTACAATAAAATTCAATGTCATTTCTTGATCTAAATTTTTATAGCTATTTATAAACTAACTAAATGGNAATAAAATTCAATGTCATTTCTTGATCTAAATTTTTATAGCTATTTATAAACTAACTAAATGGAATTTAAACTTTACCATTAATGGTAAAGAATTAACTAGTCAGGATGTTACTAATAAAGTTATATAGTTTCTTAGTTACTCTCAATTCACTCTATTGTAAATAGATTATACTATAATTTGTGCAAGTTATAAGTTTAATTTCAAGGGTATGCTAATAAAAGGATCATCACTTAGAGCTACAATGCTCATCCCACTAAGTGGGATCTTGAGAGGATTGGTGGATGAATGAAAGCCTAACTTCTTTGAGTGGATACTAATATGACATTCTTATATTCCTCCATAATATTTATAATGTATCATGTTAGCTATATGTCTTGAGGTGTACCCCTTATTAAATTTTAATAAGAAAAAGATTCATGAATATTAATTGAATTAATGTACCTAATATTTTATCTTTATATATTCATAATATATATCTATAATTTGGTTGTGATAATCTTTTTTATTTATAAAAAATCAAATGGATTTGGAGAAGGGCTGGTTTATTAAGGTGAATCAAAACCATAAATAAGATAATCCTACAAACAATAAGCCTTAACAAAGGCCAAGGGTTACAAAGTAATCCTCCAATACTTGTAACCAAAAAATAGTAAAGAAAATTGCACCCTGTGGATGGGATGATTGCTACTAAAACTTAAAAACTCCAACAATCTACACTTGTTAAAAGAACTTTATATTAGTTTAGTTATATATTTATTTTTTGGCCAAAAAAATGTTTTTATTTCTCAAATTAATGACATCCCATATTTGATTCATTGAGAACTAATTTTCATATGGGAAAAAAAAATTAAGACCAATGTATAGTCTCTCTTAATAATTCTTGTAAAAAAAGTTCAGCTCTTTGGCCCAATGTTATGACAATGATTACTTATTTTCTATCAAAAAGTATAGTCAATAAATAAAAATAATAATTCTCATGAAAAAGTTAATCTTTTGGCTTAACTTTATGATGATAATTATTTTTGTGATAAGTCTTCTTGGTACTATTAAGCATGCGAAGTCAATTTCTATAACTTTTGGTTTTCATAGATGTTTTTTTTTGTTGGAATTAATATTTTCAATCATTAAAAAGAATTGGTATTACAAGTAAGAGGAAAGACTTATATTTAGCTAGTTACATATTATAATCCTTCTAATTCTTGCAGCTTTTGTCATTGTGAAGGACATCTTTAATGCTTGTCCTTTTTTGCTTAACCAAAAAAATTTTGAAGAAAAGAAAAGATGGTTCAATTTAAAGATAAAATAAAACAATATGAAGTTGAAGATATGAAAAAATTAGGCTAATGTCAACAACAAGAATGATCATATATGGTAATAAAGAATCTAGAGAAGAGATAAGCTCCTATGCATATTTTTACTGGCACTACATAAAGTACTAAGTAGTCCAAATAGATATTTCATAAGGCAAAAGTTTTCTTCTCTGACATGAATACTATTAACTTGAAGATTGAAACTAGTGTTAATAAGAAGAAGGTTATAGTGGATGATGAAGATTCTCAACATAAGATCAATAACAAGTGACGAGGTGAAGAGCTTCCATAAATGGTACCATTTTCTTACATTAATACAAATATTGGTATTGAGTCACAATACTCTATCTTGAATTCTTTTGGGATTTTAAGTTCAAGTATGGATGTTGAAAAATGATGTAAACTTTGTTAGGACTAGGACCTTCCTCCCTACTAATAGTTAATTTTCTTTACATATTTTTTCAATGTATTAATTGTAAGGTTGTTTATGTGAGTAGATAATCCTAAAATTGTAAATTTTTTTCTTTCCATATATTTTTTCCCAATGATATTTACTCAATTTCAAGCTTGATGTACTTTGAACTTTTTTTTTTACTCATTATTAATATTTTTTTGGAGTTTGACACCCATCACTCGACCTAGCACTCTAGATAATACATATCCATAAAAAGTCTTGTACCAAACATTATAATAATGATTATTTATTTTTAGTGACAAAGCATAGTTGATATATACAAATAATAATTCCCATGAAAAAGTTAATCTCTTAGTTAAGTGTTATGATAAGAATTATTTTTGTGACAAAGTCTAACCAATACATATCCATAATAATTCCCATGTATGATATAAAATAAAAGTTATAACACATGCACATAATAATTAGTTGTTGAGGTGTTGGAATTACTTGAAAATTTTGCCCACTACAATTGAACTTATAACTTAGAAGTTCAAAATCAAGAATCATACCATTAAGTTAACGTCTCATTGTATTGAAATGCATTGTAGCATTACATAATTGGGACACTAGGAAGGTCTAAAACTAAAAGTAAATTTTGGAACGTTGTGACCTTGGTTGGGGAGGGGGGTGTTGGGGAGGGTGATGGGGTTGGTGTAGGGGAGGAATGGGTTTGTGTGGATTGAAACACCAAAATAATTGTAATATAGGTACACCCCAAAATATATAGTCTAATTAGAACTTTATAACTTAGCATTGCATAAGAGGCACAAACCCATGACTTGTTGCTTTTAAATCAAAAATCTTACCACTAAGTTAACACCTAATTGTTTTAAAACTAGATACTCTATATATCAATTGGCTGAGATGATTTTAAATAAGATGATTTAAACCAAGTCCAACTACTAGATGAGGTAACAAGATATCATAAAATGGAATCACTTATCCATCCTCTGTTTCTACCCCTTTCCCAATTTAGTTTTACCCTCTTGGTCAAAATCATCTTATTTAAAATAATCTCGACTAATTGATTTCATTTTTAGATATCTTGTTACGTCATCCAGTAGCCTTAGGGAGAGAGGGAGGCCAAGAGATGTCTACCATCATTGCCTACTTGACACCCTAAGAGAGAGAGACCCTTGAGATATGATGTCTAATCGTTGCTGCAAGAGGTCTTGCCTAAGCCCCCTGTCAACTCATAGATGCACTTCACCTACCACTACTAGTGAGAGAGACCTTGGATTTCCCCTACTTAATTTAGGATATCAAACAAATGAAAGTATGTAGAATTTCATGCAAGGCTTTGTTGATGAATGATAATAATTTGAAGGTTGCATGGTACCTATCATTAAAAGAACCTCTATCCAAATTGTGAAACCATACCCTGGTGATTAGACCAATAAGTCATGGCCCCGTGCCTAGCATGGGCAATGTTGACATTAACATCCACATACAGCATGAAAAAGAACAATCACTAATGATTTCATCTCCTTGTTTGGATGTTGTCACATGATCCTTTTGATATAAAAGCATTGCTTTGCATCGTTGTAGTAAAGTTTGAGATTCTGTTTAGCTTGGATGTTCATCTCCTAAAGGAACTTGTTCCAACCACTAGGGAATGTGTAAGCAGTCAACCTTGGATAATGCTTGAACTTCCATTGCATAGTTTTGGTCTCAATCACCGAGGATACTGCTGTCGCCTATTTCTACACCCTCACATTTTATTGAGGCCTCTTCTTTATCTACTCAATTCAACATAAGCATGATGGCCTTACCCACATTTTTTGGAATGGAGAATGTGTTAGGGTTTGGAGGAGAGTTTGAGATGGTGAGATTTATCTCCATTATTATTAACATCCCCCTTAATTCCTTTTTAAAAGTATACTGCAACGTTTGGTCGAACACCAAATAAGAATGAGTTTTTATGTTTCTGGTTGATTGCTACTATTGTACTATGTTTGAGTTCATGGTGATAAAAAAAAATAAGAGGCACAAAGTACAAACATGAGAGGAGGAATAGACTGGATAAGCAAATAGAATGCATAAACACACATATAAAATAGTTGTAGTGTTCCTGCATTGAAGGCGAGGACGACCAACATTCTGCCTTATTTGAACATTTTATCTTCTAGGGTTTTTTTGGAGATGGCATAAGAAGATTAGTTCAACATTCAATGTTGTAATTCTTGGCTTCATCTTTGTGTTTTACTTATTGGCTGAATCATTATCATCTTTGTATTCCATTTTTTTTGGTTGCAGAAATTTCTTACTCATTCTTTGTTTTATCATGTTCATGTTAAGGTAAAGATGAAAATGCGGGAGACTAAGATCATTACATGCTGGAAGAGCTTATAAATATCTATGTTAAACAAATTATATTTAGCAAAGCTTTTCTAGATCGATAGGATTTTGAGTCTCTTTTCCATTTTCCAGTGGGATGAATCGTAGTTTTTGAAAATCGAGGGTCTCTTTTTACTTATTTGGTAGAAAGGGTACAGAAAATAAAGGGGTCTAAAATCAAAGAATAACTGACATGCACATGTTTGTACATAAATTCTAATAAGCTTTTAATAGAAAATACAATTATTGAGGCCAACCTCACCCATGCTATCGCACGGGGCCATGATCAACAGGTGCATCTATGTTTTGGTGAAAAGTTTGAATTGTGAAATTAATACAAATGTTGGTTATTAGAGATTTTATCATTCTTATGAGTAGGAAACAATTATAGAATGACCAAAAAAGTGTTGCCATATATATATATATATATATATATATAATAAATATATATAACATATAAATTTTTTAATTAAAAAACCAATAAAATAGTAAAAGGAGCCTAGCATGTTGGATAGAATGATGAATGATAATGGAGCTACATAGATGATTTGAGCTTGAGGTTTTTGAAGTTCTTAAAATACAATCATTCTTGAGGTTTTACAACCACTGTGGTGTGTAGTTGCTATTTAGGTTTTGTTGAGCCATGAGATGTGGAGGCTTCGTTGCTTCCACATTTCTTTAATGCCTCCCATGCCATCATGGCTGCGTTTTTCTTAGCTTGCTTCTTTGTTTTTGTAGCTTCCCTAGTGAACATTCATTCGACAACTTTAACAATGCATACAAACATTGGTAGATGCCCTAGTCTAGACACCATTGTAGTGTAGATTGGTGGCATGATCTGTACCCTACTTGCCATTTCTTGTAAAAAATTCTTTCTCATACCTGTTTTACCTAGAGTCATCTCCAAGGGATCTCTTTGTGTGAGCATGCACACAGCCATCTCTACGGTAGCCTCTTCAACCTATTACAATGTGTTGAATGACATGGGACTTGTGTACGTCTCACCATCAAAGCTTACCACCCCTTAAAAACATGGATTGTGATCCAAACCTTCTTGCTTATAATAGTACATGGGTAAGTTGAGGTAGCACCAACATGACTGAAAGGTAAGATTCAAAGGAAGGTAAAGAAAAAACAAAGGAGAGGAGAATTATCCAACCAAGAGACTATAGAATACTCATGTGGCTCATTCTTTTACAAGTAATATCCCAAGAAATTAAATACATAAAAGAGAAAATGATAACTTTTATTAGCCATGCATTGATTGCCTAAGAATTGTGTATCCTCTGTAGAGCCAACTGTTGCCAAAGTCTCTGCCAACCACTCTATTGCCAATTAGTTAACGATTTAGCTTTGGAATTTTCCTATAGTACACTAGCAACTACCCACACTTGGTAACCTTTTTGTCGACATTCATTGTATGATTCTTAGCAATCACCATGAAAACAACTATGAAAATATTGGCAATGCCTAAATTTATAGTCTCTGACCTTTAACTATGAGAAACTTGCTTTATCTAGTTTGTAAAGGGCTCAAAGAGTCTTCATCCTTCTTTAATTTCTTCATATTTCTTGTCATTAATCCCTGCACATTGTCTCTTAAGCAATAATTATTAGAAGTTAAAGTTGATTGTAGATGACATATGATTGTATGGATAACTCTAATGAAACAATAACAAGTGGAGGATAGTGGGACACGAATCATTAGAGAATGTTACATTGCATGGACCAGACATTACATAGAGATTAAAAATGTTGGTTATGGACAGTAATGGCCTGCTATTATGGACGTTTGAGGTAGGTGATAGACAGGAGATCTTGGGAGGAGGGCCTCATTTGCAGGGGAGGCTAGAGAAGAGCAAGGACTAACCCCTATCTGTCTCTCTTGTGGGCAGCAATTAGGGCCTCCACTCACTCTAGTAGTGTGTTTTGGCAACCTTTCTCTTTGCACGATGAACTCTAGTAGCTAGCAACACACACACCGATAGTGCCAGGAGACGCACGTAGATGAAAATAGGTCATGCATCAATAGTGACCCAGGCATGCAATGGATGTGTAGAATAGTGGCGGTGGTAGAGAAGCACACAACTGCCATGCACACACATAAGATACATGGACATAGATAACAATGGCCAATTCTCTTTTTTCCTAGTATCTATGGCTAACACAGTAGCAACATGCGATGGTGCAGAACAACAATGGCTTGTCTGTAGTAGCAATCATAGAATGGTAGTTTTCTATTTTTCTTTTCCTCACCGGTTTAATGCAAACTAGTTTTAGTGACAGCAGCAACATGCATATGTTAGCAATAGTGGTGACGATCTTGATTGGTAATCCATGTAGACACAAAAAATGTTCATGCAATAGAAAAAAACAATCACAAGCGGGAGGCCAACAACAACACATGTGTAAAAAAAATGTGAGAAGCAAGTGGTAGATTTCTTTTTTTTATGCATATACAGAATAGTAGAAGACATCCTCTCCCAACAGAGAATCAGCAGTGAATGCCACAAAAGGTGGTAGATGATGGATTCTCTCTCCAACGTGCAGACATCATATTGGTTGATAGTGGGCAAGTGGTGGTGGTGGCCACATCAAGATGGTAGGCTTCTTCTACGTTTTTTTTCTCTCCTTGTGCACAAAGACATGAAAATGAAAGGTGATGCTAGTAGTCATGTTTCTCTCTTATTCCATGTGACAAACATGGAATCCATATTTCCCTTTCTTCATCCACTGGCAACTACGAGCAGTGTTGTAGTACCATCCACAATAGACTAGCAACGAATAGGTGGTAGCAGCAAGATTAGGGAAAATTTAAATTTTTCTTTTGGATTATTTATTGTATTTTAAAATTGGACAAACATTCAATTTAAATTTTCAATTATTTTACTTGGTTTATTATTTTTGAAAATGTCACATAACCCTCTTAAGAAATTCAATTAAAATTTTTAATTATTTTATTTGGTTTATTATTTTTTAAAATGTCGCATAGCCCTCTCCAGCTGAGGTTATTCTTAGGTTTTCATACCCATACGGGAGGCACCCTAGGCAATAGTCTCTTGAAATAAGTTTTTCTTAGGTGTCGGTATGTCCAAAATTTATGCATCAACACCTTTTTGGTGCTAGAAGGGGGGCCTTCTCCCGCCTTTTGGTTTTAGCTCTTTTTGCCATTTTGTTGTAGCCATTTCATTTCTTGATCCAATTTTCAAATCTGTCAAATTTTTATAAAAAAATTTTGTCTTTAAACCTTTAATTTTTTTATGCTTCCCATTTTTTTAAAAAAATTGTTATTGCCCAAATCTTTTTCTTTTGAGTCCCATTTTTGAATTTCTAATTGTGGTAGTTTGTACCTAAGTTCTAACTTTGTTAAGGTAGTTTTAATTATTTAACTTAAATTTTTTTTTTTTTGAAATTGGTTTCCTTTTAAATTTCAAGTATTTATTTTTATTTTTTATTTTTTTTAAAAATCATTTTTATAGGATATATTAGTGTTTTGTTTCCTTTTGTCAAAATTTTTTTTTCTTTTAAAATATAGCACATTTTAGTGTTATTGAAAAAAATATTTTATTATTCCATATTTATTTCTTGTACTTAATTTTATAGTTTACTTTAATGTTTATAATCTAAAATTTTTGTTTTATGAGCAGACCAACCCCATCCCCCCTTCCCACCAAACAGAATCACTTACCCCTGTCACAAACCAACCAGTCACCCATCTCTTTGTGTTAAAGAAACAACAAGCTTCATGTTTTCCAAGTTCTATTCCTAGGAGAACTTGGACTAGGATGGTAGCCCATCAACCCCTAGCTCCATTGGTGAGCAATCCCTTTAACTTTACTAACTACCATGACATCTGAAAATTTCTCAAAAACATAAACCTATTCTTTCATCCCATGACCCCTACGAGTGATGCCCACCAACACATACAATGTTTGGAAACCTTTCTAGGAACCCACAACATTGTACAAAATGATGTGGCATGCAGGGTGTTTATGACAACGTTCAGGACTAAAGCAACCCAATATTTCTTAATGCTTTCCAATGCATCCATTAACACATGGTAAGAATTCAAAAATAAGTTTTTGATTCAGTTTGATAAATTCACAAGCCTTACCATAACATCAAGCAACTTTACCAGCTTAAGAAAGCTACCTGAGGAGAATGTCAGGGATTACAACCTTAGATTTCTTCATCAACTTGCCTATGTGCCAAATGAGATGCGATGACAACTTGATGGTATCTTCAACTTCTACCTCTCTACCATCGATCCATTATTTGCCTATATCATCAAATTGGATTCCAACATAATAGAAATATAGGGAGCAATGGATAAAGTTATGGAGTTAGAACAAATAACCCTTACGAACAACATCCAAACCCAATTTGGGGTGATGAGTATTGGTAATGCTATGCCTCAGATTCTTTTTCCCTTTCAACCAGCTCAAGCTCCAAGAAATTATTTTCAAGTCCCTACATCTTCTTCATTCCTACCATCCAACATTGGTTTGAATAATGACCAATCAAAATCCTTGATCCAATTCATCATAAACCCAAACGGGATGAAAAATTTGGTTGAATCTCCAACTCAAACCCAAAACCAAATGATTCAGATACTAACTTCACTGCAGAAACATTCCAATGAAGTGGTTGAACTAAAGAGAAATAGTAACAAAGTCACTATACAATTGGAAAAGCCAAGTGCATCAATTAATGATGATTATTGTCATCTCCATAACACGAGGCAACATTTTGAGAAGACTTGTCCTTAATTCTTGGCATTATATGGTGACAATACCCAAGGGCAACAAAATGGAAAAACCCCTATTATGGTCCTTAATGTACCTCATGAAATAGAAAATGAATAAGTTTCCTCATTAGAATAAGTTAGGGTACGCAACCCTAACCCACATAACACTCGCTACCATAGACTTAGTGACATTGTAAACACCACACAGTAGCAAACTAGGAATAATTCTTACACATCCCCAAACAGAAGAGTTCCTAGTCAAAACAATGCAAACAACTAATCTAGGCCATCCTAAGTAACCACCCCACAATGAACAAACCCTCCTTCAATACTTAGAAGAGCCCCACCTCAATAATACGCCAAAGATGAACATAGGAATTATGATATAGTTGAGGATCTAAAAAGAGTTAAAGCCAACATTTCGATGTATGACCTCCTACACTTTAATGAAATGAAAGAGGTGATTTTAGATATAATTCATACACCTGAAGCCCAAAGAGAAAAATCCTCAATACCCAAAAGGCAAGTTCATTTCACGGGAAGTCCTGACACACTATTAATACAAAACATGAACAATTCCATGTTAAGCAAGAAGGACCACCCCTCTTTCCTTACCACTTTGATTATTTTAGGAAAGAATCTTCACAACTATTTAATAGATTCTAGTGCAATCGTTAGTGTCATGCCTCTTGATGTATATAAGGCTTTAGAAGCACAAATGATACCACAAATAAAAAGTATGATTCAAATCGATGGATCTAATGTACTTGTAGTAAGGTCATTAAAAGGAGTAAAGATACAACTTAGACAATACCCTACATTCATAGGTTATATGAATATCCTAGTAGTTGACATGTCATCCACATATGGTGTGCTCATATCTAGGAATTTTGGAACTAAGTTTGTGGGCTTCTTTAGGTCAAATTGCTTAGAATTGTTGATCCCTATCAAATGAAAATTTGAGTATATGATTATACCTAGGGAACCCTTTACAAGCAAGTGATAACAACCTTTGATCAATAAAATAAATTCTTGGAAAATCAAAATACTAACCTTTATGTTGAAGTTATTGAGGTTAAGCATAGCGAACATGTTGTAAATGATCATGTGGATGAAATTAGAAAAATAAATTCTTTTTCTCGTACAAATTCCACCCAACCCTATCAAACTTCTAGAGAAGGTGAAGAANCAAAAATAAATTCTTTTTCTCGTAAAAATTCCACCCAACCCTATCAAACTTCTAGAGAAGGTGAAGAAATCCATGAAGATACCTTGCCTTATCATCAACATGATGGATTTCATCTGAGTGATCCACCACCTTTAAGGGAGGACAAAGATATAAATGAGACCCTATCCCTTAAAACATTAGAAGGTGTGCCAAATCTTGATGACATATCCATTGAACATGTTCAAAGAGAATCTATATTTGATGACTCACTAAGACTTAGACTTGTTAAACCTAAGATTGAAACTTATATGAAAGAAAAACTTGATGAAATTCTAGGATTGAAAATTATTCATCTTATGAAACATTCAAATTTAGTGCCTAATAGAAAATGAATGAGAAAATTACGATTAGGTCTTAATTTTCGTAATCTTAGTCATCAACAAATTGTCAAGAGATGGTTTGATAAGAAATATGTAGCTAAAAGTTTTCAAGTGGGTGACTTGGTCCTTAAGAGAGATAGAGTGTCTAGTCAAACTAACCCTCAAACTAAGTTTTCCCCTATGTGGTCAGGTCCATTTCAAATTGTAGATGTCATTGCCTCCAATGTGTACAAAATTCCTGATTTGCAAGGACATAGGTTGCATAGGAATTTTAATGCATTTCATTTGAAGCATTTCTACTGAAGTGCCTCACATGGACACTTGGTAGATTCTTAATTGCATGTTTTCTTCCCCTTCGCTTTGCATTTCATTTGTATATAGTTGCATTTATATATTTTCTTTGCATTTTCATCAATTCTTTCCTAGCATATTGGTTTGATTTTTGTGTTCTTCATATGATTTTAATAATCATTATGATCATTTGAGTTACTAGATGTTGGATCATTGTAACAACATTTAAAAAATAATGTAAGTACAATATAATATATACTATAACTATAATGTTATATTTCACTAATGTTATATAAGTCTACTTTATATTATATATTTCAATAATGTTATGATTATACCCAATCGATTCCAAGGTTTAGTTTATTTATTATGTTGGATTATGGAGCATGGGATTTATACAAACTTATCATGTAATCATCATGATCATGTGAGTGTAGGACATGTGATGTTGGAGAATGATTAGCCATAATCACTAGGTGACCTTGGAAAACTCCATTTTCCTTGTCATAAGCTCTAGCCCTCAAGTGTGATGATCCATGGCTACCCTGTGAACAATGGGATGAAGTGTGTACATTTCCACTTGAGAACCCTTAGCCACATAGGAGACCTAATATGATGCCATTAAATTTTAATGAAAGGCACATACACGAGGGTTGAATTGCACCATGGGAAAAGTTCTGAAAGGACCCTGTTCTTTGGCAGTGTAGCTAATTGGCTAGACTCATGTTGGAATTTTTACCTCAAGAATAAAGTACACCATGAGCAAAGTTTCCTAAAAATAAAAAAAAAGAAAAAAGAATGAGGATTGTGTTCATTGGCAGTGTAATAAGTTCTTAAGTGTGATTGGGTCCAACAACAATCCTTACCCTAACCTCCATTTCACCTTTTGAATCTATGTTTTCAAAAAAAAAAAAGAAAAAAAAAAGGAAAAATCCAAAATTTGTGGCTTACTATGATCTAACTTGAGCTTGTCCTCCTCATTAAGTCTTGTAAAAGTCTCATGTTTAAAGTAGTCTGCATATATATATATATGTAGTTAAAATAATAAAATTATATATTTATATTTTGATTAAATAAGATGGTGTGGTTTGGGTGGCTCACATCTAGTTTTCTTTTGATCATTTGGTTATTTTAATCATGTTTAGATCACTATAGTTTACTTTCAAGTTTTCATTTGCCTATTTTGTGATGTTTTCATTTCTCTATCTGTTGCATTCCCTTTTAAAATTTAGTGATTTTTGTTCCTCCTTGCACTTGCATGCAATTTTTAGTTTGGGAGCTAAGTGTTGAGGCTAATCTCACCCATGCTGTCACACAGGGCCATGATCAACAAGTGCATCTATGTTTTGGTGAAAAGTTTAAATTGTGAAATTAATAAAAATGTTGGTTATTAGAGATTTTATCATTGTTATGAGTAGGAAACAATTATAAAATGGCGAAAAGAAAAACAATGCTGCCATCTAAATATATATAACATATAAATTTGTTAATGAAAAAACCAATAAAATGGTAAAAGGAGCATAGCATGCTAGATAGCTTGATGGATGATAATGGAGCTACATAGATGATTTGAGCTTGATGTTTTTGAAGTGCTCATAATACAATCATTCTTGAGGTTTTACAACCACTATGGTGTGTAGTTGCTGTTCAAGTTTTGCTAGGCCATGATATGTGGAGGCTTCGTTGCCCCCACCTTTCTTTAGCACCTCCCATGCCACCATGGTTGCATTTTTTAGCTTGCTTCTTCATTTCCATAGCTTCCCTAGTGAACATTCATTTGAAAACTTTAACTGTGCATACAAACATCAGTAGATACCTTGATCTAGACACCATTATAGTGTAGACTGGTGGCATGATCCCTATCCTACTTGCCATTTCTTGTAACAAATTCTTTCTCATACCTGTTTTACCTAGAGTCATCTCCAAGGGATCTCTTTGCGTGAGCATGTACACATTCACCTTTGTGGTAGTCTCTTCAACTTGTTGTAATGCATTGAATGACATAGGACTTGTGTACATCTCACCATCAAAGCTTACCAGCCCTTGGAAACATGGATTGTGATCCAGACCTTCTTGCCTGTAGTAGTACGTGGGTAAGTTGAGGTAGCACCAACATGACTGAAAGTTAAGATTCAAAAGGAAGGTAAAGAAAAATCAAAGGAGAGGAGAATTACCCAACTAAGAGACTACAAAATACTCATGTGGCTCATTATTTTATGAGCAATATCCTGATAAATTAAATACATAAAAGAGAAAATGGTAACTTTTGCTAGCCATGCATTGATCACCTATAAATTGTGTATTCTTTGTAAAGCCAACTGATGAGACGTGATATCGCATAGGCCACGATATCGCATCCTCCCATGCGATATCGCGTACGCGAGATCGCGGTCCACTGCTAAGTCTATAAATAAGAGGCAGCTCTCCCTTGTTTCCTCATCCTGGGATAGAAGTAGGAAAACTCTGGTAGTTTGATCACTCCAGAGATAGAATATTTTCCATGTGCCCACAGTAGGAGTCCTAAAGTGAACGGATCTTTATTCGAGCAACATTGTACCTGAACACAAGTTGTGTACGAAAATAAAGATGAGCTTCTTGGATAAACCTTGCAGTGCATGGAATAGGATTTTATTTTAATGTTATTTATTGCTTTATCTCTCTCACCCTTAAACTCCTAGAATGCGTAATGAGTACGACTTGATTATGAGAATCTAAGGATGTGTATGGATAGTCAAGGAATAGGCTGCTCATCACAATGCGGTATGAGTACGACTTGATTACAAGCATCTAAGTGTGACTACTTGGTAACCCAGTGGCATATCCAAGATCTACGCTTGGTAATCCCAGTGGTAGTTGTGCACCAAGATGTGTACGGTTAGTCAAGGAATCGGCTGCTCATCGCACTTAGGCTAGATTAGATTCTCTCAACCCTTTCCTCCTAGTTAAGTGCCTCAGTACAACCACTTCAAGCACGTGCGTTATGTGTGGTGATCCTAGCAATGATTAGCGTTTGGTAGCCGCAGTTGCATCAGTTTAGGGTGTGTATAGTAAGTGGGAATGAATGCTGACGCTAGGTAATTTAGACTTAGTTCATTAGTTAGAGTTAGTTAGTTTCTCCAACCCTTCACCTCGATAGCATAGGAGATAAAACGTAAAAGACCATAAAAATCATATACCTCAGACTTACTTAACCATACATTGTGACAATCACAAGTAAGTCTGGGAAGACAGCGAATGATTAACCGCAAGTGTTCCATGGGGCGTGTAGGCACTTAGTCTGCGGAGTTCGACCGGATCGAACGTGCTATGCTCGTTTTGTATGGTTGAGTGTAGGGGTACCTCGCCACTCATCACCAACCATTGCCAACATCTCTGGAAACTGCTCTATTGCCATTTAGTTAACGATTTAGCTTGGGAATTTTCCTATAGTACAATAGTAACTACCCATGCTTGGCAACTTTTTGTTGACATTCATTGTATGATTCCTGGAAATTACCATGAAAATGACTATGAAAATGTTTGTAATGCCTAAATTTATAGTCTCTAACCTTTGACTCTTCTCCCAGGATGAGAAACTTGCTTTATCCAGTTCGTAAAGGGCTCAAATAGTATTCATCCTTCTTTAGTTTTCCCTATATTCCTTATTGTTGATCCTTGCATGTCATCTCTTAAGTAATAATTATTGGAAGTTTAAGTTGATCATATATGGAATATGATTGTATGGATAACTCTAATGAAACAATAACAGGTGGAGGACAGTGGGACATGAATCATCGGAGAACATTACGTTGCACAGACTAGGCATTACATAGAAACTAAAAATGCTAGTTATGGGTAGTAATGGATTGTTGTTATGGATGTTCAATGTAGGTGATGGACAAGAGATCTTGGGAGGAGGGCCTCTTCTATATGGAAGGCTAGAGATGAGCAAGGATCCTCCTCTGTCTCTCTCTCTTTTGGGTAGCGATCAGGTCCTCCACTCACTCTAGTAGTGCATTCCAGCAACCTTTCTCTGTGTGTGATGAACTCTAGTGGCTGGCAACATAGACATTGACAATGCCAGGACAAGCATGTAGATGAAGATAGGTTGCGCATCGGTAGCGACCTAGGCATGCAACGAACATGCAGAACAATGGTGATGGTAGAGAAACACATAGTTGCCACACACATGTGTCAAATACACAGACACAGACAATGGTGGCAAGTTCTCTTTTTGCGTAGTATCTGTGGCTAACACAGCGACAACACGCGATGGTGTAGAACAACAATATCTCATCTACAATAGTGTGCCTTGCAACAACAATTGCAGAACGATAGTTTTCTATTTTTCTTTTCCTCATCGGTCTGACACGAACTAGTTCTAGTGATAGTGGCAACATGCACATGTTAGTGATAGTGGTGATAGTCATGATTGGTGATCCACGTAGACATAGATAGTGCATGCATGGTAGAAAAAAGTAGTCACAAGTGAGAGGCCAATGGTGATGCTTGTGCAGAAAACATGTAAGAAGCAGGTGGTGGATTTCTTTCTTTTTATGCATACATAGAATAATAGTAGACACCCTCTCCCAGTGAAGAATTAGTAGTGAATGCTACAAAAGGTTGTGGAAAATGGCTTCTCTCTCTGATGTGCAAATGACACACTAGTGGATGGTGGGAAAGTGGTGATGGTGGCCACATCAAGGTGGTAGGCTTTTTCTACATTTTTTTTCTCTCTCCTATGCATGGAGATGTGAAAACGAAAGGTGATGCTAGCAATCACATTTCTCTCTTGGTTCACGTGAAAAATGTAGGATCCATCTTCCCTTTTCCTCATCCACTGGCGGCTATGAGCAATGTTGTAGCAACATCCGCAATGGATTGGTAGGGAACAAGCAGTAGCAGTAAGACTAGGGAAAATTTGAATTTTTCTTTTGGATTATTTATTGTATTCTAAAATTGAACAAACATTCAATTTAAATTTTCAATTATTTTACTTAGTTTATTATTTTTTAAAATGTCACATAGCCCTCTTAAAAATTTCAATTAAAATTTTTAATTATTTTACTTGGTTTATTGTTTTTTAAAATGTCGCATAGCCCTCTCCAGCTAAGACTATTCCTGGTTTTTTGTACCCATACAGGAGGTGCTCTAGGTGATAGTCTCCTAAAATGAGTTTTTCTTAGGTGTTGGTGTGTCCAAAATTTATCCATCAATAACAATATAAATATTGATTTATGATTTACTTATTTTCAAGTTCAGAACATAGGATATAATAAATAATAAAAGGTAATATTTTGTGGGGTGTTGAAATCCAAATTTTGTTTTTACTGATATTTACCCTTAAGATATATGAGTAAATTATAACTGGGAGTTTCCAGAAAGAGTCTTAAGATTAGGCTAACACCTAATTATTTCATTTTAGGTATTTTGTGGTTTCCAAATTAGTCTAAATCAAAACTTTGGGTAGGTGGGTGTGGGGCATTTGAGAACTTAAATAATTTGACTATAAGCATACTTTAAGACATATAGCCAACAAATATGGAAATGAAATTCTTACTTACATCCATTGAAACCCTTTAAATCTATCAGACTAGTTTCATAATTCCTTTTTAAAGAACTTTTTAATTTATAACTCAGTATTGCCTAATTCAGTTGAAACTATGATGTATTACAGGAAAATCCTTGTCTAACAATAAGCTAACCACTCAAGCCACCTAATAATGCCATTTTTTGGGTGAAAAGGTAGAGGTGGAAATGTGTTGGGGCAGGCATGTGGGTAGGGGGTGTTGAAACTTGAAATATTTGCTTAAAAAATATTCACCCCTAAGACATATAGCTAAATTAGAAATTTATAACTCAGTATTGCTCATCAAAACCAAATCCATAACTTGAGTTTCCAAATTAAAAGTATTACTATTAGGCTAACACATTATAGCATAAGGCAAGGAAACTCAAGGTGGTACCACAACCCCTACTCATATAATAGGGTATATGCAACTCATAATAAAAGTGTCATCTCACAAGGTCACTTCATCTCAATAGTGATAGGACTTTTGATTTCAAAGCTCTAACTTATGGATTTGATTTTGGTGGGTAATATTGAGTTATAAAATTCTAATTTAACTATATATACTGGAGGTAAATATTATTCTACAAAGGGTTTCAAGTTCCAACATGCCTCAAAATATAAGGATATCTCAAGTAAACTCAACTTATAAATTCATCCAATGGGATTACCATTTTAAATTAATTAGTGATTTTATTTTCTTTAAATATAAGATGTTACCTAGTGGTAAGACTCTAAATTTGGTAACGCCATGTTATGGGTTCAATTTTAATGGATAATACTAAGTTATAATGTTCTAATTTGAATATACGTCTTGTAGGTAGGTATTATTAAAAAACTATTTCAAGTTCCAACATCCCTTCAAATTTATACCAATTTTATATATACAAACAATGAAGTGTTAGCCTACTAGTATGACTCTTAATTTGAAAGCTCCAAGTGATGGGTTTCATTCTGATAAGTAATGCTGAGTTATAAATTTCTAATTGGACTATATATCTTTAGAGTATACCTATATTAAAATTGTTTTAGGTTTCAACATTTTTAGCCCCTCAAAAGGAGTTGAAACATGTAAAAAGAATTAAAGAATTAATATCAGGAGTCTTAATGTTTATCTTACCAAGCAGGATCCCAAAAGGGTTAATGAATAAGCAAAAGCCTAACCCTCTTTAAGTAGTTTTCCCTAGGCTTGAACCCACATCTTTTGACTTAAGAAACAAGCAAATGACTTTGAATTACTTGTTAAGTATGAATATGTTAATTATGCAACAATAATAGTATTGAAGATGAATATCATGTTTTTCTACAATATTCTACATTTAGGCACAGTAGACATAATTGAAATATCATAGTTGCAAATTTGGTTAATTTGTTACAAATATTACTAAGAATTATTGGTAATTTTTTAAAAGATATTTTCAAACTCATAGAATATATATTTCTAATAATCAAAGGAGGAAAGGGAGCGGGGGGTTGGGGTGGTGGGGTGTGGGTAGGGGGCGAGGTGGTGGAGGAAAGGTGACACTATTAGATCCCAAGAAATAAATAATAATATTTAAAAAAATTAGAGTACATGAGATCACTGAAGAGAGAGTTTAAATATAAAACCCAATGATTTTGGGGATGCCTTTTTAGATTTTCATCCTTATAACTAATCCTAAAAAACCTTCCTTCTAAGGTAGGAAAAGAATCAAGCCTTACCCTTATTTAGAAGCATCCTCATGGATTTTCACATGTTAGTAAAGAGTTTATTGTAAAAGAGAAGAGAAAACTCTCTAAAGACAAAAGAACATATCAATTAGAAATAATGTACAAATAGCAATAAAAGCTAAAAACTTCTCATCCTTGAGCTCCAAAACAAAAAGAAATTAATACTATATAAAATAAATTAATTGGTTAGCTTTCATTGGGAGATTAGTTTCTTGAAACTATAGTTGAAAAGTAACATCATTAATAATATGATATTTAACCCTTGAAGATAGATCATAGTTATGCTTATCATCATCATCAACATCATCATCCTAGCCTTGTTCCAATAAAATGGGGTTTACTACATGAGTTTTTTTTTGTTTTCATTTATCTCTATTAGAAGTTAGATCTTTATTCTAGATGATGATGTTGCATGTTATTTCTGGAGGATTTCTTAGTAAGTCATTGCTCATTTTCCATAGTAATTAGGTCTTGTGACTACTACTCATTACATTTGAGGAATGCCTTTGCATCTATAAAATCTAAAAAATAACTCATCAATAAAATTTGGCAAGGTTTTATAATTAGCTGCCAACATGACGCTAACCATCCTTCTTTCATATATGGGCTTGGGATTGATATTAGTAGAGTTTCATAGTTATACTCTTGCTAATGCTAAATAACTTCACATTGAAGCTTCCAAATAAAGTAGAGAACAAGCAGTTAAAAACATTTCTAAATTTAAAGAAAAGAAGTAAACAAAGTAGAATGATAAAAAGAATAAGTTCATTGATGCTTAGTTGAAAGTTATTACAAATTTTGGATGTCCATTTCTAAGCATGCTGAGCAATAAGACATTTAAAAAATATATGAAAAAATGAGTCTTTACTTCTACAAAGAGGACATTGAAGAAAAAGAATTCTCATATGTTTAAGATGAGTGTTAATATGAAGACCTTGATAATAAGACAACATAAAAAATATGAATTTTAGGAAAAGTAGGAGTTGTTTAAATATCTTTGATTTTCTTCATCCAAAAGTGAGATGATAATTACATTTTCTAGACCTTATTGAACTTATTATAAATAAAATTAGTCTGTATAAATAGTATTATAAGAAAATTTAAGATTAAAAGTCAAATTATATCTGTGATCTTTTTAAAAGATATATGGAAAAGCCTAATGTAAACTATTAGCAACTTTAAATAAATTTTCAATATTAGAAATATAGTTTCAAAATTATTTTTCCTCTTTCTATTCAAACCATAGAGGCTAGAAGCTTCATTCCATGTAATCCATCTATCATGAAATGTAGATAAAAAACTATAGCAAAACCAAATTTGCACACAATCTAGATGAATTAGTTGCCCAAGGTCCTTCATTCAAAGGAAGCCAACATGAGCTAATTTGCTTAAGCATATCTTCTAAAACTATAATATGATAATTTTAGCAATATTTACTAAGCTTTCATCATGTCTTCCAAATTTGTTTAAGAATTGAAGAGCTATGAATAGAAATGGCTTGAGGAAAAAGAAGACATTGAAGAAAGTTATTAGAAGGCTAATTGCTATTATTCTTAGGTTTTTCTTGCATAAGGTTTTTTCTTAAAAGAGGCATCCAAACATCATCTTCATTAATTCACTTTGCAATCCATTTTTTTGCAAGAGAAATACCCTAGTCATAATAATTAATGAAGATAAGTCCTCCATATTTCTTGTTACTAGTGCAAATATCCCAAGTAACTGTTGAAAAACCTTTTCTATCTTGCTTAGTAGACTAAGGAAGCCAATGGATAATATGATTAAATCTATCATGAGAAGTTATAGAAGGAGCTGAATAACTAAAGTAATAAACATTAGTTGATTGAAGCACCTACTTAATAACTAAAAGTTTGTCACCAAGGGTGAGCCCATTTTCTTTCCATTTCTTCTTAATTTTATCAACCATACAATTTTGTAAAATAGTAAGATTAGGCTCAAAAGAAAAAGTAACTTTTAGAATTTGAAAGAAAAAATTATTTTTCAAGATATTCTAAGGCTTGAGAGTAATCCTCTTATCAATACTACCATTACAATTGATGAGCAGCAAGTATACCCTACGTCCAACCATATGAATCACTAGCATCCACTAAGTGATTCGATTAAATTCCAAAGACTTTAGGTTTCTAGGTACACTAGTTTTAGCTAGTGAATCTAACCATTGCAATCATTGTCTTCCTAGTTCCACATGTGAAGTGGAAGTGTATGGTTAAGTGCAACTAAGGAATATGATTTTTATCATTTTATCTTTTATGATTTTAAGTTGCTTAAGAATAAGAATAAAGTAATTTAATATTTAATTAATTTAATAACTAGATAACATATAACTAATCCTAACATAAGGATTTGTTCCCACTTTCCCTACACATCCTAAACATGTTATAGCGCTACTAGGATTACCAAATGCTAAGCGTATGTTTGAAGTGGTTGTACTTATGTTTTATATTTAATCAATATTAATTAATCACTTAATTACTTAAAAACATGAAAGTAAATTGCATGAATATTAAATACATAAGGAAATAATTAATCTATTCCAAGTGCTACAATGTTTATCAGAGATGTTCATCTTTATTGCTATCTACACTGAAGTGCTTAGGTACAATAGTTCTTGAATAAAGATCTGTATACTCTTTGACTCCTACTATGGACACTCAAAAAATATTCTAACTCTCACATGAAAAAACTACAAGTGCTTCACTACAACTACGAAAAAATTTCCATAAATGTAGTGGGTAGGTGCACATTTATAGGTGGAGACAAGGTGCCTTGTTAATGGGTACATGTCAATAGGTCAAACCCTACATTGAAGGGATCACATTGATGAGATTTTATCAATGTGGCCCAACAATGATGATTCATCATACCCCCATGACTAAATGAAAATTCATCGTTGAATTCTTTATGAAGTTTGGGAAGGTATTGGATTATTGATTAACTATAAAAACACAAAACAAATACAACAAAAACCAAGTGCCCAAGTGTATAGATTTACAATCATTACAAAATTTTGTGTTCAAGACAACAAAATTAAACACCAATGCAAGAATGACAAACACAACTTCTCATATGACTAGAAGACAATGGAGAAAATCAGATGGTCCTAGGTGGTGGAGGCTCTTGAGGTTCTGAAGAAACTTCTCTTACTTTGGGTGCACATGGTTGATGAGGCGATTATTATGGTTACCCTGCAGCAGCTGCAACTTTTGGTGGAAGATGGAAGGCATCCAATAATGCCTTCATCTTCTTATCCTTACTTCAAGGATCATTCATGGTCCACACTATACCAATAAGGGTTGGAATGGGAATATCCCATGGATAGAGCATTATCAAGAACAACTCTTTCACATTAATGAACTAGGTAGCCAACTTTTTGTGTTTGATGTTGAATGTCTTGAGTGCATTTTGTAGCTGATGGTAATCGTTCATTCTTTTGGCTAGGTTCTCAACAGTTAATCTTTGATTAGTGAACTTTTCCTTGAGAACCTCAAGTTCCACATTTTCCATCTCAAGCTTCTACTTGGTTTCTTTATGGTGCTTGAACTCCACCTTGAACAATAGGTACAAGTTGGCCACCTACTTCTCCAACTCTGACCATGACCTTCTAGTAGTCAGCATCACCAGGTTTACATAGTGGATGTTGGCAAGCTTTATATACTCTATCATTTTCTCAATTTGTAGCTCCTTCATGCAAATTTCAGTCTTATTGTATACATTTAGCTTGTCAAAGATAGGCTGCCAAACATTGCCGCCTTGCTGGAGCTGTTGGAGGGCCTTATTAACTTTTGCTTTTGTGAACTGGATGTGCTTCTCATTAATTTCTTTCTGTAATCCCACCTAGTCATTGTAATGATTTTTAACACTTTTAAACATTTTTCCAAGCAGTAATCATGATTGTAGATTTTTTGTGCAAGGCATGGACTTCCTCCATCAAGAGATTTCTGTTCTTTGCTACCAAACTCCTCAATTATGTGTTCACCCTGGCTAGCTACTCCTATTATTGAAGGATAAATTTTGACATTTGCTACTTATGTGCATCAAAATTTCGTAGGTAATGATTTTCTGTGATCAAGGCATCATTCTCCTAGTGAGTTTGAACCAAGTCCTTCTAAATGTTGTATGTCATGGCATTAGCTAAGGATTGATCAAAGACTGCCAACTCCTTGGAATTATTAACCTCTTTGAGTATTTTTTGAAGTTGTTAAAAAGTTTCATCTTGTGTGATTCCTTGGTTGAGTAATGCGAGGTCCATGAGGTAGGCTCTTATTTTGGCAACTTTTGTAGCCAAGCACTGGTTCTCAGCTTGAGCTATTTCAATTTGCCCCTCCATCAGGATGCATTTTCCCCTTACCTCAAGCAGCTTTGACTAGGTTGTAGTGATTGTATCCAAAAGGTCAAAAACATCTAGAATTGATTATCAGGTTTCCACTAGTTAATCTAGTAATTCCTCATGTTGGGTTGCACTTAATCTACTGCTAAGAGTTCTTATAGATATCTACACATCTCTAAGTGTAGAGGCTTCTGTTATAGACACTGCATGTGCATTAAGTGCTTCAACCACTTTGTCAACAACCACTTCAGTTGTCGTCACCTATCCATGGTGTTGCATCACTAGGGTAGTTATCCCCTCACCCTCATAAAAACACATTGAAAAGGTAGTGAAATTCCCAAAGATGTCTAAGAATTATTGTTGTTGAGATAGGGATACCATTACCTCTCAGGTGCTTGGATTTGACCTTGTGGGTACTTACATGTGTTGGGTTGAGAAAATTGGTTCCCAATCCTCCATTTGGGTTAAGGTTCAAGCCACTTCGTTGAGGTGGCTCATGGCAAGTCTATACATAGATGGGTCACCATCACTCATTCCTACTTGTTGTTGCTACTATTACAAGATCTACTCTTGGAGTTTGTGCATGCATTCAATGGTAGTGTAGGCCTCCGGCTTTATTTTGTGAGTGGGTGGTGGAGGTGGTGGTTGTTGCTCCTCTTCATGGATTACCTTTGTAGGCACTTTGTCCTTCATCATCTCTACCAAGGAAATGGTTGGTGCATGTTAGACTACATCATTCATGTAGCATGTTATGTCTTGCCTCTTGCATAGTTTTCTAATAAGGCATGGAAAGGGGAGTGCCTTCCTTTCATGTTCATTCTTCTTAAAGCACTTCTTTGTCTCAAGATAGATCAACCATAGAAGGTTGATAGGGAATCTACTGCGTAGAGTGGTAGACACAAAGGTAGAGAAAGCTATGATCTTACTAGGTCTCATTGTTGGATTGAGGTGAAAGGCTGTAATTTTAAAGCATGCACATTCTACCATGGTAAATGCATCAAACTCCTTACATTCTACTCCATAACATCGTTATGTCTATTCTTTCTTGACACTTGGATCTACCTGCATTGAAATTTTTGCAAGATTGGCCCTAGTTTTAGGCAACCCAAGGGCCTCAAAAATTACTTTCACTGAGTAGGACATAGATATGTCCTTGATTTTGAACATTGAACTAGCCTACTTATTGTTCTAGAATAGATATGTCTCTTCCATGTACCACTCCTACTAGAAGTGATGGTAGGCCACATGGGAGAGTTTTGTAATTGAGCTTTGACTTATGAAGGAGAAAACTCCAAGAAGGGTTTAAAGTTCAACTCTTGAAGCACAAATTTCAAAACCTCCTTGGATGTGATTTGCTTAAGGCAAGCATTTGTCAAGGTAACCTCAAGGTTTGATCTTGGCTTTAGTGTCCCATCTTGGTAAGACTATTTAGTCACGATTGCTTTAGGAATATGTCAAACAGATTCCACTTTGGGTTCCTCATAAAGAGGTCCCCTTGCATGGGTTTCTACTACCTATTCATGGGGTCATTTTTTTCCACTTCCAATTCCTGGCCATTTGTCCCTTAGTTGAAATGGTCCTCCTTCATACATGTGCTTTTCCGTAGGTGTCATTTCTAGTCACAACATAATCAAGGATTAGCATACAATGTGTAACTTATAATATTTAAGCACCTTATCTCATTGTGTAGTTACACTTTGGCTAAGTTATGACCATGGTAGATTGATTATTTTGTTATTATTAGTTAAACCTTTGTGGGAGTTAGAAAAATTTTCTATAAAAAAACTAAGGTTTGTGGCCCCCATGACTAAGAGCTTAACTCTAATGGTTGCAGGATTGAAGAATGGGGTTAATCGGTTAAATGGTTTGGAAGTTATTGTTCTTGGAATGTTTGGGCCTCTGAAAAGTTCAAAATCTCCCCCATCATTTGAGCTCAAATGTGAAAAATTTTGTTAAGTTTTGTTGCATATTTATAGGCTTTTTGTGTTGCATTGATGGGGTCTCATGTATGTGGAGGCTCCATAGATGGAGCCTATGGAGAAGTAGTTTCAATATGAAATTGGGGTCTTCAAAGAGCCAAAAAAGCCATTAACACTATGAAATGCTGGAAGAGGGCTTAGAATGTACACAAAAAGGAGTTTTAGGTTGGAGAATGAAGTATTATTGGAGAAATGCCATTAAGGAGCGCATAGTTGGATGTAGTCGATGGGAAATGTGGAATGTTTAGATATTGGAAATGCCTAAGGATAAGGAACTTAACTAGCCTAACCTAGAGACATGCATGCAAGTCCTCCCCATAGTAGGCTCATGCCTTTTTTGCCCTTTCATATCCTCAAACTAAGGAGTCTATGGGCCTCATGATTGATTAATGGTTTTTGAAAGTTAAGGACCTAATCTAGAATAATCTACGTATGAATTTTAACACATCAAACTAAGACATTGAATAGAACATGAAAAACTGGCAATGAGGTAAATTATAAAAAGCATTGGTGGATGAAAGAGAAGGTGGAATGGTGTTCCTAATCATGGTTATATGAACTCCCTTGTGGATTTTGTGGTTAAATAACTCAATAAAGTTCATCCTTAGTCTAGATCAAAACCAATCACTTCTAGTGACTTTGGATCAATACTCTAAGACCAATCCATCCCCTCAAGACACAAGAATGCTTCCATAGATCAATCACTATTCCTTAAAAGAGAAGAAAAGAGAAGCAGGAAGTGAGAGAAGGCCTTAGTTAGTGGGGACCTTTAGGCATGGGTAACAGGTTTTTCCAGCCCCATAACTAGTGCTCCACTACTTGTAGCCCATTATTGAGTCTAAGTGGTATGCTTTGAATTCCCAATGTTTGTTTGTTTTTTTTTGGATTTTATGTTTTTATAGATTTTTGAATGGGAACCACATCATGCAAAAACTTTAACTTTTGGTGATTGGTTGACAGTGGAATGGTAAGAAATCCATGAAAACACTCATGCATTCAAGAGAGTAGGCAAGTACAAAGAAAATCAAATCCCCTTGAAGTCACATCCTTGTCAATCCTTTTAATCATTCCCAAGTTTGAAAACTACCAAGGTCACAAGTTTGTTAAAGTTTCATTAAGGAAAGTGACCTCATACTTCCAAAACAAGGAACATCATAGAGTGTTGTGAATGGGTGGATGATGTGGACTCACTACCTATTCCATGAAAAAGAAGCCAAGTCTTAATTATCAATATCAAAATTCAAAAATAGAAACTAGACATTAGAAATGAAAAACATTAAGTACAAACGACTATTAGCAAACAACTATAGCATCATTATGTCTTGTTGGAAAAAAGGAAGACAAAGGAAAACATTATAAAACATAAGAAAAATACACATCAAAATAAAGTAAAATATAAAAGAAATTTGAAAAATATGTAAGAGAAATAAAATGTACTAAAGATGGTGTAAAATAAAAAATGGTGTAAAAAAAAGTGTAAAGACAACAAAGTGAAATAAAAAAGTGTAAAACAAAAAGTACAAAAAATTGAAGAGCCACTTGTATAATTAGCATGGATGGCCATCTCTTCCATGATTGAGTTGAAAGGAGGAGATTTGAAATATTGAGTGTGATTGTCCTTCCAAGGAGGTGTTTCTAGCACTAGCTCTCTTGGGCTCATGGAAAGGTTTAACTTGTTGTGTGTTGAGTAGAAGTTTCTTATTTGGGCTCTCAGGTTTGTAGATCAACATGGCCCTAGAAGGAAAGGTTTCATAAATGATGTAAGGCCCTTTCCACAATATTTGAAACTTAGTTCATTGTGGTCCATATATAGGATTCCAATAAAGGACCTTGTCATTAGGTTGAAATTTTACTTTCCTTATTTTGAGGTAATGATGTTGTTTGCTAAATGTCTTGTGCATTGCATTCAAGGACAGGGCTACCAATCGATTCTCATCTAGCACCTTAAGATTGATTTACCTTTCTTTCTATGCTAGACTAAGATTAAGGTCAAGGTCATAGGTTGTTGAAAGTGTATGGAGCTTGGACTGAATCGGAAGAGTTAGTAATTTCCCATATAGTAGCTCATAGGAAGAATAGCCTATAGGGAGTTTCCATGTTGAGTAGTAGGCCCAAAGGGCATGATTAAGTTTAGTGCTTTAGTTTCTCTTATATTTGCTAATTATTCTAGTTAAGATCTTAGTGATCTTCCTATTTGTAACCTCAGCTTGACCATTGGCTTGGGGGTGATAGGATGTTATTAATTTATGTTCTACCCCCAAGAATTGTATGATTTTTTGAAAGGTGGTGCCTATAAAATAAGTACCATTATCAGAAATCAGTGCACGTGGCATCCCAAACCTATTTATAACATTCTATTGTACAAACCAAGTAGTTTTAGAGGATGTACAATTAGTGACGGCTGCTACTTTTGCCCATTTCGTATAACAGTCAGTGGTGACTATGATGTACATCTTTTCATTTGCAATGGGTGTGATGGAACCCATGAAGTCAATGTCTTAAATGTTAAAGGATTCTAGTGGTTAGATCCACTGCTGAGGTTTCTCCATTTGAGTGGTCATCCCACTATCACATTGATAGTGATCACAAGAGAGGATGAAATGGTGAGCATCCCTAAAGTGTGTTATCCAGTAATACCTTGCCATTAGGATCTTAATGGTTGAGCATCTCCCAACATAGTGGCCCCCACAATGATCCTCATGAGCATCCTAGAGGACACATAGTTGGTTAGCACCAGGAACATACCAATGAACCAAGCCATCAACGCACACCTTACAAAGGTGTCTGTTGATCTTCATGAAGTGTTTGGCTTGATGAACTAAATATTATTTTTTCCTATGGCCTAGCTCTTGTGGCATCTCTAGAGTGAGAAGATAAGTGAGAATGACATCGTACCAGTTAGGTTCTACAAGCACTTGTTCATTTGTAACACTAGCAAAGAGGAGTTGATCAGGAAACTAATCAAAAAGTGGACTCTCCTCCTCTTTGTTGTCCCATCATAAATGAGACAAGTGGTTAGAAACCATATTCTTAGTTCCCTTTCGATCTATCATCATGAGATCAAACTCTTACAAGATTATAAGCCACTGTATGACATGGGAGCTCACAGTCTGTTTGTTCATTAGGAAGGAAATTAAAGTGTGGTTTGTATGCATAAATACCTTGTATCCAACACATAGTGCTTGAATTTCTACAAGGCATACACCATTGCCATCAATTCTTTTTTTGTTGTGGTGTAATTGAGCTACACATCCACAATGCTTTGGCTCATGTAGTGGATGTAGTATGGACATTTCTAATTATTCAACTATGTGAGCATGGCACCCAAAGCATAATTTTGTGCATCCATCATGATGTGGAATGGTCTAGACCAATTAGGTGCTTGTAGAATTGGAGTTTCTACAAGCTTCTACTTGAGTTGCTAGAATGCATTCTAGCATTTGTTGGTCTAGATGAATAGAGCATCTTTTTTTGTTAGCTCCACCAATAGTTTAGTGGTCTTAGAAAAAGTCTCTGTGAATCGTTGGTAGTAGCTAGTGTGACCAAGGAATGATTAGACATATTTGATAATTTTCAATTGATGAGTAATTCCTTGGATGATCCTTATTTTCTTAAGGTCTACATCAATCCTTTCTTGTGAGATTTTGTGCCCTAAGATAATTCCCTCCTAGACCTTCAGATGGCTCTTTTGCCAATTGAGCTGATGATTAATCTTCATACACCTTTTCAGAACTTGCTTAAGGTGGTCTATGACTTGCTCAAATGTAGTGGCATAGGTGGAGAAGTCATTAATGAATACTTTCACCCTACTACCAATCTATTGTTGAAAGGTGATCAGGACAAGGCATTGGAAGGTTGTAGGGGCATTACATAGACCAAATGATATCTTTCTATATGCAAAAGCTCTCCAGGGACTTGTGAATGTTGTTTTGGCTTGATCCTCTGGTATAATCTGAATCCATTTATAGCCACTATAACTATCTAGAAAGTTGTAAAAGTGAGGCCTAGAAATGGTGACCAACTTTTGGTTCACAAATGATAATGAAAAATGATCTTTGTATGTCACCATGTTCAACAGCTTAAAGTTAGTACAAACCCTCCACTTGTCACTTTTCTTTGGAACTATTACAAGTGGGCTAACCCACTGACTATCTACAATGGGATAGATGAACCTTGCCTTGAGGAGTTCAATTTCCTCTTTGATGATTTACTTCAGCTTGGGATTCAACTACTATTGTGGCTACCTCTTTAGCTTTATGGAAGGATTTGTATAGATGCAATGCTAGCATATCCCATGTTAAATCCCATTGAGTTTAGGATATGACCACGTAAAGGTTTTCGATCATTTGTTGACCACCTTTAAAAACTTCTCTTTTTGTTCAGGAGCAAGATTGACATTAATTATCACTAACTTTTCATTATTCAAAAAAGCATATTCCATGCTAGCAGGTGGCTCATGTTTGAAATTTTTAGGGATTTCCAACTCTTCCCAATTGGTGTCATTAGGTTCATCATCAGAGAGTTGACAATGAACTAGCTCCAATTCATCCATGCCTTCAACATAGGCACTTGTCAAGCTCTTAGTTAGTTCCATGAAATTATTAAGCTACTTTTAGGATCAGTAGTCAACCACTAGGTGCTCGCCTATTTTGTGGCTATTGCATACATGCACCTTTAAATTTCAGACACATCTACATACTGCTTACATGCTATGATGGATGTACTTTTCATAAACTATAGTTTCTACATATAGTTGTACCTTGTATCACTGTACACAATGCATGGAACTCTCTTCTTCTCTATCCTTCCAAATGCATTTTCCTTGGAAATCTCCAAGGAAAGATCTCTGATTCCCAACCATGTTTCAATGATTCTTAACCATGCCCTTTCTATGATGATTGGGAAGTTTCCATTGCATTTATCAACATAGATTACCTAGAAATCAACAAGATAGGATCACCCACAGATGGTGGTCACAATTTCCTCCACCAATCCTAAGGGAACAATGATGGACTAGTCTACAAACTCAAGATGAATGCTACTCTTCTTAAGTGAAGGTAGGTTCTAGGCTTTGTACATCTTATGAGAAATTAGATTTACACAAAAACCTGATTCACGAATAGCCTTACATGGCTCATTCCTAGTGATTTACAAATAGATTAAGGAACTCCTAGAATTAGATCTTATCCTGAGAAGGTGACTAGCCTTTATCCAATAAGTTACAACATGGGTTAACATGATGGTATGCACTTTGGAAGGCATTTAGCTTGAAGGGAACTTGAAAAAAGTAGATGTAGAGGATGAGGGGAAAGCATGACTATTGGTTGTTGAATTTTATGATGGATTTGTAGGACTGTTGGTTTAGAAGAATGATCTTTTTCAAGATTTGGTTTTTAGATCACTTGGCTGAGGAGCTAGCTATAAGTTAATAGCTGTAGTGGCATTATGTTGCTTTGGCTATGCTAGAATCTCATCTTGCATTAATGGAGTAGGTGGTAATTTAGTTGAGGGTAGAGGGACATGTGTAGAAGGATGAGGAGGGTAATGAGGAAATGGGGATTCCCCTCTTGGAGATTAGGCTCTATAGTACTCAGGAGGGTAGTAGTGATGTTGGAATGAAGCATGAATGGAAGAGTCACATGGAGAAATGGATTGCTAAACATAGTACCCATATAGATTAGGCTACCTATAAGGGCATTGTTGCCTTAGTGGTGGCATCCCCCATGACTATGAGTGCTACCACTGATAATGCTATTCATAAGCTTGTGGTGGAGCTCCACTTGGATAATAGGCTTGTTTTTGTTGGAACTACCTTGGGATTCCTTGAGGATAAGTCAACCTTATGGGTGCTTACCTTCTAGCCAATTTAAAATTTAGAGCATACACCTTAGATTCCTACAACTATGACATAATGGGAAACATCCCTTAGGATGTTTGTATTGGTAGATGTCACACCCACCATTATCATTTGTTTCAGATTCCACAAACTCCTTTACTAGAGTAGCCTTTCCCTTACCCCTTTGGTGGGAAAGTTTAGCTTCCTTCCTTCTCTTGCAATCATGATTACTACTTTTCTCTTTGGATTCCTCTGGTATTTTTAGAGCGGTTTGGAACTTTTCATCCAAAGAGTTCCACATTTTATCTACCTTAGCTAAAATTTCTAAAATAGACTTTTGAATTAGCAAGATCTTTCATTACACCACCTCATCAAGTTGTGCCTCCTCATTATCACAGAATTAAACTTCCCTTTTTCTAATGGAAGGATCCTAGTTGTACTCCTCAACACTTTCCCTCTTTCTCAACTCTCCTTCTTCCTTGGAAACTTGCTCCATCAACCTTTAAATGTGATGGGCTCTTAATTTTGAAAGTCTTCCTTGGGCATAGATCCTAAGAGTTCTTCGTGTTTCTGTGCAAAGCCCATCTAAGATATGGTGAAGTTTCTCCCTTTGAGAATAACCATGGCCAATACATTGGTGCAAAAGGTAATAGTACCTACCCATGGCTATGTCCAAAGGTTCATGAATTTCTTGTCTTTAACCTTGGATTTGATTTTTCAAGTTGGACACTCATGAGTACGTTTAATACTTATTGTTGAAGAGTTCAAGCATTGTACTCCATCTGCAAATTGATTCTGGCTCCAAGGATTGATCCTTGGGAACAAATTCAATTTTTGCCATTCATTGTCCATGTTCTATAAGGCATAGGAATCATGAAAAGCTTGAAGATGGTTTTAAAAATTGTATCCCCCTTCAAACTTGGGGATATTGTTCATATCAAACTACCTTATTCTACTATCTTTCACATGCCTTGGTTGAATTCTCACTATGTCTTCAATATTCAACATATTTTGAGTTGTAAGCAAAGGATCACTATAGTCATGAACTCTGTGATGACCATGATGCCTATTATGCCCTATTCTATCCCTACTTTTATGATGGTGGACCTCAATTTTCCATGCCCCTGATCTTGACTAGTCTGGCTAGCCCTATGATCATCTTTGTCTTGCTAGTCACCTCCATCATGGTCATGTCCTTTTTGGTTTTAGTTGGAGCTAGGGGAGGAAGAAGAGGATGATGAAGGTGAAGAGGAAGGAGAACTAGCACTACCACAATGCTTGCCATCCCCTCTTCGATGATCATGGCCACAATCATCATCATGATGCCTATCCTCATCCCTATCATGACTCCCACCTTTGGATCCCCCATGATCATGGGATCCATTCTTGCCTAAACTAGGATTTTTTATAGTGGATTATAAGTTTTGGTTCAAGCCCTCTTCATCAAAACCAAGGAAAGGAGAGTCAACAAATTGAGAACCCCTTGAGAAAGAATCCTCACTATCTTTTTGACCCTATAGGAACAAGGGGTTATTAAACCATTTTCCCTTCAAAGCTTCATAGCGCCTCTCCTATTGCTGATCTTTTTTGTGTTATGCCTAAATGGGATAGTAATTCCTAGAGTCATGATACTACACAACGTATTCAACATGTAGCCCTTAGATGGCCAACCTCATAAGAGTTTGAAGAAGCATTACATGAACTGATCGATCAGGCGGCAACACAATGTTACCCTCCATGGCCCTCCATTGCATTTGATCATCTTGATGTAGGATGAAGGTGAAGTCTGGCACACACTCATCAAGATGAGTATATATCACTTTGCATTGCTAGGGCACTTTCTTATTTGACCATTCATTCTTGTGTTGATTGGATGTATGCTCAAACTTTAGCGGAGAATCATCCCTGTTAGAAGATGACATTTTAGATATCCTAGAAAAAATAATGTGCTTATAATATACTTTGTTAGTTGAATTATTTAGCTTTAATAGGTTCATTCCAATGATGTTGAATAATTTTCACTAAGTCCTAGATAGTGCATGTAGCTAACTAAAGTCCTCGGAAATGGTGTCAATGATGAGTGGCAAGTATACCCTACACCCAACCATATGAATCACTAGTGTTCACTAAGTGATCTAGTCAAATTCCAAAGACTTTAGGTTTCTAAGTATACTAGTTCTAGGCAATGAATCTAATGATTGCAATCATTGTCTTCCTAGTTCCACTTGTGAAGTGCAAGTGTATGATTAAGTGTAACGAAGACATATGACTTTTACCATTTTATCTTTTATGATTTTAAGTTACTTAAGAACAGGAATAAAGTAATTTAATATTTAATTAATTTAATAACTAGCTAATATTTAACTAATCTTAACATAAGCATATGTTCCCACTTGTCGTACACATTTTGAACATGTTAGCGCGCTACTAGGTTACCAAGAATTAAGCGCTACTAAAATTACCAAATGCTAATTGTATGCTCAAAGTGGTCATACTTATGTTTGCTATTTAATTGATATTGATTAATCACTTAATTATTTAAAAACATTAAAGTAAATTTCATGAATATTAAATTCATAAGGAAACAATTAATCTATTCTAAGTGCTTCAAGGTTTATAAAAAAGCTTGTCTTTATTGCCATCCACATTGAAGTGCTCAAGTACAATAGTCCTCAAATAAAGATTTGTACACTCTTTGACTCCTACTACACTTAGAGAATATTCTAACTCTCAAATGGAAAAATTACAAGTGGTTCACTACAACTATAAAAAGATTTCCACAAATGTGGTGGATAGGTGCACATTTATAGTCAAAGATAGGGTACTCGTTAATGGGTACACATTAATGAGTTGAACCCTACATCAACAGGATCATGTAGATGAGATCCCATTGATGAGGGTATAGACAAAATAAATATAATAATCATCAAATCCTAGTTTATAGAGATAAGAAATAATTAACTTGCATCGAATCTTATCATAAGATTTAGCATAATCTAACTTAATAAAAGTAATGTCCTAGTTAATGTTAGAAGTCCACTATATTCCCTCTCAAGCTACAATAACATTATTTAAGATATGTCTACCTTAACATAGCCATTCTACTTAGGTATGATGATATCTTCTATAGCCTTCTAAATTCGGTAAGCTATACATTTCACTAAAATTTTATAAGTGTTGAAAAGTAAGAGGCCTTCAATTACCAATATGTTAAAGATCTCCATTCTTAGGAAGAATATGAACTACTACTTTATTAATATTTTTATCAAGAGAAAATTTTTTAATGGTTTCTTGAAAAATGTAAAAGAGGTCATCTCTAATGATGTCTTAATGATTCTTAAAAATTCAATAGGAAAACAATAAAATATTGGAGCTTTCCTATTTGTTAAACTAAAAGCAAGTTCTTTGATTCCTTCTACTATAATTTCTTCTTAAAAAATTACTTTGATGAACTTCTATTATAAGATAATAAATATGTGTACTAGAAGCCTAGAAGAATTCTTTGCTAAAATTTTTAGAAGAAAAAATTTAAGAAAAATGATTCTCTAAAAAACTATTAATATTCTTATGATTTGTAATGATGGGATAATTTATATAAAGTGATTCTAGTTTAGGTACTTAATCCTTTCCTTTTAAAAATTTAAAAGTTAATTGCAAGGTTCATCTTCAATTTTTAGCCAACACATGCACCTTTTAGTGAAATCACTTTTAGCTTCAAAAGCATTCCAACATTATTTAGCATAATGAGCTTTAGCCAAAGCTTTTTGAGTTTCAAAATCAAAGGGATTGTGGTCTAAATGAGTTTGCATTTGTTTAACAAATTCTGCAAGTTCTTGTTCATCTTGATGATTACACTTAGCAAATTACTTTTTGATGAGTGACAAGTTACCCCTATGCCCAACCATATGAATCACAAGCATTCACATGTGATTTGGTCAAATTATGCAAACCTTAAGTTCTTAAGTACACTAGTTTCAAGACGTGAAATCTAATCATGGCACTTGTTTTCTCAACCATACTTGTGGAGCTTCATGGTATGGTAAGAAATTGAAACTTAATTTATGAACCACTTTAATTAATCTAATTACTGACCAATAACTAACTATCCTAACATAAGTATCCAATCCCACTTTTTATGCACATCCTGAACACGTATATGTTGCTGGGTTACCAAAGGTTAAGCGTTGCTAGGATTACCAAGAGTCATATGTATGCTTCAAGCGGTCGTACTTATGTGCTTAATTAATTATTATTTAATGAAGCTATCTTACTTAGCTTAATTACTTGGAAGCATTAAGGAAATTGCATAAAATATGAAATGCATGAATAAAATATTTAAGCTAGCCAAAGTGTTGTAAGGTTTGAACAAAAAGCTCATATTTATTTCCACATACACTATCATGCTCAAGTACAATAGTGCTCAAATAAAGATCCATACACTCAATAGCTCCTACTGCGAACACTTTGGAAAATATTCTAATTCAGAGAAAAAAAATTGCAAGAGCTCTACCATGCTATGACAAAAACTATCCCCAAACCATATGCCCAAATGCTATATTTATAGGCTAGCACATATCTCGTGATATCAGATATTTGGCATTGCATCTTGGGGCCTGATATCAGGTATCCAATATCAAGGCTTTGATATCAAATATTTAATATCGAAGCCAAACAAAACATTATTCATCTTGCCCCCACAACTGAATGAAAATTTGTCCTTAAGTGAAAAAAAGGAGAAATAAGTTCCTTACAAAATATTGGAAAGGTATAGGATTATTGACTAACATGCAACTGACTCAAATGGAACAAAAAAATTCTAAGTTCCCAAGTGTACAAATTTACAGATTTTTATAAATTTGGGTGTTCATGATAAGAGAATGGAACACCCTGGACAAAATTGACATCCAACTCCTTTGGAAGCTAAAGAATGAGAAATAATATTCAATGATCATGAAGGATCCTTATCACATGATGTTTTTGCTTATCCTTTGGTGAAGATAGTGCCGCTTCCAGTTTGTGCTTTCCGCTGTAATCACAACAAAATCGTAGATTAGTGTGCAATGTGTAACATATAGCTTTTAAGTACCTTGGATCATCAATAGTTATACTTGGCTAGGTTGTGATTATGGTAGATTGATTCCATTAATAGTGTTAGTAGGAAGGCTAACAAATAGGGTGAAATGGATAAGCAGTTCATTAAATTCTAAAAAGTTCAAACGTGATGAAATGCTTGAAGAGGGATAAATAACTCATAACAATAAAAAGAGGATTTCACTGAAAAATGTTGTGAAGATGCACATAATTGGATGTCATTGATGGGGCACACAAAGGGATTTGATTGTGAGGATGTTTATGGATAAAGAACTTAACTAACCCAACCAAAAGGTATGTAAGTGGGTCATTTCCAAAGTAGGCATAGCCCCTTTACTACCCTTGCATAACTTCAAACCGATGAGTTCATGGGCCCCACAGATGAATAATGGTTATGAAAAGTTATGTACAAAAACTTGGAAGGAACTACCTAAGAATTTTGACACATCAAACCAAGACATCGATAGGAACATGAAATTGGTAGTGAGGTGAGATATGGAAAGCATAGATGGAGAGAGAGAGAAAGTGGAATGGAGTTCATGATTAAGATCACATGAAGTCCCTTGTGAATTTTGTAGTTAAGTGACATGATAAAATCCATTTTTAGTATAGACCAAAATCAACCACCTTCAATGATGTCACATCGTTACTCTAAGACTAGTTGATCCCCTTGAGACACAAGTGTGCTCCCACAGAACAATCATTGTTCCTTATTAAAGAAGAAAAGATAAGTAGGAAGTGATAAAGGGCCTTAGTTAGAGGGTACCTTTAGGCATGGGCAACATGTCTTTCTAGTCCCATAACTAGTGCTTGTAGCTTGTTTGTTTTTTCTAAGGGATGTGCTTTGAACTACCATCATTTTTTTTATGATGGAAACCATACCATGCATAGACTTATTCAACTTCTTGTTATTGGCTGACACAAAATGGTAAGAAATCCATGAAAACACACATGCACCCACGTAAGTAGAAAGGCACAAAGAGTACTAAGTCCCCTTGAAGTCACACCCTATTCAAACCTTTGAATCCTTTCCAAGTTAGAAAACTACCAAGGTCATAAGTTCGTTAAAGTTTTATTAATGACAAAGGAACCTCACACTACTAGAACAAGGAAAACCTTAGAGTTTGTGGATGGGTGGATGTTGTGGACTCACTATCTATTACATGAAAAAGAAACCAAGTCCAAATTATTAGGAACAAAATTTAAAACTAGAATCTAGACACCAACAATTAAATAATTGGATAACACATGCCCACATTAAACAAACCACATTTTACCTAGTTGGTAATAAGGCACGTTATTATTGAAACACAATAAGAAAATCACATCCAAATAAAGGAAAATATACAAGAAATTGTAAAATATTTAAGGAAAATAAAACTTACTAATAATGTTGTAAAACAAAAATTTGAAAATTTAATAACATGAAAATAAAAAGGTGTAAGATAAGAAGGTGTAGAACAAAAATTTGTAAAAATAATAAAGTGTAAAAAAATGTGTAAAATAAAAAGATGAAAAATTGAGGAGCTGCTTACATATTTAGCATGGATGGCCATCTCCCCCATGACTAAGCTGAAAGGAGGAGATCCAAAAGATTGAGTGTGGTTGTCCATCCAATGGGGCATTTGTTGCACTAGCTTGCTTAGGCTCTTGGAAAGGTTTGACTTGTTGTATGTTGACCAGCTACTTTTTGTTTAGGCTCTCAGGTTTGTAGATCATCATGGCCCTAGAAGGAAAATTTTTGTAAATGATATAAAATCCTTTCCACAACATATGGAACTTAGTTTGTTGAGGTACGTGTGTGGGGTTCTAGTATAGGACCTTATCTTTTGGTTGAAATAAGATTTTCCTAATTCTAAGATCATGGTGCTTTTTGTTGAATGCCTTGTGTAGCTCGTTAGATGATAGGGCCACCAATTGATTTTCATCTAGCAAGTTGAGATTCATTAATCTTTCTTTTTGTGCTAGACTTAAGTTAAGGTCAAGTTCATAGGTTGTTGAAAGTGCATGGAGTTCGGATTGAATAGGAAGTATTGGTAATTTTCTATACCCAAGCTTATAGGGAGAATAGCCTATAGGAAATTTTCATGTTGAGGAATAGGCCTAGAGGTCATTGTTGAGTTTTGTGTTTGAGTCTCTCCTATATTTGCTAATAGTTCTCGTTAGAATCTTTGTAAGTTCCCTATTTGTAACGTTAGCTTAACCATTGGCTTGGGGGTGGTAGGGTGTTGTTAGTTTATGTTCAACCCCCAAGTGTTGCATAAGCTTTTGAAAAGTAGTGCCTATAAAGTGGGTTCCATTGTCATAAATTAATGCATGTGGCACACCAAACATGTTTACAACATTTTGTTGTACAAACTAAGCAGTAGTAAAAAATGTACAATTGGTGATAGCTGCTTCTTCTACCCACTTCATACAATAGTCAACAACAACTATGATGTATGCCTTTCCATTTGACATGGGTGTGATGGATCTCATGAAATCAATTCCCCAGATGTTAAAGGGTTCTAATGGTTGGATCCACTATTGAGGTCCCTCCATTTGAGAAGTTATTTCACCATCCCGTTGGTAGTGTTCACAAGAGTGGACATATTGGTGAGCATCCTTGAAGATTGTTGGCCAATAATACCCTACCATTAAGATTTTAATGGTTGTGCATCTTCCAGCATAGTGGCCCCCACAAGGGCCTTCATGAGCATCTTGGAAAATGCATAATTGGTCAACATTAGGGACATACCAATACACTAGGCCATCAACACACACCTTGTATGCAATGATACAGGGTGCAATTGCATGCACCTTGTGTGCAGCGATAGCGATACAGGGTGCAATTGGATGCTCCAACAAACTCTATATGATTGGGACTCCAAGAACTATCCCCAAACTATGTGCCTAAGTGCTATATTTATAGGTCGGCACATACTGTGTGATATTAGATATTCAACATTACATCTTGGGGCCCGATATTGGGTATTTGATATTAAAGCCAAACAAAACACTGTTCATCACTTTCCAAACCATCTAGCATAATTTTTGACTTTAAAAGTAGTTGATTATTACCAATCAATTTAATCAATATCACTCATAGGTTCTTTTTTTTTTTTTGTTTTTTCTACATTTCATAAAGATTTCAATATATTTTTCTCACTAGGTCGTGTAAACATATTAGCATTTATATAAAAAATCTCATGCTTTTGAAAGTATTTAAAATCTATTAAGATGACAAGAAATTCAATCATTTACTTATTAATAATTATAAAAGTGTAATGCTTCTCATTTAAATGATGTGAGAATATAGAGGTAACATCAGAAAGAAAATATTTTATTAAAATCTTGTATTAATTTTCTTTTTTTATGAGAAGACATATTAGAACGAAGACCATCAAGTTTATCTGAATGACTTTCACCCATATTAAAATCCCCTCCAATAATCTAAGGAAATTTAGGTAGAGAGTAAATATTTTTAAACCTCTAATCGATCTTTCAAATTATTAGGAGTGTAAATATTATAAATTTAAAAGTCTCATTTTTTACTATGACAAGCAATTCAAATAAATCTTCCAAGGTTGTATTTTGAAATCCATGGTGTAGCATGCATTATGCATTAATGTGTTTTTATGTGTTAGTTAATGCATCAAGGTGGCCTCCATATCCACTAATGTGTAAATGCATTAGTTAATGCATCAGGGTGGCCTCCATATCCACCAACACATTTTTATGCATATGTTAATGCATCAAGGTGGCCTTCATATTCGGTAATGTGTTTACACGTTGACATTGGGGCTCTTTCATATTTTGTAACATGTTTACATGTTGGCATTGGGTCTCTTATTTTTTCTAATTTCTCATGGTAATTGATTTTGTGGCCTATAAATTCATTCTTGATGGGAGAACAAAGGCACCACAAATCATAGTAGGATTGTAGTTTTGGTCCCTTTCATAGACACTTAGAGGTTGCATACACCATTTTTGTAGAGTGCTAGTGTGAAAGAAGAATCCCAATGCCAAGTTTAATTTAAGGCATCAATGGTTGGAGGTTAGTTCCATTTGCTTCTGCATTATGCATTTTTGATTATCTATGCATGTAAATTTATTGTACCATTTGCTTTCGCATTGTGCATTTTTGGTTATCTATGCATGAAAATTTCTTGTGCAATCCAAAAATTGTCTTATGTTTGGTATCAAAGCTTCATCTCTATCTCTGCCTTGATGCCATTATCAATTAGTAAGTGGAAGGCATGTTTATGGTTGTGATGGGCATCCCAATAAAATTACTAACCTCTGTGGCATTGGTTTGTGTGGGTCCTTTTTGCAAGGTGTGATAGGTGCCCATTTAGGTGATATTTTGGGGTTTTGAACTATGCATAAAGTTGCTTTATTTAAAGAATATAAAATTTTTTGCAATGCTTTTCCTACATAAAATTGTAACTTGTGATCTTTTTTTTGTACGATTAGAGAGTAGCCACAACATCTTTAATTGTGAAAAATTGTTAAAAGTTTTGGATCACATATGTAAAAATTAAATTGTGATTAATCATATGTAATATAATAAACTATATCCCATAGGAATTTTTATTGTATTTACTATGATTAATTAGGATGATATGTTAAATTATTTTTCTTAATTTGCCCATAGGGATTAAGAAAAGGAATATAATTTAATAATTTTATCATAAGGATATATGAATTTGTTTAAATTAAAATTTAGCCCATAGGTCATTTTATGTCATTTAATTTATGTTTGTACATTATTCACATTGGTAAACATGTCATATGGTATTTTAACCTTAGATTTAGTGACATAATCATGTTTAATTATGCAGTTGTACAACTTGTCAACTACTCTAATTTTAAATGAAACATTCTTAAATTAAAGGGTGATAATTATAAGGTGTGGAAGGAGAGAATTCTTCTTCATTTAGGCTATATGAACATTAATTATGCTATCTGTAAGGATAAACCACCTGTCGTTACAACAACCAACCATCCGGATGATATTGATAATTATGAAAAATGGGAGCAATCTAATCGTCTCTATGTCATGTTCATAAAAACCAATATCTTGGCTAGTATGCACGATTCACTAGAATAGTATGATAATGTGCATGTTTGGTTAAAGGTAATTAATGAATAATTTGAGTCATCAGACAAATCATTGGCTAGCATCTTGAAAATGAAGTTCTTATCCATGAAGCTAATCAAAATTCGTGGTATGCATGAGCACATCATGCAAATGAGGGATATAATGGCTTAACTCAAAACACTTGAGGTTGAGATGTTAGAATTTTTCTTTGTGCACTACATCTTAAACATGCTTCCACCATAGTACGGACCCTTTAAGGTTTCTTATAATACACATAGGGACAAATCGTCAATCAATGAACTAATGACCATGTGTGTGCAAGAAAAGGGTAGACTTGCAATGGAAGCGAAAGAGAGTGTGTATCTAGTCACATAAGAAAAGAATAAAGAACAAGCCAAAGGCAAGTGGAAGGTCAAACTACTTGCACAAGTTGATATTAAGAAGGAATCCAGATGCTTCTTTTGCTAAAAGAAAGGGCACATAAAGAAGTATTGTTTTAAATATAAAAAATGGCTTGAAAAGAAAGGTACTCAACTCTCACTTGTTTTTTTTGAATGTAATATGGTTGATATTGGTTATGACACATGGTGGATTGACTTTGGTTCTACAATCCATGTTACAAATTCCTTGCAGGGGTGCAAAACCTAAAGAAGCCAATGGAAAGTGATTCTTGCATCTATTCAAGCAACAAGATGTGCTCACATGTGGAGGCAATTAGAACATGAAAATTAGTTTTTAAGTAGTGGTTTTCTTTTAGAGTTGGAAAAAACATTTTATATTCCAAGTTTTTCAAGGAATTTAATGTCTATTTCAAGGCTTGTATCATTGATATTTTCCTTTAATTTTTCAGACACTATATTCAGTTTATATTATAGATCTAAACTTATTGGAAGTGGTAGATTGATAGATGGTCTTTTCAACATTAATTTACAAAAGGAAAATTCTTATACTTCTATGCATGTTCATGCTGGCATTAAGAGATGTATTATGAATCCTCTATATTGTGGCATCGTAGATTAGGACATATCTCTATTGATAAAATAAAGAGATTAGTAAATGATGGAGTACTTAGTACTTTAGATTTTATTAAACTTGACACTTGTGTGGACTGCATAAAGGGAAAGCAGACCAATATGTCAAAAAAGGTGCCAAGAGGAGTTTAGACATATTAGAGATCATACATACAAATATTTGTAGTCTAGATATGGATGCGTATGGTCAAAAGTATTTCATTACCTTTATTGATGATAACTCATGATATATGTATCTCTACCTACTTTATAATAAGAGCAAAGCTTTATATGCCTTTAAGATATTTAAGGTTGAAGTAGAGAAACAATGCGATAAGAAAATAAAGTTAGTGAGATCTGATAGAGGTGGTGAATACTATGGTAGATATACTAATGATGGACAAGCATATGGTACATTTGCTAAGTTTCTTCAAGAGCATGGAATTGTTGCCCAATACACTATACCTGATTCTCCAGACTAGAATGGTATGGTAGAAAGAAGAAATCAAACATTATTGGACATGGTGTGGAGTATGCTTAGTAGATTCAAGCTTCCTAAGTCCTTGTGGATTGAAGCTCTCATGACGATGGTGTATATATTAAAATGAGTTCCAACTAAGGCTGTCTCAAAGACATCATTTGAATTATGGAAAGTTTGGAAACTGAGTTTGCAACAAATACACATTTGGGGATGCCTGGCTAAAGTAAGAGTCTAGAATCCACAAGAAAAGAAGCTAGACCCAAGAATCATAAGTGGGTATTTCATTGGATATGCTAAACAATATAAGGGATACAGATCTTAGTGCCCATCACATACTACTAGGTTTGTGGAATCCAGGAATGCTAAATTTCTTGAGAATGACTTGATTAGTGGAAGCAATAGATCTTAGAACATTGTTCCTAAGATAAATCATACAAACACTGAACCTGCTACTTCAAATGATAGACTCATTGTTATGCACAATATGCCTAGAGCACAAATGCGTAATGAATAACAACCAGTCATTGAAATTCCACAAACTACTAATCAAGAAGTAGTAGATCCAGCTAAACAACAGATACTAGAACCTATTGAACAACCTATTGAACATCATGATCCTCAAGAGAATGATGAACCAACATTAAGAAGATCTACTAACATAAGATGATAAGTGATTCTTAGTGACTATATGGTGTATCTATAAGAGTCTGAATACAACATAGGAGCCAAAATTGATCCTGAAATGTTTTGACAAGCCATGAGTTATGAGGAGTCTAACTTGTGGTATGATGCCATGAAAGATGAGATGAACTCTATGTCATCTAATTAAGTCTAAAATCTTGTAAACTTTCCTAATGATGTAAAAGCCACTAGATGCAAATGGGTCTTCAAGACTAAGAAAGACTCATTGGGCAACATTGAAAGATATAAGGCCAGACTTCTCGCTAAAGGGTTCACTCAGAAAGAGGGAATAGATTATAATGAGACCTTTTCTCTTGTATCTAAGAAGGACTTAATTTGTGTTATTGTGGCATTGGTTTCCCATTTTGATCTTGAATTACATCAAATAGATGTGAAAACAACATTCCTTAATGGTGATCTAAAGGAAGAGGTTTATATGAAACAACTTGAAGAATTTTTCTCTAGTAATGGTGAGCAATTGGTATGCAAGATCAAGAAATCCATATGGATTGAAATAGGCCTTCCATCAATGGTACTTAAAATTCCATGATATCATCACTTCATTTGGTTTTGAAGAAACAACATAGATTAATGTATATACCAAAAGGTTAGTGGGACAAAATCTGTTTCCTTGTTCTATATGTGGATGATATCCTTCTTGCAAACAATAATAGTGGATTTCTATACAAGGTGAAACATTTTCTCTCTAAGAATTTTGACATGAAGGATATGGGTGAGGCATCTTATGTCATTGGCATTCAGATCCATAGGGGTAAATCTAGATGTATTCTGGGACTATCATAGGAAACCTATATCAATAAAGTTTTAGAGAGGTTTTAGATGAAAGATTGTTCACTAAGTATAGCATCCATTATGAAGGGTGATAGGTTTAATTTGAACTAGTGCCCTAGGAATGATTTAGAGAAAATTTTAATAAGTAACATTCCATATGCTTCAGCTATTGGAAGCCTTATGCATGCTCAAGTTTGCACAAGACTTAACATTACATTTGTTGTGGGAATGTTGGGAAGATATGAAAGAAATCTAGGTATTAACCATTGGAGGGCTGCAAAAAAGTGATGAGTAACCTTCAAGGTACAAAATATTACATACTTATGTATAAATGAACTGACTCCCTTGGAGGTGATTAGCTACTCTGATTCAGACTTTGCTGGCTATGTTGATTCATGGAAATCAACATTTGGTTATGTTTTTATGCTAGTTGGAGAAGCTATATCCTAGAGGAGTGGAAAACAAACTTTGATTGCTACTTCCACCATGGAGGCAAAGTTCGTTCTTTTTTTTGAGGCTACTTCACATGACGTATGGTTAAAGAGTTTCATATCAATGCTTAGAATTGTGGATTTTATATCTAGGCCATTAAAAATGTTTTATGACAATTTAGTTGCTATCTTTATGACTAAGAATGATAAGAGTGGCAGTCGAAGTAAACACATTGATATAAAGTACCTAGCCATAAGGGAACGCATTAAGGAAAATAAAGTGGTCATTGAGCATATATGCATTGCATTGATGATAGCTAGTCCTTTAACAAAAGGAATTTCACTGAAGTCATTTAAGGATCATGTAGTTTAGATGGGACTTGGTTTCTATTGATACATATAATTTGGATGCACCAACACCGAGAAAGAAAACTTGTTTTAGGAGACTATTGTCTAGGGTGCCTCCCATATGGGTATAGAAACCTAGGAATAGTCTCAGCTGGAGAGGGCTACGTGGCCTTTTGCAAATAATAAACTAAAAAACCTAGAATTTAAATTAAATAATTATCTTCAATACAATGAGTAAAGAAATTAATTTTCCTTGGTCTCGCTGATGCTACTGGTCCATGACTACTGATGCTGTCCACTGCTGGGTAGGAAGACCATGATTGTCATGAATGAGGGAGAAAGAGAGAAAAAAAGAAGGAGAGACTATCCATCGCAGTTTGCATAAGGAAGAAATTGTAGTCCTCAAAGCTTGCCACCGTCTACCACCTTTTGTGCACCATTGTAAAGAGAAAGATCGTCCACCCACGTTTGCACCACTAAGACAAGCTACCATCCAAAAGAAAACTACACATCTCATGTCTTGCACATGGGCTGCATTGCCTAAGTTGTTGTAGACAAAGAGAGAGAGAGAGAGAGAACTGTCTTGCCATCGCTGAGAAGACCCATAAGGATCTGATTTTGAGCCACTAGCTCCTACTTTGGATCCTCCTCAAAGATCAGCTGGAAACTTGTAAAGAAAGAAAAGAAAGGAGGAAATCACTGCTTAGTGGGAAGAAAGCTACCCCTCAAGACTAACCTTGGAAAATGGGATTTTCCAAGGTCACCTAGTGATTATGGCTAACCATTCTTCAACATCACCTATCCTACACTTACATGATCATGATGATTACATGATAAGTTAGCAAAAATCTCAACATTACCTTTTTCTGGGACTAGGTCTCCTATCTTAAGGACTTCACCAATGTACTTCTTGTTAAGACATTGTCGATGCTTAAGAATACGAAAATCAAGACATAATCTTAACTTTCTTGTTCGTTTTCTATCAATTTTTTCTTTGATATAATTTTTAATGATAGGTTTAGGTCTTAGTGGATCATCAAATATAGCCTTTCTAGGAGAATGTTCCATGGATGTGTCATTAAAATTTAGCACACCTTCAAATGTTTTAAGAGGTAGGGTTTTACTTACATCTTTATCTTTCTCTAAAGGTGGTGGATCAATCAAATGAAATCCATTGTGTTGTTGATAAGGTAAGGTGTCTCCATAGCTTTCTTCACCTTCTTTAGAACTTTGATAGGATCGAGTGGAATCTACATGAGAGATAGGATTTATTTTTGTAGTTCCAATCACATAGTCATTTACAACATATTTGCTTTGCTCAACCTCAATAACCCCAACATAAAGATTAGTGTTTCGATCTTCCAAAGATTGATTTTGTTGATCCAAGGCTGTAACTACTTGTTTGTAGAAGGGTTCTCAAGGTATAGCCATGTATTTAGATTTTTGTTTGATAGGGATTAATAGCTTTGAGAAATATGACCTAAAGAAGTCCCCAAACTTGGCTGCAAAAGTCCTAGATAGGAGCACACCATAGGTAGGTGACATGTCAACTACCAAGATATTTGTGTAACATGTGAATGTAGGGTATTGTTTAAGTTGCACTTGCACTCATTTTAATAACCCTACTATAGGTACGTTGAACCCATCGAGTTGAATCACATTTTTTGTTTGTGGTATCATTTGTGCTCCTAAAGTCTTACATACCTCAACTGGCATGACACCAACAGTTGCTCCAGAATCCATCAAACAATTGTGAACATTCTTTCCTAAAATAATTAGAGTTGTTAGGAAAGGAGGTTGCTCTTTCTTGCTCATAATGGAATTGTTTACATTTTGTATTGATAATGTGTTGGACTTTTTGTGGAGTGAACTTGTCTTTCAAGGGTTGGGGATTTTCCTTTATTGGTTTTCAGTCTATGAACTATCTCTTGAACCACCTCTTTCATTTCATTAAATTGTAAAAGGTCATACATTGAGATGTTAGATTTAATTTTCTTCAAATCCTCAACTAGATCGTAAGTCTTGTGTTCATCTTTAGCTTCTTGTTGAGGTGGAGTTCTTCTAAGTATAGAAGGTGGGTTTGATCATTGTGGAGCATTTGTTTGGGATGACCCAGTTTGAGTATTTATGTTACTTTGACTAGGAGCTCTTTTGTTTGGAGGAGTGTAAGGGTCATTCCTAGTTTGTTGCTGTGTGTTATTCATGATGTCACTAAGTCTACGATAGCGAGCGTTATGCAGGTTGGGGTTGTTTACCATAACTTGTTCCAGTGAGGAAACCTCTTCGTTTTCTATTTCACAAGGTATATTAAGGACCATAATAGGAGGTTTTCTATTTTTTTGACCTTGGGTGTTGTCACCATATAATGCTAAAAATTGGGAACAAGTCTTGTTTGAATGTTGCCTAGTTTTATGGAGGCAAAAATACTCGTTATTGACTAATGAACTAGGCTTTTCAGGTTGTATGGAACTCTTGTTGTTATTTTTCTTTAATTCAACTACTTCGTTTGAAAGTTTTTAAAGCGAAGTTAATATTTAGGTCATTTGATCTTAAGCTTGAGTCATGGGTTCGACAGGATTAGGTTTATTGTTTGGGTTTATGATGGATTGAGTTAAGGCCTTCGATTGATCCTCATTCAAACCAGTGTTAGATGGTAGGAATAGGGAAGATGTGGGACCTTGAAAATAGCTATTTGTAGGTTAAGTCATTTGAAGGGGAATGGGTGTTTGGAACATAGTGTTTGTCATTGAAAAAGTTGGTAGAGGTAGAGGACTATGTTGTATAGAATTGCTAACACTCATCATTCCAAACTAGGTTTGAATGCTATTCATAAGGGTAATTTGTTCTAGCTCCATGGCTCTAGCCATTGCTCCTTGTATTTCTATTATGTTTGAATCAAATTTGATGGCATAGGAAAAGAATGGATTGATGGTAGAAAGGTAAAAGTTGAGGATGCCATTGGGTTGTGGACGCATCTCACTTGCACATAGGCCAGCTAGTGAAGAAATCTAAGGTTATAATCCCTAACATTTTTCCTACGTAGCTTTCTTAAGCTGGTGAAGTTACTTGATGTGATTGCAAATCTCATGAATTTGTCAAATTGGATCAAAAACTTATTTTTGAACTCTTGCCATGAGTCAATGGAAGCATTAGGAAGCATCAGAAACCATTGGGTTGCTTTGGTTTTGAAAGTTGTCACAAGTACTCTACATGCCACATCATTTTGGACAATGTTGTGGATCCCTAGTAAGGTTTCGAAACATTGTACATGTTGGCGGGCATCACTAGTAGGGTTTGTGGGATCGTAGAACAAATTTATGTTCCTGAGTAACTTTGGGATGTTGTGGTAGTTAGTAAAGTTAAAGGGGTTACTAACTGATGAGACCTGAATTGCTCATAGTGTTGATAATCGTGATATCACAGCCCTGTTGTATCAGTCGCCGTGATATCACCACCCTATTGTATCAGTTGCCGTGATATCACCACCCTGTTGTATTAGAGTCGCGATAT